>CM076577.1:663250170-663733566 GCA_034641835.2 Pinus albicaulis
CCATTTCAGAGATTGAATGTTGGGGAATTTACAGCATATGTCTTCTTCCAAAGAAGGGAGAGATCCTGAGGCTAGCTGGCCCTTCACAGACTCTGCCTATGGATATGCAATATTCCACTTCGGGAATTTTTGCTACAGAGTCCTGGAGGACGCTATATAAGTAAGCTGCTGCAAAAATAAGACAAACCAATGCTGTGATGCCCTATCACATATAAAATATAACTTCCTTGCAGAAAATGAGCTCAAATAAATAACACTATATGGGTTATTCAGATCTCCCCAATCTAGGTCTCTAAAACAATGCTTAAAGAGAGAGCCACAACAATATGCAAAACATCAATCTGAAACTCTGCAATTCTGAATGTATCATGAGAGGGTAAATAATACATCCATCATCATATTATTATATCAGCAATATTATACAGAAATATCATGAGGAACAAGGCCCTCAAACTTTAGAACCAACCTCCAATGAATATACAATGTAATGTCGGAGTATCTGCAGCTACATAGAATGCCAGGAAACCATAACTGCGCAGTCTCTATGAGAGATGTAGCTGCTGAATACATAAAAAATGATAATATAGCTGAAGGAATACAAATAAATTCCCACACATGAGAAAATGGGCTGAATATAGTATTTCTAGCCAATCTGAGGGAGATTGCTAGAAATGGCGGATACAATACAATAGTGAAAAACAAATTGTCACTGCAACTGAAACCAAATGAATATGAGGCTATGTATGATATGACATGATGATTCCCTCCTTTGATATTTCCCTCAAGGAAAAATGGGCTGATCCCATTTTTACTCAAAAGAACTCCTCCTGATGAGCACAGGAATCTCCCTCAACACTTCCCTCATGGAATAACGCAGTTTCTCCAAGTGACTACGTAGTGAGAATTGGTGAATGAGTGGCCTGATTCCACAGATCTTAAATATGCTCCAAAATCCCTCTCTATAGCTCCTCCAATGAATAAATCTATCCTCCACTGAAAAGGCAAGTAAGGAAGGACTCTATGAGTTCCTCTGCTGCTACCCCAGCTACACAACACCATCCTGCTATAGGAATACCACTGCAACTGAAGGAGTGAGCTTGGAAAAATGCCGGAATGAGGAAATTAAGCTCAAATCCTCTCCTCCCATGAGGAATAAGTTGGGGATCCCCGCCCGAGAACACACCTAGTGCTCCAGAGCACTACAATCCTGCTAAACAGACCGGATGTGCAAGTCCTTGGCCTCACCACGAAATTTCTGAATCAAAGCATGAACAAATGAGATGCTATCTTCTTTCTTATAAAGAAAATTAACTCTCTCTCACCATAGGTCCCACAATTAGGGTTTTCATTCACTTTTGAATGCTTTCCCTCCAAAAACTGTGTTGTCTTCTCAAGCAAGCCACCCGTCTAAGGCAACGCTGTTGACTTGGTAAAAGATGGCCAACTCAAGGTGATCCTCATCTTGTTCACACCATTAGGTGTTTATTCAGCTGCTTATTTATATTCCTTTCTCATAAGGAGTGTTATTTCTCTATAACGAAGGGGTTAACGGGTCTCCTTACCCATTTTATTAATCAAAATAAAAATATGCCACTATAATGTTCCATTTTAGCTTGAGGCTAAAATTGGGAACATTACAGTCCTCCCCTCCTACATGTTGCTTGTCCTCAAGAAAATGCATGGAGAGAAAAAAATTTCTCCCCCTTATTCTTTTGTGGCCTCCTCATCAACAATCTCCACCGCTGCTCAAGATATGCTGCAATAAAACTGTCTTCCATTGCCTCCTCCCAAGTATGCAAACCAGAATGGTGCACCTTACGGAAAGATAGAAGGTGTAGGTGGAAATCTCCCTACTGAACCATGGACTCCTCAAGGTAGGAGTGATGACATGCATGGGAAAATATAATCCCACTAATGATCCCCTCATCCATGCTATCATCCAAATGGAAATCTTTCCCCCGGTTCTGTGCAGTGTAATGAGGCCGAATGGAGAGTTTTGCTGCTTCATCCCAATAAGCTCTTCTCTCCCTATGTAGTACGTATGGGGCTGCCTCTATCCTTGGGCTGAAATGGTATGGCCTCCACGAGTGGCCCAAGCTACCCCATCAAAATATTCAACCATGAAATTCCTTTTCAAATTCTCCAAGTGGTTTGCCCCAGTAGAATATAAAAGTAATAGTATGGCAATCATGGTTTTTCCATGGTATCTCCTGCAATATAGAACATGTGTAATGGGGATAATAGTGCTCCAAATGGGCTGTACCAACATATAAGTCACTCTCCAAATAGTGCTCCCTGTGAATAAACAAGCATCAGCAATACAAGGTAGCATAATAAAATGAGAACAAGTTGTCACAAGACAACTAGAGAGTGGGTCACTGATCCTCTCATGGGACCAACGCAGTGAACCTCTTTCCTTAATCAAAATTATACATAACAAGTGCTTTCCCATCCACTTTTTTGCTGCCACACACATCTCAAAAGGTAGGAACATGAAAATATAAATTGGTGCCAATAGTGCACACCAAGGAGCATGTGGCTCCCTCCACAAACCACCATAAGAATGGTCCATTATTCTACTACAAAAGTCTACAAATACATCCTTGTACATCATGCAAGAAGGAATAACTCTTCTTGACTTATGATGCTGCTCAAACAAGGAAGGAAAGTATAATACAAAATGTGAGATTATACCTTCTCCAATTTGTACTTGAGCTCTTGAGCTGAAATGGCCCAACTGAGAATTTCCCTCTACCTCCAATGAGTAGGGAAGTGGCTGTGTGGTTATCTCCACCATAATCAAGTGGGATATGCATCTCTCCCTATTCTGATAGGTGCCATGATGAATTCCCTCCAAATGAACTCCTCTAGCCAATCAAAGTATGCATCCAAGTGCATAGCTAGGAAGTCCTGATGTGTTGCATGCAATAATCTCTTCTTGAGACTAGAAGCTCTAGCCACAAAGAATATGCCATAGTGTTGGATGACTATATCATAAATATGTATCAGTCATCTCCCTCTTAGTCATCAGGAATTATGCATGCATCAAGATCCTGGGGAATACCCAACCCAAGTTGAGCCCTCCACCCTGGATCAGTCCTCCATATAGACAACGCTGGTGTTCTGCAATATGGTGCTCCATCACGATGCTACCTGCTACCTTGGCATCCCCTCATGCCAAATTCATCCTCTAAGTTGCTACCATGCCATCATGCAGATTCTCATGCTCAAATGGAAATAAGGACCTCTGAAAATGAGCCTCCCATGAGAGGCTATCACCTCCAAAGAATCTTCGGATCCAAGCTAATGCATGCATGAGTAACCTCCATCTACTCCAATGCATGAAAGGGTCCTTCCTCAAAGGAAGAATCCTATGTTAATCCATATCCTTGGAGCAGCCATCCTCCAACCATGCAACAAATTCTATATCTCTCCTCCTTGATTTTACCCCAAACCCTCTGCGCTGTGTTGGATCCCTCTAGTGTCTCCACCCCTCCAGAATCCATGAGTGGTGAACCAAATGGAATGATGCCTCTCATCAACTCTAAATCAAGTGGCCTCCTAGGTGGAATGCCCCCATAAAGTGAGATATCATGCTTTCAAATAGACTGCATGTATGAGTGGACTGATTTGTCCCTCTCTCCTCTGTGCAGTGCAATCTCTTTCCCTTGTGCAGAAAGTTTCTGAAATGAATATGGGTGAATGCACATCATCCCTCCATGCTGATCCTTATCTTGCCCTTCCAACTCACAATCCCCATCAAATGCTACATATGGCTCTGGAATTGTGCCTTGGTTCCCACATAAAAATATTTGGAACTCCTTGCAAAGATACAAGGGCTCCTCTAGTGGAAGCAATAGCTCCCTTCTCACCTCCTGTGGTGATGGATGTCCTCCTAGTCTGACAGCATTGTTGGTTCCTTCCAGTGCATGAAAAGTGTTTGTGTTTATGTCACAATGAGTTTCACCAAGTTCTTCCACCAAACCCTTAGTGAAAGCTCCATGTGTTCTTACATTTGCATGGCAATGTAAAATGGGACTTTCAAACCAACAAACATGAGCCATAACTTTGAGTTGCAGCGCTGCTCCTCCTATGGCGTCAGCTCCTTCCTCCATCCCCTTTGCAATTGGACAAAGGATTGTGCTGTGGATTTGCATGTGTGGCTGAATGCTCACACCCATCATGACAAAACTAGGGTTTGCTCCATCCACAACCATTTTCATAAAATCTTCCTACTATTCCCTTTCATCAAGATTTTCAATGATGTCCTCAATGATCTGGAAAAGAAGAAGGGAAACCTCCTCTTCCATCATTCCTCTTTCTTTGTCTCCTTTGTAAATCTACTCTCCTTGGAGAGAAGCTCCTCTTTCTGATAGCCTTAGATATTGGGCACAGGCTGAGCCAAGATCATGCTCTGATACCACTGTAATATCCCAAATGGGAAAATCTCCGCTCCATCGGGAATATCTTTAAGATATTCCAATTCCTTCTTCAGTGAGCTATCACAAGTCCATTTCAAATATTGAATATTAGGGAATTTACAGGATATGTCTGCTTCCAAATAAGGGAGAGATCCTGAGGCTAGCTGGTCCTTCACAGACTCTGCCTATGGATATGCAATATTCCACTTCGGGAATTTTTGCTATTGGGTCCTGGAGGACGGTGTATAAGGAAGCTGCTGCAAAAATAAGACAAAAAAATGCTAGGATTCCCTATTACATATAAAATATAACTTCCTTGAAAAAAATGAGCTCAAAGAAATAACACTAGATGGGTTATTCAAATCTCCCCAATCTAGGTCTCTAAAACAATGTTCAAAGAGAGAGCCACAATTATGGGAAACCATAACTGCGTAGTCTCTATGAGATATGCAGCTTTTGAATACATAAAAAATGATAATATAGCTGAAGGAATACAAAGAAATTCCCACACATGAGAAAATGGGTTGAATATAGGATTTCTAGCCAATCTCAGGGAGATTGCTAGAAATGTCGGATACAATACAATAGTGACAAAAAAATTGTCACTGCAACTGAAACCAAATGAATATGAGGCTATGGCTGATCTGACATGATTATTTCCTCCTCTGATATTTCCCTCAAGAAAAACGGGGCTGATCCCCTTTTTACTCAAAATCACTCCTCCTGATGAGCACAAGAATCTCCCTCAACACTGCCCTCATGGAATAATGTATTTTCTTCAAGTGAATGCGCAATGGGATTTGGTGAATGAGTGGCCTGATTCCATAGAGAAATATTCTCCAAGTTCCCTCTCTACAGCTCCTCCAATGAAGAAATCCATCCTCCACTGAAAAGGAAAGTAAGGAAGGACTTTATGAGTTCCTCTGCTGCTACCCCAGCTACACAGCACCATCCTGCTACAGGAATAACGCTAAAACTGAAGGAGTGAGCTTGGCCAAATGCTGGAATGAGGAAATGCAGCTCAAATCCTCTCCTCCCATGAGGAAGAGGTGGGGGATCCCCACCCGGGAACACCCACAGTGCTCCAGAGCACTGCAATCCCGCTAAACAGCCCGGATGTGCAAGTCCTTGGCCTCACCACAAAATGTTTGAATGAAAGCATGAACAAATGAGCTGCTATCTTATTTATTATAAAGCAAATGAACTCTCTCTCACCATAGGTCCCACAATTAGGGTTTCCATTCACTTTTGAATTATTTCCCTCCAAAAATTGCGTTGTCTTCTCAAGCAAGCCACCCCTCTAAGGCAGCGCTATTGACTTGGTCAAAGATGGCCAAATTAAGGTGATCCTCATATTTTTCACACCATTAGGTGTTTATTCAGCTGCTTATTTATCCTCCTTTCTCATAAGGAGTGTTATTTCTCTATAACCAAGGGGTTAAGGGGTCTCCTTACCCATTTTATTAATAAAAATAAAAATATGCCACTATAATGTTCCATTTTAGCTTGAGGCTAAAATTGGGAACATTACACAGTCATTCCCAAAAGTAGGCATAGCGTCAACCTACTTCATGAAGTAGTCTACATCTACAATAATTTACTTGTGACCTTTAGCTGAAGGTAGGTTACAAGTAGTATAATCAATACCCCACATTATGAAGGGACCGACATTGATGATAGGAAAGAGCAGAGCTGGATGAGTGCACATATTTCGAGTATAAACCTGACATAGATGACACTTTTTGATTGATTCAATACAATCTTTGAAAATCAAAGGCCAAAAGTATCCTTCACGCAAGATTTTTTGGGTTGTAGCAAGCCCAGATAAATGACCACCACAAGCTCCATTGTGGCAATCATTTAGCACAACCTCAGGTTCTTCGAGAGTTAATTAGTGTATAAGGATCAAATCGACCCCCAGACGATATAAAGTGTCACCAATAATCAAATAAATTTTGGCTAAGTGACATAACTTCCAGCACTCATCTTTCAAAAAAGCTGAGGGAAGCTTCGCAGTCTGGAGATAAAATATGAGATTCCCATACCAAGGATCCTGTGAAGAAATGACAAAAATATTTTCATCTGAAAATGATTCTTCATAAACAATCTCTTCTCAACAGGGCAACTCAGAAATCAACTCCACAAATACTAACAATTTCATGGACTTGGCAGAAAAAAACTCAAGATCAAATTCCTGCAAGATAACAATCCATCGATTGTATTTTCCCCCAATCACTCCCCTACTGAGAAAAAATTGAAATGGATTGACTGCTGCCAAAACATCTGTTTTGTGAAGGAGAATGTAATGTTTGAGCCACTGAACAACTTCCAAAGAAAGTTTCTCTATCGGAGAATACCGGAGTTTAGGACCTACCAAGCCTCAACTAAGGTAGTATATAACATGCTCAGAAGGAGCATCATATTCCTGAACCAGAACCATACCAATGGTAGATTCTGCTGTAGCAAGATAGAAGTGGAAATCCCTGCTATAATCGGGTGGACTCAGTCAAGGAGCAGAGGTCAATGCTTTTTTCAAAGCATCAAATGAGTGTTGAGAAAATTCATTCCAAAATAATGAAACTCCTTTCTTTAATAATCTCATAAATCCCTTTCTAATCTCGGAAAAATTTACGTTGAATCTTCGCCAGAAATTAGCTTTTCCTTGCAGACTTTGAAGTTGAAGAATTGAATACGGTGGAGGCAACTAAAGTATTGCCTCAACCTTAAAGGGATCTACCCAAATCGCTTCCGTAGACACGATGAATCCCAACAATCGACTAGATGTGACAACGAAAACAAACTTATTAGGTTTCAACCAAATTTTGTAATACCAACATCGTTCAAAAACCCGACGAAAGTGAGAAGGATGCTCAATTCTCTTACGAGAACGAGCATCTAAATAATCCAAATATGCCTCGATAATATTTTTGATGTCGTGGAAGGCATAATACATGGCTCCCTGAAATGTAGCTCCATCATTTTTATGGCCAAAAGGAATCTTCTTGTAAGAAAAGGTACCTCAAGGAAAAATAAATGTAGTCTTATGCTGATCTTCAGGATAGATAGTGATTTGATTATATCCTGAGAAACCATCCATGAAGGATAAAATCTCATTCCCCGAACACTCATCGATAATTTGATCTATAAATGGTGTGGGTTGATTATCTTTAGGACATGCCTTATTTAGGTCCCTGAAATAGATGCAAACTCGAATTGTTCCTTATTTCTTTTCTGCAAGATCTGGATTTGAAACCCACTTAGTTAATGGAATGGGCTAAATGAAACCCGCCTTAAGTAGCTTCTCCACCTCAGGTTTGATAGTTGCTGCCTTCCTAGGGTTGACTGGATGAAGCTTCTACCTGATAGTCTTATCTTTTTCGTATGTCTTGATCTCATGTTGGACAATAGATGGATCTATTCCAGGCATTTACTCATAAGACCAAGAAAAAAAATCCCAAAACTCTCGAAATAGATCAGTGTAAGTCTGAATTTCTTCAAGGGAACACTCGGCTCCAATGAAGACATTCTTTATAATGTTGGGATCTCTACAGATGTTCACTGGGGTACTAGCAGAAATAGCAGCCATGTTCCCTTCAACGAATACCTGTGCTGGTGCTAAAGGGTTCGTGATTGGGTGAATAGGACTAGAAGACTGAAGGTTAGGGAAACTTGATTCAACTTCTCAGAAGTCTGGTAGAAAGTAAGACCAATGATGCAAATCATCCCACGGTATCTCTACACTAGTCATTGCTTCGAGGATGGCCTCTTCAGATGGAAGAGTGGTATCAAGGAAATCCTGAGCAGAAGATGAACTAAGAGTTCAAGTTGGAGCCACATCTCCATCCAATTCCTCTGATGAAAGAGAAACTGGAATGGAATTTGTAGAGTCAAAAATATATCTATAGGCAATCTTAGCTGCAGACATAGGAAATGACATTCCACCCACTTGAACTTCTTCTAATGTGGATTTAAGAGAAGGCAAGGTCCAAGGGTCCAAAAAATAATGAATTCAGAATAAATCTCTCCGAATAGGAACCCTGGAGGATGAAATAGCATTGATATGAATCGAAGGAGGTGGAAGATCAAAAGTACCCATCAAGGATGTATACATTCCAACCCACAGATTCTCAACAGGTTGCTCGGTATCCTTCACTAAGGGAACGGTTGAGTCAAAAGATGCATTTGGATCTATAGGAGAACAATCCAGTTGATCAACTGTGATAATTCTCCCTTCGTGAGGGAAACATACAATACAAAATAATGAGGATGCAATAGCATCCATCTCATAGATCCAGTTTCGCCCCAACAAAAGTTTATAGTCTAAGCTTGCATCGACTATCTCAACTTCAATATTGATAGTTTTACCCCCAACACAGATGGGTAAAGCTGGAACAATACCATGCAGTCTGTGAGAATGACCATAAAACACAATCAGAAGAGTGGCTGAAGGGACAGTTGAGGGAGATCCAATAGCCTTCTAGCATGCAAGAGACATTACATATGTGGAAGCTCCCTCATCAACAACTGTTCGAAAAAAATTAAATTTCCGATATGTTTCCCTGATATGGAAAGCCATATGATGAGGAAGTATCTTTTTAAAATTCGACATGTCAAATGTGATCATCAGAGAATTCTTTGGATCAAAAGCCCCAATGGCAGTGATCAATGCACTCCTTTGTGCAGGACACAACAGGAGTACCTCTAACACAAACATGGCGCAAGGAATTTGAGCCAGATCTTCTACAATTGAGTAGTTATGGGTAGCCTTGGCATTACGATTGATCGTCATATTCTTTGTAGACCCTTTCAACATATGAGGTATAGGATCAACTGAACGCCTCTCTATATGGAGTGGCTCAACACTATTAGGGGCACCCTTAGCTTTCAAAGACTCAGCTTTTTCATAATCACGAGATCTCGTAGTGATATCTGCATGAGCACTGATCATGTATTTGTTTGATGTATTTTCCCTTTCCTGGCTGCCCCGAGAGGGAGCCCCAGTATTTTCATTCACGCCAACAAGTAATGGTTTCCCTTGGGGAAAAGGGTTTGTCATAACAACTTGGGAACTAGAAGAACCCTACTGAGCCAACAAGCGTTGTGCATCTTGAATTTTAGGGCAGAGGTGCGTAATATGGTCTCTAGTGCACAACTTTCATGGAAAATTAACTTTCTTTTTATTATCCTTCTTACCCTCTCCAACATGATCGTTGGATTTGTTTGCATTCCCATTCCCATCCTTGTCCTTTTTCTTGTTATTTCATCCTTTCTTCTTCCCATCGAATTGTTGATTTCTTTTGGGGTTAGAATTTTGGACAACATTAATTGCCAAGGGTTGAGAAGGAGTTGACACTGAAGGCACAACCTGACCAGAAGGAGCAGATTGTATAAAAAACTACTGCAATTGACTTAGCAGGTTAGCCGTACCGCTATTGATAGAATCGATAAGTTTGTCACCATGAGGATCAGGTTCAGTTTTGGCTAAATCTAATTTGGAGTGAGGAGAATCTAGAAATTTTTTATTAAGGACTCCAAATTGAGAATAAATCAATTCTAGCTGCTGAGCCCTAAAAATAGCCTGCTTTAGAAAATACCCCTGAAAGGTATACATCCTTTGAAATTTATGGCTGTAAAGATTTCAAAAACCATTTAAGAAGGAATTCATTCGAGATTTGGGCTTTGATGAGTGTTATGAAGGTAAATCCTCTATGCAGACAGAGATGATCCCTCTAGCCCTAGGGTGGGTCTAGTAACAAAAGGACATGCTAAAGTGTTGCTTCCTAGTTAATGAATGAACAAAATACATGGTAGATTGACCTACCTTGAATCCAATGTCGTCGATGTTGCAGAAAGAGTAGTGGTCTCTCGCTCCTGTTTTGACAAGTCACAATCCGTTTGTTGTCACGCCCAGATACCTGTACATAAGACAAAGAACAAGAACAACATATAGCAACGTAATTTCACTCACAACTATTAGCTAGTAAAATAGGGCTAAACATATTGTATCAAATAAACATCATGACACAATAGTGGAACCAAACAGTAGTCATGTATATTAATAAGCAGAAGGAATAGTACAACCGATGCTTTGACGTCGTGATATCCTCCACGGGGTTTAGACGAAATGCGTCTCAACTGTCGGTCAAGGAATTCAGAATCAAGCTCTCTTAGAAGTCATCGACTCGAGCTCTCTCAACACAATCTATCTCCTCTAGCAGCTTAGCTATAGTATAATTCTCTAGTTCAACTATTCAGCCATTTTCTATAATGTGTTCAACTAGCTTCTACTAAAAGATATAGCTTATTATATAGAGGGAAAAGAGGAGTTGGGATCCCTACAAAAGGTGGGAGGGAGTTCTATCCTTTAGGAGAGTTCCAAGGGAGGTGGAAACTACTAACTAAAGGAAGGAGTCTGTGGTTGTTTCAGTTCAACCACTCCCAATGACTCATCTTCGAGGTGGTTGGAATGGAACTCCCACCTCTATTTTTTTTTGAACATTCCATAAATAGCTTGGCACGGGTGTCTAATTGGCACAGAGCACCAAGTGGCATGGGCTTAATTTTAAATTTCTAGTTCGACACGAGGATGTAATGGGCTACTCACGCCAAGGAAAAAATAGGGATTTTCATAGCTCTGCTTAGGGAAATGTCTACAAGAATAATGTTGCTTTCATCAAAAGGGATTCAAGGATGGTATTTGCAAAGAATTATACTACGTATTGGTCACAAAAATGACCCTCCAATGTGTGAGTTGGGGATTGCAGGGACAGTGACAAAATTCTGTGTAACATATGCCCCCTAAAGTATGAAGTCCGAGAGAGAGGGAGGGGTGAAATGCTTTACGAGAACACATTCAAACTAAACACCACTATCGGTAGAACTGCGATTACAAATACAACTAATATATGTGATACATGAATCATGTGGCATGGGCGCAACCATCCCTAATAGAGTATATAAAAACTGAGATCCGAGTTATGGACACAGCCATCCAGCAAGAAGTATTAATAAATAGACTCAGGAATGGTCGCAGCCATCCAATCAAGAGAGTCATGCAATAAGTCATAATAATCCACAAAAATCCACAGCCTAGAGTTTATTAGAAAAAAACCAGGGTCTTGTGCTCCATCTCAACCCGAACAAGTACAATTTCGAGCATGCGAATATATGAGCTAAAGTCGAACATGTAGGAAAATCGTCTAATTACCAGCCAATGATTAAAAATATTAACAGACACGAGAGAAACCACCAATGATGACGATGGCCTTCAAGGTAAAAAAGGTACAATCTACAGAATGTGAAAAGTGATATGACGTCGAACATCCGCAAAATCACTCGATCAAAGGCCAATGATGTGAACCTTGCATCGAATGCGAAAAACCTGCCATTAAGGCATGTAGGCTCTAAGGTACCAAAAGGGAGTCTCTAGATCAAATTCCTGGATAATGAGCTGAAGTCGACAGGAAGTGACCTAGTCGAAGGAGGGCCATAATTTTTCCCACATCATCGACACGAGATAGAGGGACATGATGAAAGTCGTTCAGGACCAACAGGAGATCAGAGGAAGGTTGACAACTGTAAAGACAAACTTCTCTTGAACATATCAGTAGCACGACACTGGATTTGGAAGTATTAGACATCAAAAGATATGAGGTCATGATGACGTGGCAAAGAGCAAATGATAGGTCAAAAGAGATTACCCAAACCCATGGAGGAAAAAAATGACGAAATGAGATGTCCCAACCTGACACAAATGTAGACAAGTGCCATGTTCAAAAGTGACATACTGCCAACATAAATACAACTTGGTTCCATTTTCCCCCACCATATCTGGTGAGCACCCCAATTTTTTTTTTAAACAAGCTTGAAGGGGATAGCATATGCTTGTACTATAAGTTTGTCCTTCGGACAAATCCAACCTAGTACATTTTACGAGCCCTAGGAAGGAGGAACTCAAAACAACGTCATGGTGACGAAGTCCGATGTCATCAGGGTTTAATGAGTCTGACAAAGGGAGAACTCGACATCTTTTCATGTTTAGAGAGTTTGAAAATAAGGCAGAAAAGAAAACTCCAGCAGTCCCTTTTCATAGATAGTCTCACAGATCCGAAAAGGTAGAAAATTGTGTCTGAGAGAACCTCGTAGTTGCGATAGGCTAAGGTATTCCTTTTTCGTAAATAATCTATCCCAGCCCGAAAAAAGGGTTAAACATATACTGGGTAGATATCGTTTCATAGCCATTTAACAAGTTCAAAACGACAAGAATCTCGGAAATATTTTCAATTTTAAAGAGTCAGAAAAGAGCTAAAAGATGAATCCAGTAGTGACTTTTTCGTGTTTTAACCAAGTCCGAACAAAGTATAAAATATAACTCGTTACTTCATCATTGTCACATGAAAACCTGTTGCTGCACAAAAAACATGTGTAAAACCCATTTTTCGACAATAATATAATAAAATAATCGAAAAACATGCCTTAAAACCTAATCAGGGTTGTGAAAAAGTTATAAAATGCCAAAAATGGTAAAAATAATTACTTTTCACTTTTTACCTCTTGTGGAGAAATAGTTAGCCATTTTACTGTGCAATCTTGTAGCGATGATAGCGGTCAATCCAGTAGATCAATCGTAAATTCGTCAACTCCAGGTAAGATTTGAGATCCCTCTTGTCATTTTAAGCTATTTCTTACTTCCTGCAATTCTTAATTTCAAATTTTGGGGGAAGAAATGTAAAAATTAGGGTTGTGCGGTTGGCGCGGGTTTCGGGCATGGAGTCACGCCAACCACCCGATTTTTAACACTAAGGCGTGCCAACGACGCAAACCAATTTCTGGCAAAAATATGCATCAAATACTCCAATTGTTTACAAATTTAAGGGTTAAAATTGACTAATACCACTCACATGTGTGTTTGTAGGTAGAAAGAGACAAAATGGTCATTGAATGGAAAGAACGGAAACATAGTGAAGAATATGAGATAGCCATGGAGAATGAGGGAGTTATGGAAGCCCTCAGAAACTGTGGTTTGCTAAAATTATTTTTAACACCATTTCTCCGAGCCCAACCATAATTACTAAAGTATATGATCAGTATATGGGACGAAAATCAAGAGAAGTTCATCCTACGGGATCAAGAACTTGAGATTGATGTCTCTGACATGTACTTCATCACAAGATTATCGCGGAGAGGTGCAGCACCACTCCTAACCGACACCTGGCCCTGCATGGAAAACATGACCGTGGTAATAGACAGGGTATGTCAAGGAGCACGAAAGGGTTCAAGTAGTGGGAAATTTTATATACAAACTATCCCAGATTTGACACTACGCGTGGTATTGCATACGATCACACAACCTACGGGATCACAAGCACCACAGGAAGCAACAAAGTCACAGTTGCTTCTTGCTGTGGACTGCATGGCTCCGACGATCTACAACTGGGCAGAGGCTGTGACCATAAACATGAAGCACCAACTAACCAAATGCAACAAGACCAAAATGAAACAATTTGGTTATGGATCCATCCTGGAATCGTTCTTCTTGGAACGATTACCAATTTTTCAGCGACAGGAGGTCATAGTTCCGACACCACCAGCGAGAGAACCACGGATGGCTCGATGGGAAGCATTGATGCCAAGGGCAAGGGGTGGCCAACAGATGTCCTGGAGGCCGGAATTTTTTGATTGGCTTCGTTGACAACTGATTGTCGTGGAGGATTGGCCCTAATCTGGCACAGATTTCACAGATGATCCGGACCTCCCACTCTCGAAGGGAGAAGATTGGGATGAAGATTTGGGAGAGACTCATTTTTTAAGTTTTATGAGTATTGTGATTTTTTTTGCTTATTTATGCATGTTATGACATTAAATCCATTTGATGCAGATGTTGGCCCAGAGAGACCTACCGGTATGTCACCGATAGTGTAATATTCCAAAATTGGAACAGCTCAGCAAGCCTGCTGAAATAATGCATTCCTGAGAATTATGTGCATAGAAATGATCTTGTAGCTCCTGTATCCTTTATATCAGCTCATCTAAGATCTAAATCCAAAAGGAGAGAAAAAAAAATCAATCTAGGTGGGTTAAATAGATCTCCCACAAACTAGACTAGCTGAAAAACACCCAAAGAGAAGCGCTGCAGCTATATGCAAAGGACTGCTTCAGAAATAACGTAGATCCACTAAAGCATAGTAATAGGATGATATGGAGGTTCAGAAATTAGATGTATTACAGAAAATCAGAAGTAAATTACAACCCATATATTGTACAAGAGAAATAATAAGACAATACAGGAAAAATCCTAAGAAATGAGGTGCTACAGCCAAGGAAAAAGTTTGCATAAAATCAAAAATGTTATTTTATTGAGGTTGAAGTAGCAGTATATGATAACTCAGATCTAGAGCAGATATGTACATAAAAATATAGATCTAATTCAGATATGTGTGCAAGAAGAGCTCATCTATACATTCCCCTTGGGGTTTTGTGCAAAACATGAAGCACAGAGAGTAGATCTGAGATCTAAAGTTGCAGATATATAGAAATATTCATAAATTTATGAAGCATAAAATAGGACAGCAGATCATATCTGAAACAAACATGGATTAGGTGTCCAATCCATGGATCACCACAGTGAGAGGAAGAATCCTAACACTGGAGATCTCTCCTCCAAAATGTAGACAAAACACCCTGCAGCTGCAACTCTGCAAATAACACTATCCAGGGAGAGAATCAAAATTGTAGGCTCTGAGAATGCTTTGGTCTGATTCCAAGGTTTGGATCTAAAGCTCAATCAGCTAATGTGTTGGTGTCCCGTGTTTTGATAGTTTGGCAAATCAAAAGACAAGGAAACATCAGAACCAATCTTTAGAGTTCCAGGATATAGTCCTCTTGTTCTTAGAGAGGGATCTCTCAAATGTTTGTTTGCAAAGGTTTATATTGTGTGCTTTTAGTATTGGTTTTAGACTAGTTATTAAGTGCAGGTGTTTGTTTGTTTGGTTGGTTGAATTGATATAGCAGAACATGAAAGGTCTAGGAAAGATATATAGAAAGGAGAAACATCTGGTTCATTGGGCAATGGAGTCAAGAAGAGGTCACAACATACTCATCAATGGATATGGGATATCATAGGGAAAATATAACTTGGCCACAGGATCCTTTGGTTTTTGGAATGAGATGAACATCAATGATTTGGAAAGAGAAGTTTAATCCTCAAACAAAGGGAATTTGAAAGCACAACTTGAACAATAAAGAGCTATTTGGTAGACCAGGCTAACGATAAATTTTACAAATCACACCTTTAAGCAAATAATGATTTCAAAACAACTTTTAAAATGAAATCTAATATTCGGGGAAGACCCTATTTCCTCAAAGATTTTATTTCAAATGACTTAGAAAACATGAAAGATTCATTGATAATTGCAGTCATAGAAGAGGGAACACCTAGCACATCTATGATTACAACTATAAAGACCTTTAAGACAACTGTTTAAGTAAGGACAAAGGGCAAGATCATAACAGACCTCCTTGGCTTACTGTAAATAGAAATACTTCAAAGGGAGACTTCAATAACAACCTTTTAAGTGGTAGCAGACAAGTGGGGAGAACCATAAATCATGCTGAAACCATCTTATTCAAACTATCATAGAAATAAACAAGTATGAGGACTAAAGAGAGAGATTAAAGACTCTAAAATACCTCAGCAGAAAAAAACATGAAACAGTGAAGGATGAACAGGTTTAAGGTGCTTCCAGGAGTCATTTCTTAGCCTAAAACTTTCAACCTATTGTAGTAAGAAATTGTGGAACAGAATGAAAACAGGAGAAAACATTAAACAGTTCAGAATACTTCACCAACATCCAAGCTCATGGGTCCAATGATAGAGCCTTCTCAGAAATAAGCATCCAACAACATCATCAAGGCTTCTGAGACTTCAATTTGTTCTTCAACTTCAACAAACTATGTATTATTTCAGAGAGTTTCAGTATTACAACTAGTGATCAACTAACCAACAATTTCTCATCTTCTACAGAAGTATTTATAGAAGAATGAGGAGGTGAGATCTGATAAAAGATCTCCCAAGACAATTAATACATACTAAATGGCTTCTGGGCCTTTGAAGGGCTTGATGGAGAAGTGTATGGATATTCTCACTGTATTAATGGATTTACATTTAAGATTAAGCTCGGTGGCAGCTTTTATTGACTTTTGAGGCTCTGTGTCATGTTGGAGTAACTCTGCAGATATTTTTGCATTAATTTCTTCGGCAGAATCAACTCTCTGGCTGCGTTTGAGGAAAATATCTAATTTTGAACCATAACTTCGGCCTCTGTTTGAATACTTTTAAGGTACAGGTGGCACTGTGGTAGCCGGGAGGAATCAATTTGCCTTAGATGTGGCAGTGGAGGATTTTCTGTCTGATAACACTTATGATGTTCCTTTAACTATGTTTTAATTTTGTGGATTAGGCTTTTGATAATCATTCTTAGCCGTAATCCCCAAATTATCTTCAATCTTTCTATTCTGCTGTGTTCTGTCTTCGAAATTGATACTCTTTTGATTTATTTAATGGACAGTGTCTTGTTGATGTGCAGGGCCACACAGGGCTCATATGGCATCAATGCTCATGGAGCATTGATGAAACGTGGAATTTGAACCCGTGAATAGCTTTCCTTTGATGAATCAAAGGCCTAGGAATCGTCATTCTCAACCCTTGGCTTTTCTTTCAATATAATGGAAAACCATTCAAACCTGCAAAACACACAAAATATTAAAAAATCCTGCATTGTGGGTAAACTGCTTTAGAGGGCGTGGGGAGAGAGCATGGCCATCGGATGGCATCATCCAACAGTGGAGATCAGCTAAGAGAAGGTCAAAGAAGAGTGAAGGAAGAAAAAATGTTGGAACCGTCAATCGCGCAGAGATCGACGGTTGGGAATACGCGTTACAATCCTCTTGGCGGAAGGCGGAGGGCGATGAAACCATGAGGAAAGATCTGGTACCATCCGTTTTGGACACGTGGACGATCCAGATCCAATCAGAGGATCGCAATCGGTAGAGGAATCATGTTAATGCACTCGGCAAAAAACTTGCGATGTGATGTAGCGCGGGCCGTTGATCTGAGGATCAGATCAACGATGGGGAGTGAATCGGGAATCAGCAATCGAAGGTGGCAAAGTAAATAAATTTAGATGCACCTGATGAAAAACTCCGATGCGATCATATGTGGACCATCGATCTGCAGATCAGTTCGACGGCGGAAAATGAATCGGGAGGTGGTCATGGCGAGGGAGAAAAACTCGAAAGGCGTCGATGCGATTAAGCGCTGACCATCGATCTGTAGATCAGATCGACAGCGGAGAGTGAATCGGAGGGATGGCTGATCAGGGGGACAAAAAAATCTACCCATTTGACTTTTCGTGATGCGATTGCACTCCGGGTTTAGCCCCTGGTTCTAGGGTGCGGGCATATGGAGGGGAAGTGGTTTAGGACTTAGCCCAAGGGGGCTTAAGTCTATAATACAAAAATGGGTTTTTTTATAGATTTTCAATGGTTTTCAAAGGAATTTGAGGGCTTCGGTAAGGTTAAAAAGTGAGTTCTTAACCTTGTAAAAATAATTTTCATGAATGGAAGAAGAGGAATCATGAAAATAAATGAGTTTTATGGAAAAAAAGGGAAGCAAAATGAAGGTTAGTTTTGAAGTGGAAGGAGGGAAAAATGGCCTTTGCAGCAGTATTCCTCATGGAAAACAACATTTTTTCTGAGCATTGAAATGGGAACAGCAGTGAAGATTTGGACAGAGGCATGAGGCCTTCAAGAGTCTTCAATAGATAACACTTTTAGCAGTAAAATTTGTTCCTTGAAGACTCAAAAAATGTTTTAGCCAGCATTTGATATAACAAATTTTATAGCTGGCTAACAGTGGCTCCACTTGGGGATGGTGCCTTCTTGAAGGCATCAAGAACTTCAGACTTGCATTCTCTGGGAGGCTGACCTGTGCCTCATCCATTGGGCTGCTCTTCCTTTGTTGGGATGATCTTGCTCTAAAAACATATTGGCAGCCATAAAAATAATGGATATTTCATCAACAAGATTTCTACCTACCCAATCCTACTGATCTAACATTTTTTCTTCTTTAGAGTGAACTTGGATTCGCAAACTCTTTTCACAACATTTTATTCTTTTAAAAGCCTGAAACTAATCTAATTCTACTCCTTATTTCTCCCTAAACTCAGATTAAACAAGTGAGTTCAGATTATTCTCTACCTATTCTATCAATCTGTTAGGTTTAAACAGTCTAACAGATTTTTATTCTCTAAATTCTACAACAAAAATTTAAAAGCATACAAGTCAGGATTAAACAGTCCAACTTGATGCTAATCTATGGCATAAGAACAAATTGCACATAGACATTATTTTGCACAAAATTTTTAAAAACAAAAATGGAAGGCTTGAGATTTGAAATTTGAAAGCATTTCCTTCCTCCTCTTTACAACTCTTTTTTGACTCTTACTTGAGCTGTCTTTCCTTTGTTAACTAGTTCATATTTTAAGCATGTTTGAACCTTTAATTTCTATCCTAAACTTGCTACTGATAAGCCAAGATTAAACAGTTTGGAAAATCGAATTCACTAATCCTATCAGCAGTAAATTTAAAACTAATTAGTCAAGTTTAGGCAGTATGACTAATTAGGAGTGTGTTTTTAGGAGTGGCATTTAAGCTTGAACACTTTCATATTTGTTTCTCTTTTTGGTATGGGGCTATACCTTTCTTGTTTTCACAGGCTGCCCTCTTTTCTTTCTTTCTTTGTTTTTGTATTTTTATTTTTATAACTTTGAATGCAATGTTTAGACTATGATATTTATAATGAAAATAAAATGCCTTAAAACTCAAGACTCTTGGCAGAAGTAATGCTTGAGCATCCTGCCATTGACAGGACCTCCATATAGATCTTCTCCATTCAATTATTTTAGGAAAAATGCATTGTGCCCCCTCTCAGCATGAGTAATATAGGGCCCTTTCCACAAGTTCTCAAACTTTCCATGTTTTCCCTTCTCTTCTCTCATTGAATCCCACTTAAGAGCAACATTTCCAACCTGGAAAGTGTTTACCTTAGTTCTCTTATCAAAAATTTTCTTCATATTTTCTTGGACCAATTGTGTTCTTTCATAGACTTCTTCTCTCGTCTGCCGTAAATGGATGGTTTGATTGATTCTCCTCTGCATATCATTTTCTTCAACCTATACTTCTTGAAGGAGCTTCATGACTGGTAGTCCTAATGAGGTGGGAAAGACTGCATCCATGCCATAAACTAATTGATAGGGGGACATATTTATTGATTTCTTTGTAGTTAACCTATCAGCCCATAAGGCATGAACCAGTTTACTGTGCCATGATTTTTTATTTTTTTCCAATAGTTTTTTAATGATATTGATGAGGCTTTTGTTGGAAGATTCAGCTAATCCATTTCCTTGAGGATATTAAGCAGTATAATGGCCCAAGGTTATGTGGTATTTGTAACAGAAATCCACCATCTTTTTAGATTTAAAAGCAACAACATTGTCTGTTATGACTTTTCTGGGACAACCAAATCTGGATAGGATATTTGTTTCAAGAAACTTGATAATGACAGAGTCATTAGAATTCCTGGAGGGTATAGATTCTATCCACTTGGTAAAGAAGTCAGTGGCTGTTAGGATCCACTTATGTTGAGCTGAGGAGGATGGATGAATTTCCCCAATGAAGTCTAAACCCCATTTTTGAAAAGGTGCCTTAACTCTGATAGGATGTAAGGGTAAGGGAAGGAGTTTTCTTTTGCCATCAAAAATTTGACACTTATGGCAAGACATGACCAAATTTTGAGTGTCTGGGAAAAGGGTAGGCCAATAGTAAGCAGACCTAAGAATTTTGTTTGTTGTGGCCTTCCAGTAGAGGTGTCCTCCACATTCTCCATCATGCAACTCATGCATGATTTTTCCTGCACCATATTCAAGTAAACATTTAAGCAAAATTCCAACAACATTTTTCCGATATAATATCCCATCTAGAATGCAAAAACTCAAAGATTTTTGTTTCAAAAATCTAGCTTTAGTTTTCGACAAAGAAGGAGGGGTATTTAAATATAAAAGCACATAAATAATGTCAGCATACCAAGGAGAATTCAGAAATTTTTCTTCAATAAAAGGAGTAGTATATTCTTCTATTTCTTCCAACACATCTACCATATTCATGTCTAGTGCTTGAAAGTTAGACTCAACCATAAGTTTTGCTAATCCCTGCCCTTTAACTAGTTTGGTGGGCCTGATTTCTAAGTCATATTCAAGAATAGTTGCAATCCATTTTCCCCTTTTACCATCAGGGTCTTGACTTAGAATGTCCTTGACAACAGTATGTGGAACAAAAGCAATTATGTGAGTGTAAAATATAGACCCTAAAGTCTTTTAATGCTTTCACTAATGCTAAGGCTTGCTTCTCCATGATGTTATATTTGAGAGGAGCATCTCTTAAGGCCCTACTAAAGAAGGATATTGGTTGTTCTTGCCCCAAGTCATTCTTTTGAAGTAATATTGTAGCTATTGTATGCTCAGATGCAAAAGAAAAGATATAAAAGTCTTTGGTGAAATATGGACTAATCAGGACTGGTGTTTGAGTAAGAGCTTGTTTGACCAGTTCGAACGATTGTTTAGCTGGTAAAGTCCATTTTACACCTACATCTTTCTTCAGCATGTTTGTAATGTTTTTTAATATCTCAGCAAGGTTGGGGATGAACCTCCTCAGAAAATTAATCTTTCCAATGAAAGATTGTAATTCTTTGAGGCTTCTTGGATGGCTAATTTGTAATATGCCATCTATCCTTGTGAGATCTATTTTGATTCCCTCTTCTGAAATTATATGGCCAAGAATTTTACCTTCTTGGAGACCAAAGAGTGTTTTCTTGGGATTCAATGACAAGCCAAATTTCCTACACTTCTCAAAAACTTTCCTCAAGTGAATCAAATGTTCTTCATCAGTTCTTAAGAAAATAGTTATGTCATCAAGGTAAATGATTATGAAATAGCCAATATCTTCAGAAAAGGCTATGTCCATGGCCCTTTGGAAGGTGGCCCCTGCATTCATTAATCCGAAAGGCATTTTGACATACATAAAGGTGCCCCAAGGTGTAGTGAAAGCAGTTTTGATTTGATCACTTGGGAGCATTAACACCTGGTTGTAACCTGAGAACCCATCTAAGAGGGATATTATTTTGGACCCAACTACCCTTTGGAGTATATGGTTCATTTTAGGTAAGGGGTATTTGTCTTTTAAAGAGGCTCTGTTTAAATTTCTGAAGTCAATACAGAGCCTGATTTCCCATGTTTTCTTTCTAACAGAAACCAAGTTTGATACCCACTCTGAATATCTAATTGGTATAATGATCCCAGCAGCATGCATGTTTTCAATTTCTACCTTAACTAAAGGTAATAAAACAGGGTTTATTCTCCTTAGTTTTTGTTTAAAAGGCTTTTTATTAACCTTCAAAGGGATTTTATGTTGGATGATGCTGGTATCATACGATTTTAGGTCTTTGTATCCCCAAGAAAAAACATCTTTGAATTCTTTTAACAACTCTATTTAGTGCATTTTTATGTGAGCTGGGAGAGTGTTGGATAGTTTGATCATCTTGGGTTCTGCTAGGCTACCTATGTTATGTTCTTCTACATTCGTTTCCACAGGCTCCATTCTTGGTTCTTTGGCTACATCGTTAAAATCAAAAAGGTGTTCTAAAGGTGATAGACCTCTTGGAATTTCATCATTTTTCCATTGTAAAACTTCCAAGTCTTCTTGTTCTGTGTTATCAATTTTCTCTGCTTCAAAAGGATTTTCATAATGATTTATATCAGCAGTATATTTCATTTCAACTTCTGGGATTTGTTCAATATACAAACATTTTTCTTTATGGCTAGTTTCTGATATTGGTATGCTGAAATCATTTTCTGATTTCAAGAAATCATCTATGTGTTTGTCAGAGTCAAACACTTGCTAGTGATCTTCTTTATCAAGCATAGCAGGCCTGTGTTTTACCTTTACGCTAAGTTGTTCATTTATCTCAAGTATTTGACAATTGCTGGCGTTGAAAGCGAGTTCATTTGCTAGATGATTCAATGCTCTAGGGATGAAAATAAGTTCATACTTTTCGAAGGTTTTCAATAGATCAAGGGCAACGTTGTGATATTCCCTAAGTCTTGGATTTCTAGCTGAGTATTGTCCTTTGATTTGTCTTATGATAAGTTCAGAATATCCTAAGATTGATATCCTCTGGGCTTCTAACTGTTTAAGCAATTGTAAGCCTAGGACAAGTGCTTCATACTCAACAATATTGTTAGTGCATGAGAAATCCAATTTATATGAAAAACTCTGATTTGTATTTTGAATCCACACACCTGCTCCTGCACTTGTTTTATTACAAGATCCATCAAAGTTTATTTTCCAAAGTATGTCATCCTTATTTTCATTCTCTCAATGCTGTTGATTTTCAATGTTTTGCATTTGATGCGAGGGAAGATTTGATTGTTCTGGTGAACTGATTGGGTCGATGTTTTCCTTATCTTGTTGAGTGATTTCATCTTCATTACATAAGATAAAGGAATCTAAACTCGATTGAATAGAATAGATTGGAGAGTTGTTTTGTTTGTCTATGTTGCTGACCATGTACTTCATCTGAGATTCCCTGTATAGTCTTCTGTTTTGGTTAAAAACGGGGATGGTGGCATAAGACATGTCCATTTGAAGGCTTCCCTGAAGTTTGGCTCCCCAAGATCTTGACAAGAGCATGCCATACTTAGGGGGAATGTTAGCTACAACTATATCTATGACTAAACTCTTAGCAGGAATTTGAGCTAAGTTAACACATAAATCTTTGATTAAACCCAAACATTTGACTCTGCTTGAGTCAAAGGAATAAAAGTCTTTGTATGGTTTAGTAATTTCTAAACCTAAGCTTTCCATTACTACCTTGGGCATTATATTGTGTGAAGCTCCTGAGTCTAACATGGCATTGTGTAAAATTTTCTCGTGTATGTTCAAGCTAACATAGAAGGGAGGGACAACCCCTTCTTGGTATTTTCCTTCAACTTCTGGAACAAACAACAACTCAGGTTTGTCATCTGTCAAGTTTAAGGTGTTAGTATCACTTCCTAAGTTCAAAGCTTTCAAAACTTGGTTTTTGTACACCTCTTGGGTTACTAGTTCAGCTAGGGGAATGGTAATTTTTATCTTAGCAATCTCTCCCTCAAGACTAAAAGGAACAATTGACTTGTTCATATTTACATCTGTCTTTTCAATTGAATTCTTTTCAGCAACTTTGATTTGTTGAACCTTGTTTGGACTGGTAATTGGGACAGTTTTATTAGGACCACTAGCTGAAGTGCCAGGGGTACTCTGTTCAACATTTGACTGGACACTTTTGTCTTTGTTTATGTCTAGTTTCTTGGTCAAAATGTTGGTTTTTTCTACTGTCTTTTTGGGCTGAGTTTCTGTTTTTTTCTTGACAACAGTATTAGTGTTCTTGTCCTTTAAGTTGTCTACATTTCCTTTGCTCCTAAGATTTTATTGTTTATGCACCTCCATGATTTCATTTTCAAACCCCAATCTATAGTCATCATAATCTTCATAGGTGTTTGTACGGTGATCAGAGAAAAACCCTTATTCTTCTTCGGTGAGGAGAACATCGTCCCCACTATCTGATCCAATCAAGTTTACATGAGATTCTCCGAACCTTTCCAACTCCCTATCTTCCTCATATTGATCTACATAGTTCTGTTGAAAGGGAGGTCTGATCTGTTGGTCACTTTCTTTTTTCTTATATTGATTGTTTTCTCTTCTATAATTTTGATTTCTATTTCTGTTTTGGTTACTTTGAGGTTCTCTTAGTGGCACTCTATCATTTAAGTTGATATTTTCAAGCATCCTCTCCATCACCTTCACTAGGTTGTCAATTTTTATGTCAGAAGTTGAGGTTGAGGGTAGTAGGTCATCTTTATAAGTTACCCTCTTCTCTGATCTCAACCTATTTCTTTTCTCAATTATGTTTTCTTCTACGCTCACAACTCCTTTCTGCATGTCTTCTAAGGTTAAGTAATCGCTCTCCCTTAACTGATACATCATGTCAGCATCAAGGCCTTCGGGATATCTTACTAAGGCCATGCCTTGAGGAGGTTTCATGTGAGGTGGAAGAGCATTGTAAATGCTATTGAACCTAGTGGAGTAATCATGAACACTCTCCCCTTGATTTCTCTTGAGGTTGCTATACTCTGCTAGTATTTGGAGAGGATTCTTTTTGAGTTCCCATTTGTTGATGAATGTTTGATGCAAGGCAGGGAGATCATTTATGCTGTTAGGAGGTAAGTTTTTAAACCATTTCTTTACATCTCCTCCTAAAATTTGAGTGAAGATCCTCATCTTCATAGTTTCTTCTTCTATCTCCATGTAATCAAATGCATCTTCCATCCTATCTACATGATGTTGAGCTGTTGTAGACTCTTTTCCAGTGAAATGAGGAATTTTATATTGGTAATCATTTGGTAAGGGAAGTAGAGGTTCTGGTAACACTAATGGGGCATACTATGTTGCCATGGCTGGAAATAGGGGTGGATTTACAAGGGGTGAGTTTGTAAAATGGAAAGTGGGCTGAACAAGAGTGTTTTGCACAGTGGTAGTATGAATTGGAGTGGAAGAACTACTTGGGCCAGCAAACGGATTTTGAGCAGAGCTGTTATGGAAAAGACTAAAGTGATGAAGAAGTTGGGAGTCAGGAGGAGTGGAAGGTGAGGCTTCTCTACTAAAGCTTTGTTGCAATTCTGCGATGTCGATATCAATTTTGTTGAAATTACGTTGAGATCTGGTTCTAAATATGTTCTTTGTATGATGTAAATCAAAGTGTGAATCCTCTGGAACAACAAGGTTTTCAAGGAAAGATTTTGTTCTTAAGAGGCTCCTGTTAGCAGCTGATTTTCCAGAGTTAGAAGTCTACCACAGAATTCTCTCAGGATTGTCAACAATTAAAGGAGGATTTGGGTCTGGATGGGATCTAGTGTTGATCCTATGTGAAGCCAGACTTTTTTCAAAAATGAGAGAGGTTGAGATTTTTAGGGACTGTTTCTGGAAGCTTCACCTCTCAGGATGTCTTATCTAGTATGGGACTAGGCTTCTAAAATTCTTCAAGGCTGGTTAACACAGTCCTAAAGAGATCTGGGAACCTATATGAGTAAAAGGCCTACTAGGGCTAGTGGAGTCACCAGGTGGAAACTTTTTAGCTTTTATGAAGGTAAAATATTGGATGGTCCCACCACCATGTTTATTATGAAGCCAAACTGAAATGTTTTGGGTTTTTCTAAGTTATTTCGGTCTTACAGGTTAAGAGAGTGTCCTAAATCTGATTTAACACTTAGCTAAGGTGTCTAATCATATAGAGTTCACTCTTATGGCTTGATAACTGATTCCTTCAAGGTTTGATAAGGTTTAATGAGAATCCTAAGGGTTACTTAGTTTGTCACTGATTCAATTAAGTCCTATCATGACTACCATTTGTTAGGTAGTGCTTGAAGAAGGTTACTTATGTTATACTGTACAGTGAGTGTTTTAATGTTGAAGATTTTAATCAGGGTCCCACCGTGATCGCCATTATGTTGGTGGCGATGAGGTGGTTGATAATCACTGCATAGTATTTGAAAATAAGGGATTTCTGGAGTCCTGAGGGGTACCTAGATTGTCACTAACTCAGAAGGGTCCCACCATGATCGCCATTATGTTGGTGGCGATGAGGTGGCTGATAATCACTATATAGTATTTGAAAATAAGGGATTTTTGGAGTCCTAAGGGGTACTTAGATTGTCACTAACTCAGAAGGGTCCCATCGTGATCGCCATTATGTTGGTGTCTCGTGTTTTGATAGTTTGGTAAATCAAAAGACAAGGCAACATCAGAACCAATCTTTAGAGTTCCAGGATCTAGTCCTCCTGTTCTCGGAGAGGGATCTCTCAAATGTTTGTTTGCAAAGGTTTATCTTGTGTGCTTTTACTATTGGTTTTAGACTTGTTATTAAGTGCAGGTGTTTGTCTGTTTGGTTGGTTGAATTGGAATAGCAGAACATGAAAGGTCTAGGAAAGATATATAGAAAGGAGAAACATCTGTTTCATTGGGCAATGGAGTCAAGAAGAGGTCACAACATACTCATCAATGGATATGGGATATCAGAGGGAAAATCTAACTTGGCCACAGGATCCTTTGGTTTTTGGAATGAGATGAACATCAATGATTTGGAAAGAGAAGTTTAATCCTCAAACAAAGGGAATTTGAAAGCACAACTTGAACAATAAAGAGCTATTTGGTAGACCAGGCTAACCATAAATTCTACAAATCACACCTTTAAGAAAATAATTATTTCAAAACAACTTTTAAAATGAAATCTAATATTCGGGGAACACCCTATTTCCTCAAATATTTTATTTCAAATGACTTAGAAAACATGAATATTCACTGATAATTGCAGTCATAGAAGAGGGAACACCTAACACATCTATGATTACAAATATAAAGACCTTTAAGACAACTGTTTAAGTAAGGACAAAGGGAAAGATTAGAATAGACCTCCTTGGCTTACTGTAAATAGAAATACTTCAAAGGGAGACTTCAATAACAGTCTTTTAAGTGGCAGCAGACAAGCAGGGAGAACCATAAATCATGCTGAAACCATCTTATTCAAACTATCATAGAAATAAACAAGAATGAGGACTAAAGAGAGAGATTAAAGACTCTAAAATACCTCAGAAGAAGAAAACATGAAACAGTGAAGGATGAATAGGTCTAAGGTGCTTCCAGGAGTCATTTCTTAGCCTAAAAATTTCAACCTACTGTAGTAAGAAATTGTGGAACAGAATGAAAACAGGAGAAAACATTAAATAGTTCAGAATACTTCACCAACAGCCAAGCTCATGGATCCAATGATAGAGCCTTCTTAGAAACAAGCATGCAACAACATCATCAAGGCTTCCAAGACTTCAATTTGTTCTTCAACTTCAACAGACTATGTATTATTTCAGAGAGTTTCAGTATTACAACTAGTGATCAACTAACCAACAATTTCTCATCTTCTACAGAAGTATTTATAGAAGAATGAGGAGGTGAGATCTGATAAAAGATATCCCAAGACAATTAATACAGACTTAATGGCTTCTGGGCCTTTGAGGGGCTCAATGGAGAAGTGTACAGATAATCTCACTGTATTAATGGATTTACATTTAAGATTAAGCTCGGTGGGAGTTTTTATTGACTTTTGAGGCTCTGTGTCATGTTGGAGTAACTCTGCAGATATCTTTGCATTAAGTTCTTCGGCAGAATCAACTCTTTGGCTGCATTTGAGGAAAATATCTGATTTTGAACCATAACTTCGGCCTCTGTTTAAATACTTTTAAGGCACAGGTGGCACTGTGGTAGCTGGGAAGAATCAATTTGCCTCAGATGTGGCGATGTAGGCTTTTCTATTTGATAACACTTATGACGTTCCTTTAACTGTGTTTTAATTTTGGGGATTAGGCTTTTGATAATCATTCTTAGCCGTAATCCCCAAATTATCTTCAATCTTTTTGTTCTGTTGTGTTCTGTCTTTGACACTGATACTCTTTTGATTTATTTAATGGATAATGTCTTGTTGATGTGTAGGGCTGCACAGGGCTCATATGGCATCAATGCTCATGGAGCATTGATGAAACGTGGAATTTGAACCTGTGAATAGCTTTCCTTTGATGAATCAAAGGCCTGGGAATCGTCATTCTCAGCCCTTGGATTTTCTTTCAATATAATGGAAAACCATTCAAACCTGCAAAACACACAAAATATTAAGAAATCCTGCGTTGTGGGTGAACTGCTTCAGAGGGCATGGGGAGAGAGCATGGCCGTCGGATGGCATCATCCAACGGTGGAGATCGGCTAAGAGAAGGTCAAATAAGAGCGGAGGAAGAAAAAATGTCAGAACCGTCGATCGCACAGAGATCGAAGGTTGGGAATACGCGTTAAAATCCTCTTGGTGGAAGGCGAAGGGCGATGAAACCATGAGGAAAGATCTGGGACTGTCCGTTCTAGACACGTGGACGGTCTAGATCCAATCGGAGGATCGTAATCGGCGGAGGAATCATGTTAATGCACTCGGAAAAAAACTTACGATGTGATGTAGTGCGGGCCATTGATCTAAGGATCAGATCAACGTTGGGGAGTGAATCGGGAATCGAAAATCGGAGGTGGAAAAGTAAATAAATTTAGATGAACCCGATGAAAAACTCCAATGCAATCATATGTGGACTGTCAATCTTCAGATCAGATCGACGGCGGAAAATGAATCGGGAGGTGGTCATGGTGGGGGAGAAAAACTCGAAAGGTGCCGATGCGATTAAGCGTTGACCGTCAATCTGCAGATCAGATCAACAACGGAGAGTGAATCGAAGGGATGGCCGATCGGGGGGATAAACAAATCTACCCATTTGGCTTTTCGCGATGCGATTTCTCTTCGAGTCTAGCACCTGGTTCTAGGGTGCGGGCATATGGAGGGGAAGTGGTTTAGGACTTAGCCCAAGGGGGCTTAAGTTTGTAATACAAAAATCAGTTTTTTATAGATTTTCAATGGTTTTCAAAGGAATTTGAGGGCTTCCGTAAGGTTAAAAAGTGATTTCTTAACCTTGTAAAAATGATTTTCATGAATGAAAGAAGAGGAATCATGAAAATAGAGGAGTTTTATGGAAAAAAAAGGGAAGAAAAATGAAGGTTATTTTTGAAGTGGAAGGAGGGAAAAATGGCCTTTGCAGTAGTATTCTTCATGGAAAACAGCAGAATTTCTGAGCATTTAAATGGGAACAGCAGTGAAGATTTGGATAGAGGCATGAGGCCTTCAAGAGTCTTCAACAGATAACACTTTTTAGCAGTAAAATTTGTTCCTTGAAGACTCCAAAAATGTTTTAGCCAGCATTTGATATAACAAATTTTATAGCTGGCTAACATAATGCACTCTTCCAGGATGTTAAAAGACACACTCACTAAGAAGAGGCACCAGAAAAGTCTAGATCTAAGCAGATCTAGTGTTCCACTTGCTACAACTCACAAGGACAACTCAACCCTCAACAAGAGTAGTGTTGTAGGTGTAAGGTGAAGCTTGGCCCAAGCTTGATATTGGACAAGTTAGAAAAAATTTTGTCCAAGAGTTGATCAAGGAAGGAGGTGGGATTCCTAAACAGGAAAACCCCCAATGAGGGATGTCTCAGTAGACAAGACCTTCAAAAAATAATATCTTCAACAACCCAGTTCATGTTGCCCTCCCCTTCCTCTTATAATATTGGAGTCTTGTCAAAACCCTAAACCACTTCATTAGTTTAGCTCCTTTCACATGTAGAATATCCTTCTAGAACTGTGTTGTCCCTCTAGGAGGTTCAATGCATCTAAACTGCGCTATAGATATGGTCATGGTTGACTTGCTCAAGTGATCAACCTCTTTCACACTCAAGGTGTCTTTATTTTGACTAGTTAGCTTGATTTCCATTCACATTGAGCTATCTTTATTTAGGATCCACTCTTTGACAATAAATGCTGTTGACTTGGTCAAACTTGACCTTGTCCACATAGTTTAGACATTGTTCACACATGTGGATGCTTGATTTGGTTATTTCATGATCCCTTTTCACACTATGAGGGATTTTTATTAATACTTGAGAAATTGATAAGCCTCCTTGCCCATTTATTCATCCATCTAGGTTTTAAAAGAAAGATTAATATTCATATTAGCTGTGAGCTAATTTAGGAATATTACAGTCTCCCCCTCCCAAATGTTGTGTATCCTCAAGCAACTACAAGGGTGCTGCAAAATCTCCCCTTCTTCTCTTGTGGCCCCGTCATCCAATAGTCTCCACGATTGCTCCAGATTTTCTGCAATAGTTCTGTTTTCCAATGGTCCCTCCTCAATGTGCAAAAAGGCCTTTGGTGAATAAACCCAATGAATCTCATCATGAAGAAATGGAAGGTCTATGTGGAAACCCTCTTGCTGATCCATGGCCTCCTCAATATAGAAGTGATGACAATCATGGGGAATTTCATTATTCATGAAAGACTCCCATCTCCATGCTATCATCCAAATGAAGTGGATCACCTCCCAGCTTGGCAATCCATAGAAAAACACCTCCCTAATACATATGAGAGGCATGTTCCCAACAAAAATATGGCTCACTCTACAAGGAGACAAGTGAACTATCATAGTGGCCATACAATATCTCATGCTCCCATTGAAGCATGCGTTGAAAAAAGAGTGGGGAAATATTTCCCCCAGGGACACATCCCACCAATGTGCCTCTCCTCCAACCATGTTCCCAAGAGCAAGAACATTTCCAACAGATGGAATCATGATTAGAAGCATGCTAGGTACCATGTATGATAAAGGAGAAGGAAGATGTTTCCTCATGTTAAACCAGCATAGTTTGACCCTTAATTGCCATAGAATAGGAGATGACAAGTCCCTCCCCCAACACTTTTTTGTTGCCCCATCCCTTCTGAATGCTTGGAGAAGGTGCATCATAGTTGGTGTAAAAGAATCACACCATGAAGAATATAATAGGTTTCCAAGATCCTCCAAGGAATGACCTGCATCAACATAGTTCATGCCCTTGAGTGGTCCATGAAACCCATCATAAATAGTGCCCCCTCTTTGAGCAATGTTCTACAAATGAGTGTTAGAAAAATATAATCATATAGGAGATACATCATAATACTCAAAAGGACAAGTTCCTCTATATACTTGTTTTACATCAGTGAGGTAACTCATGGATGAGTATCCTCTCACACTCAAAGAGGAAGGAGGTATGAGTGATGGCTCTTCCCAAGAGCTATGTTCCTCCCTCTCTAACAAATAGTTCATGCACTTCTCCATATGAGAGTGCACCTCTTCCTTGAAACCTTCCCATATGAATCCACCCAAGAGAGTATGATATGCTCTAATGAAACTAGTGGGTTTGGAAAGCAGGATCTCATAGGTTGCATTTAGTATTTTCTCCTTAAGCATGGAGTCTCTAACCAAAAGGATAAGATTATAGAATTAAATGACTCCATCAACTACCTTAAACCTCCTGTTAGGACTCCATAGTTCGCAATATTGGCAAGTACAAACACTGTAGAAACCTACATAAAAACCACTGTTACACCATTTTTTGGTCATCTAACCTATTATCATTAGATGAACCCAAGTACACCATGTAAGACCAATTTTACCCTAAGTAAAATTGCTTTCACTATGTGAAATAACTTAGTAAAACACCTTTATTAAGTTGTTTATGGTCTAAACAGGAAACCCTAAAAGGAAATAATAAAAAAATCTATATTGGTTTATATTTCCTGGTCATATTTAACCCAAAACAAGGAAATCAATTAAATAAATCCTTATTTATTTGATTATTTCCTAGGAATAAGTTATTTTCCTTATTTAAATAATATTCCTAGTTAAATTTGACTAAATCATTTATAAATAATTAAATAAATCATTATTTATTTAATTATATTCCCACCATGTCCTTAAAATAATAAATAAATCATTTATTTATTTATTATGTATAAATAAAGGAATTGACCCAAGTCAAAAATCCTTTTCCCTCCAACAAATATAATAAAATATTCCTAATGGGTGGTTCTAGAATTTGATTAATAATATTTTATTCATGCACCAAGTTCTAGAACGCCCTAATATTTTGTTATAAATAGAAGGGTTTTCCCATTCATTACTCACCTTTGATTGCATTAGATCACTCTAGATCTATACACTTGGTCACATTTTCTCCATTTTTGCCTTGTGAGCTCCCATTGAGTTCTATGTTTGTCTGGGTTTTCTACACCAACAAGAGAGAGAAATTTTAGATCTAAAATGTTGAGGACTGTCAAGAACCCATCCCATTGAGGAGAATCGGAAAACACCTTTCTCTTTTTCCTCTCAAGTGCCCCCTTTTAATATAATATAAAAAATTCTTTCAAATACATCGTTCTTGTCTTTTCTATTGGATGCATGGAGCCATATTTCATTTTTACTGCTTAATGTATTTTATGCTTAGATTTGGATTTGTACAGCATTATATGGATCAACTAACTATAGACTTAAAGATATTGGCAGTCACACTTGATGTTAGGGCTATTTTTTATGCGTAGCTAAAGTGGTCTTTTATGACGAAATATTCATACTAACAATTGGTGACTCCACACGGGTTTTCTTTTGCGACCGCTGTCATTTTATATATTCCTGCATATCCAGCTGTTTCAGACCCTAGGGTTTCTCTTCAGTTTTTTGTTTTTCCTATTTTTATGGTGCTTTCCACCTCTAAAACCCTCAAAAATTAAAATTTTTAACTTTCGTGTGTTTCTGCCCTTATTGCGCAGGTGACAGACATCAGCCGCAGCTGAGACGACAACTTTTTCTTAAATCTGCTGCCGAGAGACCCGGATCTGCAGGTCGCACTTATCGGCCCAAAAACTATGACCTGGCCTTGAGGTCACACTTTTCTACCCCAAAACTGTGACCTGGACTGAAAACAAGGCAGAACCTGCGACCTGCACTTTTTTTTGCAATTTTCCAACACTTTTTCTGGGTTTGTCTGAAGCTTCTGTCAGGGTTTTCCAGCCTCTATCTCCGCCTGTTTAGACCTGTTTCTGATCTGTTTCACTCAACTAAGTGGGAATCTTGCCCCTTAGGGCTCTAGTACCCTCCTCTTTTTGTGGGAGAGTTTTTGCTGTTTCAGAAGTCTGAATTTCCAGAGTTTCAGACTTATTTCTTTCAGATCTGATACCTCATTTTCAGATCCCTATGGATTAGCTCTTCTCCCTTTCAAATCACCTCATATAGTTTTTTTTGGGTTTATATCTAGGGTCACCTCCCTATCCCTCCTATATTTAGTTGATTCCCTCTTTTTTAGCAGCAACCTTGCCTTTGCCTCTTTGCTGTTTTCTGCACCTCTTTTCAGCAGATTTCTCCTTTAGATCCCTATCCCTCCCAACCTTAGATCTATTGGCCTCTTTTTAGCGTGCTTTGATTAGATTTTTTCTCTCTTATATACTAGTTTTGAGAGACCCGCCTTCTTGGGTTAGATTGATGCATTGTTAGCTGTTAATTTTCTATTCTTTCAGTCTTATTTATTGTAGATTTATTTTCAGTTCCGCAGCACACTTTTTCTTTTACTCTAAAAACATCTGGGTTTAAACAATTAAAATTAACGCACGCCACACACTGACCCTAAGTGAAGAAGAGCCTGGTTAACACCATCTGACAAAGAATTTAAAATCAATTGACACTGCACCTCTCTGCCCTTGTTTCGACATTGACCTCACTTGATTTTGCACCTCCCTGCCCTTGTTGGTTTTTCTTCTTCCCGTCATCATTGCGCCTCCAAGGCGTTTGTCCCGGAGACTTCTTGGCCTTCACCCTCAGTTTCTGGTTGGTCGACTTCCTCCTTCCCGCCGTTATCGAGTAAGTCCTCCCCCGAGTCCGCACTCCGACTCTTCTTTTGATTGTTCGGGTTCTCCCCCTACTCCTGGTTCCCCCCGTGTTACCTTCACCATGTCTAGTTCAGGGCCTAGCGCTAGTGGCAACCCCAGTTCTACTGCTGGGTCCGTTTCCAGCGGAACCACTACGGGACATACCTCGACTGCCCCTTTTCTCCCTTATATGGCCGGTCTCAATCTCCCCAACTTCAATCAACTAATCAATGATCCTATTCGCCACGATGTCAGTTGGCCTGCTATGCCAACCAAGCTCCCCTACGACATTCCCAAGTTCGAAGGCCTTGCTAGTGAAGATCCCTCCAACCATATCTGATCTTTCCACATGTGGTGTTCATCCAATTCCATTACTGACGATTCCATCCCTCTTAGATTGTTCCAACGCATGCTTACCGGCAAAGCTTCTAAATGGTATGTTGACCAGGCCACCTCTTCCCATACCACCTTTGTGACCATTTCCCAAGCCTTTTTATCTTATTTCCAGCTCCCTCTCTGATACGACACTGGTACTGAACTCTTGACTTCTTTTCATCAATCCTCTTCGACCCGCCTTTCTGCTCATGTCCAGGAATGGCGAAGAAGACGGGCCTTATGTCGCGCTCCCCCCTTTGAAGATCGAGTTTATATGGACTGGTTCCTTCGCTCTCTCTTACCTCCCATTGGCAAAGATGTCGCATCCCATTTTCCCCAAACCGAAGAAGCCGCCCTCCAAATAGCCTTGAAATATGACCTTATTTATGCTCAATCTGGTTATGTTTATACCGTCCTTCCTGACCTCCCCAAACCCGGTGGCCCTAATGCCCCGGGGGCATCTCACTCTGTCGACAGTATCGTTGGAGCTCTGTCACATACCTCTGCTCAACCTCTTATGGGCTATGGTTTCCCTCCAGGAGGGGCCAGCACCTCCGACACTTTTCCCCCTCTAGGTAGCATGTATCCAGGATATGGCATCCCTCCTCCTTTTGCCCACACTCCTGCCTACCTCAATTTTTCCCATCCTACCCCTTATCCTCACCCACAGCCTGGTGTCCCAGCTCCTCCAGCATTTGGACCTCCCACTCCCTTGCCTTCTCTACCCTCGCAGTCGCACTTACTACCCCCTCCAGGACAAGTATTTGCATAGCAGGGTGCAACTAATCCTCTTCCTTCTCAAATAAAGAGGAAAGGAAATCAATCCACTTCTGGTAATCGTGGATCCAATCCTTCAAGTATTGATTCTAACACTGCCAACCAACCACAGGGCTCTCAGCCCAAGCCGGACAGGCCGCTTCGCACCAATAAGCCCTATTCGTGCTGCGATGTTTATGGTCATTACACTCATGATTGTCTCCTATTACCACAAATGCGGTAGATGAGGGAGTCTCAGGTCACCGTGCGGGGACAACATTCCTCCCCTATTATCCCTACCAATACGGCTACTTCTTAACCCGCTGTGTTTATCGATCCTTTCCCTCAACAAGGATTCGTGGCTACTCAACTGCCTCATGCCCCGGTATCCACTCAACCTTCCCCTTATGGTTCCTCCGATTACTAGATCCTCATGATGGCCTCTGACCAACCTCTCACCGTCGACCTTAACCTTCAAACTCGGTCTCGTCAGTACTCCACACCCCACGCTCCGTCTGTCACCGAGTCCCCATCTTCAAGTCCTACAGAGCCTCTGTTGACACACAATGGTCCCTTGCAAATCCCTCTGCCCAAAGATAAGGTTCACACCAAGATTCCTAAGGGCCCATTATGCTGAAATGCTGCCTTTGGTCAGGCTGCCCATTCAAATAGTATAGTATATGATCTGGCACAATCACCTGCTGCCATTTCAAACTTGGAACTCCTCCAGTCGTGTCCTTCTCAAAAGAAGGCTCTACTATCTGTCGTGGGTGTTGTAGATCCTACTGATGACCAGTTGATTATTTTCGATGCCCGTCAGTCATACCATCCCCATTCACATACATTTGATTTCCAATCCAGTCAAAATCTTCCATAAATGCAGTGTTAGCCACCTATGTTTTCAACTATGACGATTCCCTTGTCCTTTTCTATTTTAAACCCAATTGATCAATAAAAATAGTTAAAATTACTTCTAGAATGGTTTACATGGTGACTTGTTGAATTTTGTGATTTTTGCCATTGTTAAGCATTTTGGCAATAGGAACTAGTACGAGAATGCGAGCGACTACCATGTACTTAAACGATACAACGACTACCTTTATGTTTGAGCATGTTCCAGGTGGCCTCTTGAGGAAAAAAGCATATGGGCATGATCCACGTCATGCCTACATGGTGTGTTGCTCGTCATGGAAGAGGAAATGAATTCTGGGTACGGTTATGCACGTGGGAACACATTTGTGAAGGAAGACTCCTACTAGGACTGTCTCAGTCCAGGTGTCTTTTCTCTTTCACGCAGCCACCTCGAGGACTCCTAGAATGATTTGGATAAGGAAAGACATCATTCCTAAATTATTGTAATTATTGTTACTTGCATTTACTTTATAAACTCTTGAGTAGGCCGAGAGCTTAGTTAGAAATTTTGTATTAGATTTGTTGCTAGATTTTGTGAAAACTCTGTGTTACGTCTTTGAAGACACAGAGCATTGTGTTCAAACTATTGCATCGTTAATGGAGCAGACAAAATTATCTTGAAGGCGTGATTTAATTTTGAAGTTGAATGCCGTCAAGTGGTAGAGGGCCCCTGCCCCTTGAACGGATTTCTTTTGCGTAAACTAGATAAGTTTTTCCTAGCTGTCTTTACGTTCCGCATATTGAATTAGTAGTTGTTTTGTTTTATATACTGTAGTCGTACTCATTCTAGTTCTTCCATAAGAAGACACTCTTCCAACAGATCAAAATGATGAATGTTTAAATGACTATGGTATTGTAGGATAGGAGTTAAACTTGTATTTGTTTTTAACTAGCTACTGTAGTCATATTCGTTCTAGTTCTTCCACAAGAAGACACTTTGCCAATAAATTAAAATGATGAATGTTTAATGACTATGGTACTGTAGGATAGGAGTTGTATTTGTTTTAACTAGATATTGTAGTTATATTCATTCCAGTTCTTTCACAAGAAGACATTCTTCCAACAGATCATAACAATGAATGATGAATAGCTATAGTATCATAGGACTTAGTTGTAGTTTTTAGTCTTCACTATCATAGTTGCACTTGTCCTAATCACTCTTCCACAAGAAGAAATTCTTCCAAGACATCCTTAAGAAGTTCAAGATATGACTGTGATGTGACAACTTAGTTTCATTTGCTTTCAATTGCATACAAGTCCACAGTCAAAATTGTTCTACCTCTTCCACAAGAAGGAACTTTTCCAAAATATCACTCATGATGAACAAATCGATTGTGTAACTTCATAGAATAGTGCATGATAATTAGAATGCTCCGGAGTTTCATTTTGCATTTAATTCATGTCCATCTACTTCGTTTCAAAGTTTGATGATGGCTTATGGTTTAACATTGTTCTAGTTTAGAAGCATCTTAAGCTCATGTTTAAATCAATTCATTGCACTTATATCTCATAGTCACATTGTCACCCTTTGCACAGTAAATCACTTTAGTTGATAGGACTCATAAGACAGCCTTCATTATTTACAAATATATTTTTGTTCTGAAAACCATCAGTGATCCATAACCTTAGGAACAGAAGATAACATCATTTCAAGGTCTGAAATATCTCTGCAAATCCATCACCATAAACAGAGCTCTTCCTCAACAGAACTACCCTGAAAAGAAACCAATAACTCTTGGAGTATAGACTCTGACCTTCAATTTAAATTGCAGAATAGAACTAGGAATTAGTCATGAAATAGATGAGCTTAGAATAGAATGTTGCATCATGATTAGTGTCTAACTATTTAGTTAGAAAACTTGCATATTTAAGTGATCATTTCTCAAAGTCTAGTTTGTGTCATTTGTTTAAGAAGTCATCATTAAGCTCTTGTTTCTATTCAGTCATAGTTCAGATGTTGCTTCAGTATTTTTGATTACATTTGCCATTCCATACATTAGGCTCAACTGTGTTTTTGACCACCAATTTCTTTTCATTAGTTTCCTAGGCACTTTCATTGTAAACACAAAACTTTAAAAGACCAAAAACATCATAAATCAACATAAAAGACCAAAACATCACAAAACACTACACACAACGCACTAGGAAACAAGCACCTAGGTACATATGGTACATTTCACTTCAGCAGTTTACAAATCCTGGTTGACAATTAAATGAACTCAGTTTAGGAGACTAGATTGAGACACAACATTTTGGCGCCGTTGCCGGGGAAGTGAAAACTAGGTAATCTTTGTTTCTTAACATCCAAAAACAATTTTATGCGCAGGGAGAGAGATTCAAGGGGAATATTTATAAGCAGCAGAGGCAGAAGTTTGACATCTAGAACACCACTTGTTTCATCTAGATCCAGAACTAGTACACCTTCAACTCAAACCCATCTTCCATCCTTTACTGATCCTGGACTTCTAGAAGATCTAAGGTCACCTATTCCATTAGAGAAACCTTCCACTTCATCCATTGAACCTGCCATAGAAGAGGATCCAAATTTTTTTGTTGAGGATACAAACCTTTCTACTTCCACAGGAGAGTCAACCATGGTAGAAGAAGGAGGAGGAGGAGTTGTTAATGGAGAAAACACATTATTTGGAGGAGGTAGAGGTAGAGGTAGAGGAGAAGGAGGAAGAGGAGGTAGAGGTGCAGATGGAGGAAGAGGTAGAATAGGAAGCTCTTTTGGGTTCCCTATACTTGATGGAGAAACCAATACAACCATGAAAAACATTTCACCATCTGTCCTTCCGAACTTCTATGGACTTAAAACTGAGGATCCTGAAACTTTCTTATTCGAATTTGAAGTACTGTGTAGGACTTATGACTACCTTCAAGATGCCCAAAAATTGAAATTATTTCCTTCAACTCTGAAAGGAGCAGCATTGAAGTGGTTTATGAGTTTAAACAGTAGTTCCATTAGGACATGGGAAGACATGAAACAAGCATTTCTAGAGAGATACTTGGATTATTGTATGCCGGTTAATCATAAGGAAGAAGTGTTCAAGATGTTACAAAAAGAAGATGTAAACTTAGAAGATTTGTTGGAAAGATTTAAATACAACATAAAAAGGGCACAAATGGAAAACCTAGATCAAGACACTTTAAAATCTCTTTTGTTGAAAACCATTGGGGATGAATGGTTGGATATCCTTAACATGATGGGAAAAGGGGATATATCACAACTCACATTACCTGAAATATCTGAGTTATGTATCAACCTTTCCAGAGGGAAATCCAAAACTCTCAAAGGTCCAAGAGATCCTGCTCTTGCAAGGGCAAGTAAATCTGCTTCTGGGACGGTAAGTAGATCAGAAATAGGACACATGCTTGATGATTTTAAATCTGACATCTTAGGGAGTCTTAGTGAACAAATAGACACCCTCAAGATACAAAACAAGCAAAAGGCTGAATCTGATGCCTTGGCAATCTTTTGTCCCAAATGTAGGAAGAAACATGCCTTGAAAGAGTGCCCTTTGGATGTAAAAGTTGTAGAAACCTGTGTTATTTGTTCTGAGAAACATGAGACCAAGAATTGTCCTTCTCTTCCTGGTCTCAAGGCTGTTTTTCAAGAAGAAACCCCTACAGATTCCACAGAATCTCTTAACTTTGTGTCTAGAAGACCTTGGCAGGGATCTCAGACACAGGGATTTCATGATCAAATGTATAATCAACCTCCACCTTGGAATTCTTGGCAGCAACCTTGGCCCCAATTTCAAAATCAATCTCAAGCTTGGGCATAAGGATCACAAGGTCCCTATGGAAGATACTCTCCATATTATCAGTATCCACCATCCTATCCACCATATCCACAAAATTTTCCTCAAAATCTTCAACAAAATTTTCAACAAAATTCTCAACAACATCATCTGAACCAACCTCATCAAAATCAACCACTTCCATTACCATTCCCTCAAAAATCCAATCAATTACCAGCTCAGCCCATACCAAACCCCAATAATAAGAATCCTCAGAATACATACATGATAGAAGGACAACAATTTCCAACTTATTTAATTACTCCTCTAGACCTTAGTGATGTTCAACTTGGGTCTGGAAGGATACTTGAGAAGAGGAAACCTTCTGTGATCATACAAGAACAAGATGATTCTGAGGAAGACTCCCTACGGGTTAATAAAAGTCTTGAGGAAGAAACATCCTTTCAAGGCCAAAACATTGAAAAACTGAAACAAAAAGATCCAATAAGCCCAACTCCAGTATTAGAACAACCATCCACATCTACTTCTATACCTCCCTTTCCGGAAAGATTACAAATTGACAAAGGTGTAGAAAAACAAATAATGGTGCCTAATTATGATTTCTTGGATGAATTGAGAAATGTTTGCATTAAAATTCCATTATTGCAAGCCATCGAGGAAATCCCAATTTTAGCCAAAACAATAAAGGAGTTGAGTATGAAGACAACAAAGAAAAGAATAAGAGAAACCAAGAAAATTCAACTGGTAGGACAAATAGCAGACATTATGATGGGTAAGACTACTATTCCAAAGTACCTTGACCCAGGAAATCCAGTTGTCAAAATTCACATCAATGGAATTGAAATTAAAAACACACTCATTGACTTAGGAGCAGCAATAAATATCATGAGTAGACAAATCATGGACAAACTGAAACTTCCTAATCTTCTCTTTACACCCACACTATTACAATTAGCAGATAGATCTGTGATCAGACCAGATGGGGTAATAGAAGACATTCCAGTGTCCCTAGACTCTTGGGAGTACCCTGTGGATTTCATGATCCTGACACCCAAGAATAATCTAGGAGGCCATCCTGTTATACTAGGAAGACCTTGGTTGGCTACAGCTGATGCTGTTATTAGTTGTAGGTCCGGTGATATGTATATTTCTGATGGAAGTTCAACAAAGAAATTCACTTTATATCCTCCAGCTAGGACAATTACAGATCTAGATGATACTCAATGGATAGAGGATGAAGAATATTTGCAACCACTCTTCACAATTTCAGAAATTAGTGAAGATAATCAAATTCTGAATACTCTAGAAAATTTTGAAGCTTCTCCAGAGCACAAACAAGAATCATTTCAAGAGAAATCCAATATTGAGTTCTTGTCATCTAGACAGATGTCTCTTCATTCTATGGACAAATTTGGCGGTTCTACAAGTGAAATTTTTCCAGGCAAGACCTTGAATATAAACAAAAACCTGGAAAAATCTCAACAAGAAGAACTAGTCAAAGTATTACAGAGACATTCTTCTGCATATGCATGGGAATACACTGACATGGAAGGGATAAGTCCCAAGACTTGTACTCATCACATCTATATAGAGGCAAATTGAAAACCAATCAGACAACCTCAAAGACGGATGAATCCAAATCTTAGGGAAATTATCAAGGAAGAATTACAAAAATTGTTAAATGTTAACTTCATCTATCCTATTTCGGATAGTCAGTGGGTTTCCCCTTTAGTAATTGTACCTAAGAAAAATGGAAAATGGAGGGTGTGTGTTGACTACCGAGAACTGAATAAAGCTACTCTTAAAGACCAATTTCCCTTACCTTTCATAGATCAAGTATTAGATACATTAGCAGGTAAAAAGTACTTTTCATTCCTGGATGGATTTAGTGGTTACAATCAAATCCAAGTAGCACTTGAATACCAAGATAAAACCACATTTACTTGTCCTTGGGGTACCTATGCCTACCGAGTATTGCCATTTGGATTGTGCAATGCACCTGCAACATTCCAAAGGGCAGTATTAGGAATTTTTTCTGATCTGATACATGACTGTGTAGAGGTATACATGGATGATTTTACAGTTTATGGGGATACATTTGAAGAGGCTTTAGAAAACTTGGAAAAGGTCTTAAAAAGATTTCAAGAAGCAAACCTTTCTCTTAGTCATGAAAAATGTTTTATGATGTTCACTGAAGGTATTGTTTTAGGGCACCACATTTCAGGGGATGGGATTAGAGTTGATGAAGCGAAAGTTGAAGTCATTTCTAACCTATCCATTCCAAGTTGTCAAAGAGATGTAAGAATTTTTCTAGGATTTACGGGATACTATCGGAGATTTATAGAAAACTTCACCAAAATAGCATCTCCTCTCTTCAAATTACTCACCAAAGATTGTGAATTTAAGTGGACTTCTGATTGCCAGTTAGCTTTTGAAACCCTGAAAACCAAAATTTCCGAAGCACCTATATTAAGGGGACCTAACTGGAAGTTACCTTTTCATATCTCGACAGATGCTTCCGATACAGCTCTGGGAGCAGTATTGGGACAGAAAGATTTAATTCCCTATGCCATCTATTATATCAATAAAAATTTGACTCCTGCAGAGTTAAACTATACTGTAACTGAAAAAGAGTTTTTAGCTGTTGTTCATGCCATTAACAAATTTAGACACTATATAACAGCCTATGAAACTTTTATTCACACTGATCATTCTGCCATTAGATATTTAATGAATAAATCAATCACTAATGGTAGAGTTATAAGATGGTTGTTATTATTGCAAGAATTCAACATTACTATTCTAGATAGGCCTGGAAAACAAAACACTGTGGCTGACTTCCTGTCTAGAATTCAAAATATCAAAGATGACACTCCGGTTGAAGATCAATTTCCCGATGAATATCTTTTTGCAGTTTCTACTCAAACTCCATGGTTTGCTGATATTGCTAATTATTTAGTTTCAGGAAAGTTTCCTTCAATTATGAATGCAAGGGATAAAAGAAAAATCATTAATGATAGTGCAAGATATTCATGGGTCGCTAATGAGTTGTACAAGACAGGTTGAGATTTGATCATTAGAAGATGTGTTCGTGAAGATGAGATGCCTGAAATTCTCAAGGCATGTCATGATGAACCTTGTGGCGGACACTTTGCAGATAAGAGGACAGCCTATAAGATCCTTAACTTAGGATATTATTGGCCATCTTTGTTTAAATATGCAAGGGAATATGTCAAAAGGTGTGACAGTTGCCAAAGGGTAGGGAAACCTTCTCCTTCGGGTGAGATGCCATTACAACCTCAGGTACACATTGAACCTTTTGAAAAATGGGCCTTGGATTTTGTAGGACCTATTAGTCCTCCATCAAGACAAAAGAAATACATATTATTTTGCACTGATTATGTTACTAAGTGGGTAGAAGCTAAACCATTACTTGTTGCTAATGAATCATATGTAGTTACTTTTCTTTTTGAGGATATTTTTACTCGTTTTGGTGTCCCAAGGGAAATTGTTACAGATCAAGGAGCTCAATTTACATCAAGGCTAGTGGAGCAAATGATGGAGAAGTACAAAATCGGACATAGAACATCTACTCCTTATCATCCACAAGCAAATGGTCAGGTGGAATCCACTAATAAAGTCATTGAAGGAATCCTAACAAAGACTGTTCATCTACATAGAAGAGATTGGGTAGATAGGCTTCCTGAAGCCTTGTGGGCCTATAGAACTACATGGAGAAACACAACAGGCCATACTCCTTATGAGCTTGTTTATGGAAATCAAGTTTTGTTTCCTATAGAGTTCCAAATCCAAACATTCAAGATGGCAGTTCAGCTAGGACTTGATCTAACGGAGGCACAAAAGCATAGACTGGAGCAAATTAATGAATTGGATGAGATCAGACAAGATGCAGTTCAGAAAACAAGTCTAGTCCAACAGCAAAGAGCTAGATGGCATGACAAGTACATCAAAGAGAAGAAATTTAAAGAGGGTGATTGGGCTCTCTTGTTTGATTCAAAATTCAAGGATTTTCAAGGAAAATTTCAGACACATTGGCTTGGGCCATATGAAATTGTTCGAATTTTTGATAATGGGGCAGTAAAAATCAGAACTATAGATGAAGAGGAGGTCACTTTTCTTGTGAATGGCCATAGACTGAAGCTATACCACAAACCACTCTCAAGAGAAGAGTTTGTCAAGAAGTTCCAAGGAGACAATGATGTGAAGTTAATGAAGAAGAGTCTCTCTTCTTCATCAACTTGATTAAATTTTCTGAAGCATTTCTCTTTTGAAAAAAAAATAAAAATAAAAAAAAATAAAAAAAAAATAAAAAAAATAAAAATAAAGGTATAAACATGAAAACCATTCACTGATTGGCATGTTTATACAGAAAAGATAGGGTGAAAATCAGAGTTTCTCTGACACTCTAACTTTTCCCATTTTTGTTTCTAAGCAGTTGTTATAAAAATCATAAGTTCAGTGCCATAGTACTTATGATTCATTTCATCTCACTCCATTCACTATCCATCCATACTTCATCTCATCCATCATTCACATTTCACTCCATTCCATTCCATTCATTTCACTCCATCTTCCATTCACTTCATTTTCATGTCAAAACATAGAATTTGATATCTTGCTGCAAGTGAATAAAAATATGCCATGAATTGCAGTACGGCCCTTATGTTCCTTCATTCCATGAACTGAATCCATTCTTATTCCATTATCCACTTCATAATCCATCATCCATTTCATCCATTTTCATAAACATTTCACCCATTCTCCAGAAACATTTCATTTTCATGTTTGAAGTGTTCTACAGGAACATTCTGCAGCTCAGTGGACATTCTGCAGCTGATCACCTTTTCTGCAGCCCGACAGTCTTTTTGGCAGCTATAAACCCTGGAGGCATCAACCAGCAGACATCAGAATTACAACAAAGTGATCCAGTGAATTCATGAATCAAAAATATCAAGAAAAATTGTGAAAGATTCCTTCAAAGATGAGCAGAGAAGACAAAGGCTACACAAACATCAAATAAAGGGCAGAGGTAACAAATTTAAATTACGATGGCAATTCATAAAAATTTAGCATAGTTTAGTTGTGGAATTATTCGAAAGGTTGTTTTAATTGTTTTATTGATCAAACACCAAACAAACCCTCTATAGACTTTGTATTAAAATCTTCCGATTCAAATTTTCCATCCGATAGCATTTGAGCGGTGAAACGACCAAAGCATTTGAAATTCCCACGACTCTTAACCAAGTTCTTTAATGATGAAGATTTTTCCTGCCGTCGTAAATCCTCCGCCGTCTCCTCAAATCATTAATGCAATCCTCCACCTCACTCCACCACTCTATGCCGTGACCATTTGCCATAACGTCATTCCGTAGCCAGTATTCCATTCCGAAGGCAGAAGCATTATTATCATCAGGAGAAGAACAGAAGAGGTAAATTGGAAGCATAATGGTGTGAGAACTCAATGAACAGATAGCATATCACTGAGAACGAAGTTTGGAGCATTTTCACTGTCAACACATAATTGTGGCCGTGTAGAGTTTAAAGCCTGTTGCTACCAGAAGACAGAGGTGCTAAAATTGAAGACTTTGCTACCAAAGACAGAGGAGTGGTAGTGATTGAGTTTAAAGTCTGTTATTACCAAAGACAGAGGTGTGGTAGTGACTGGTTTTGAAGTTGTTGTTACCCGAGACAGAGAGGCTGTAGTGTTGAATTTGAAGCATACCATTTGCTATCAGAAACAGAGGTTGAGTTTGAAGTCTGTTGTTACTAGAAACAGAAGTGTTTTTCAGTGATTGAGTTTGAAAACTTCTGTTACCAAAGACGGAGGTATTGCACAAAAAGAAACTTGAAACCATCTACCACTGTCTATCAGAGACATATTAGCTTGAAAATTGAAATTGCTTTCATATCACTCCAAAGTTCAACAGAAGTACATCAGTCTGAGGTTTCGAAGGCATTCTTCATTATCAAACAGAGGCATACCAACTAGAGATTTTGAAGACTGTTGCTATTATAAATCAAAGGTATGTCCTTCCAAAATTGAAGCCATTTTCATTTAGAGCTTGAAGCCATTTTAGTCCGAAAGTAAAAGACATTGTTTTGTGGGTAGAGTGTTAATTTGATATTGAAAAACATCATGGGTTTCATCGTAAGGACTGAGTCTGTGGGATCAAAATATTTAGAAGGTTACCCACAATGCAAGGAGATGTTACAACAAATAGGATGGCTTCAATTCTTGGAAAAATTTAATGGCTTCCATAAGGAAGTAACCAAAACATTTTCCAGATCATTCCAAGGTACTGAAGTTGAGATAGGGGATGTCAAGTTTGCTATTACTGAAGTTTTTATAGCAGAGGCTACAGGATTGTCCAGAACTAGGGAAAGATGGTTTAAAAATAGGGAATTCCATAATGACTCATGGAAACAAATTTTAAAATCACCAAATATGGATGTTAGTGTGTTCAAGAAAGGAATTCCCAGTACAGCCTTGAAAAGCAAATGGAGAAACATACTACTTCTTTTACAAAAATTTGTTACATGTGAGGGTAGATATGGGACATTTTATGTCTACCACATTAGACTAATGTTGCATTTTCTGGGAGAAGATTTGAATCTACCATATTTCTTGTATCAAAGTCTGAAGAAAATGGCTTCCTGTGTTCAGAGAAGAGTTCAGTTTTTGGAGACAACCCTGTATCATCATGGGTTAGTCAAAATTTTAATTGAGCATCATTTATCTAAATCAAATGATACATGGGATGATTTCTTAATAAGAAATCATTTTGAAGAAGCAAAAGAACTATCACCTGAACCACATCCCACAAAAAGAAGTAGGAAATGGAGGACTCCAGAAGGTAAAAGTGACAAACCGGTTCAAGAAAGCAGTGAGGAAGTCATTTTGGAGAAGTTGACTCGAATCAAGAGCCAACTAAAGGAAAAGAAGATAATCAAGGAGTCTGTTATAGAGAAAGGAGAGGGGTCCTCTCAACTTAGGAGAAGCCACAGATTAAAAGGAAAACTGAAGAAAAGATCAATCAAACAAACAGGGGTAATCAATATTGAAGATGAAGAAACATCCATGGAAGAGTATGATGATGAAGATTTTTATGAAGGCACCCCTGAGATTGATCCTGCTCAACAGGAAATCTATGATTATGTGGAAACTTTAGAGAGAACGGCTTCAGAAAGAGAAGAGAGAACCCCCAGTCCTCCACTAACTGAAATTGATATATTGAGGAGGGATAGGTATGAGTTGGAATTGTTGAATAGACACATCAAAAATGAGAATGAAATTCTCAAAGATCAAATCAAGCTCAAGGCTGACATGAACTCAACCTTATCCCTGCATATAGACAAAGTGGAGAGGACCAACGAGAAGATGAAGACAAGGAACAAAAAGTTGATCAGGGCACTCACAAACCTCATGTTCAAACTTGTGATCAGGAAACCCAGAAGGCCTCTAACATTCAGACAAAGGAGAAGAAGGGGATTAGATGTCCTTGCAGAAGCCTCAGAATTCATAGGATAATTTGCATGAGGACATGCAAAGAGACAGCAGTGGGGGTATGTTGAGCCTCAAATTTGTACCTTCCTTCACCTCATTTTACCCCATTTTTCCCTTTTCCTTTTCTATTTTAAACCCAATTGATCAATAAAAATAGTTAAAATTACTTCTAGAATGGTTTACATGACTGACTTGTTGAATTTTGTGATTGTTGCCATTGTTAAGCATTTTGACCGGAACTAGCTGTAGAATGCAGACATTCCGTAGCTAACCGGCGATTCTGCAGCTACCTTCATGTTTGAGTATGTTCCAGGTGGCCTCTTGAGGAAAAACACATATGGGCATGATCCACGTCGTGCCTACATGGTTTGTTGCTCATCATGGAAGAGGAAATGAATTCTGGGTACGGTTATGCACGTGGGAACACATTTGTGAAGGAAGACTCCTACTAGGACTGTCTCAGTCCAGGTGTATTTTCTTTTTCACGCAGCCACCTCAAGGACTCCTAGAATGATTTGGATAAGGAAAGACATCATTCCTAAATTATTGTAATTATTGTTACTTGCATTTACTTTATAAACTCTTGAGTAGGCTGAGAGCTTAGTTAGAAATTTTGTATTAGATTTGCTGCTAGATTTTGTGAAAACTCTGTGTTACGTCTTTGAAGACACAGAGCATTGTGTTCAAACTATTGCATCGTTAATGGAGCAGACAAAATTATCTTGAAGGCGTGATTTAATTTTGAAGTTGAATGTCGTCAAGTGGTAGAGGGCCCCTGCCCCTTGAACGGATTTCTTTTGCGTAAACTAGATAAGTTTTTCCTAGCTGTCTTTACGTTCTGCATATTGAATTAGTAGTTGTTTTGTTTTATATACTGTAGTCGTGCTCATTCTAGTTCTTAGGTTCTTTTATAAGAAGACACGGTTGCTGAGATCAAAATGATGAATGTTTAAAAGACTATGGTATTGTAGGATGAGGAGAACTTGTATTTGTTTTTAACTAGCTCTTTGTAGTCATAATGAACAAGGACACTACCCACGAAGACATTTGAATCAAAAATTAAAATGATGAATGTTTAATGACTATGGTACTGTAGGATAGGAGTTGTATTTGTTTTTTTAACTAGATACTGTAGTTATATTCATTCCAGTTCTTTCACAAGAATACATTCTTCCAATAAATCATAACAATGAATGATGAATAGTTATAGTATCATAGGAATTAGTTGTAGTTTTTAGTCTTCACTATCACAGTTGCACTTGTCCTAATCACTCTTCCACAAGAAGAAATTCTTCCAAGACATCCTTAAGAAGTTCAAGATATGAATGTGATGTGACAACTTAGTTTCATTTGCTTTCAGTTCATTTGCTTTCAATTGCATACAAGTCCACAGTCATAATTGTTCTACCTCTTCCACAAGAAGGAATTTTTCCAAAATATCACTCATGATGAACAAACCGATTGTGTAACTTCATAGAATAGTGCATGTTAATTAGAATGCTCCGGAGTTTCATTTTGCATTTAATTCATGTCCAGCTACTTCGTTTCAAAGTTTGATGATGGCTTATGGTTTAACATTGTTCTAGTTTAGAAGCATCTTAAGCTCATGTTTAAATCAATTCATTGCACTTACATCTCATAGTCACATTGTCACCCTTTGCACAGTAGATCACTTTAGTTAATAGGATTCATAAGACAGCCTTCATTATTTACAAATATATTTTTGTTCTGAAAACCACCAGTGATCCATAACCTTAGGAACAGAAGATAACATCATTTCAAGGTCTGAAATATCTCTGCAAATCCATCACCATAAACAGAGCTCTTCCTCAATAGAACTACCCTGAAAAGAAACCAATAACTCTTGGAGTATAGACTCTGACCTTCAACTGAAATTGCAGAATAGAACTAGGAATTAGTCATGAAATAGATGAGCTTAGAATAGAATGTTGCATCATGATTAATGTCTAACTGTCTAGTTAGAAAACTTGCATATTTAGTGATCATTTCTCAAAGTCTAGTTTGTGTCATTTGTTTAAGAAGTCATCATCAAGCTCTTGTTTCTATTCATTCATAGTTCAGATGTTGCTTCAGTATTTTTGATTACATTTGCCATTCCATACATTAGGCTCAACTGTGTTTTTGACCACCAATTTCTTTTCATTAGTTTCCTAGGCACTTTCATTGTAAACACAAAACTTCAAAAGACCAAAAACATCATAAATCAACATAAAGACCAAAACATCACAAAACACTACACACAACGCACTAGGAAACAAGCACCTAGGTACATATGGTACATTTCACTTCAGCAGTTTACAAATCCTGGTTGACAATTAAATGAACTCAGTTTAGGAGACTAGATTGAGACACAACATTTTGGCGCCGTTGCCGGAGAAGTGAAAACTAGGTAACCTTTTTTTCTTAGCATCCAAAAACAATTTTATGCGTAGGGAGAGAGATTCAAGGGGAAGATTTATAAGCAGCAGAGGCAGAAGTTTGACATCTAGAACACCACTTGTTTCATCTAGATCCAGAACTAGTACACCTTCAACTCAAACCCATCTTCCATCCTTTACCGATCCTGGACTTCTAGAAGATCTAAGGTCACCTATTCCATTAGAGAAACCTTCCACTTCATCCACTGAACCTGCCATAGAAGAGGATCCAAAAACTTTTGTTGAGGATACAAACCTTTCTACTTCCACAGGAGAGTCAACCATGGAAGAAGAAGGAGGAGGAGGAGTTGTTAATGGAGAACACACATTGTTTGGAGGAGGTAGAGGTAGAGGTAGGGGAGAAGGAGGAAGAGGAGAAGGAGGTAGAGGTGCAGAAGGAGGAAGAGGTAGAAGAGGAAGCTCTTTTGGGTTCCCTATACTTGATGAAGAAACCAATACAACCATGAAAAACATTTCACCTTCTGTCCTTCCGAACTTCTATGGACTTAAAACTGAGGATCCTGAAACTTTCTTATTCGAATTTGAAGTACTGTGTAGGACTTATGACTACCGTCAAGATGCCCAAAAATTGAAATTATTTCCTTCAACTCTGAAAGGAGCAGCATTGAAGTGGTTTATGAGCTTAAGCAGTAGTTCCATTAGGACATGGGAAGACATGAAACAAGCATTTCTAGAGATATACTTGGATTATTGTATGCGTTGGTAAATCATTATAGGGGATATCACTTCCTTGAACAAACATAACCAAACTTGTTTTCATCTTATAATTTCCATTTCACCTTAGAAAACCAAAAACGACAAAAAGTTAAGAAATAGGTTATCTTGCACATATAGTGCGCCGCACTTCATCAGCTTACGATTCCCGGATTGACAAATTAAATGCAGCAATTTAGGACACACTAAATTGACCAAACACCTATCATCATCCGCACAACCCTCAGAGTTCATTCCCTCTGAATCCACTCCATCTGTTTTGCTTGATACTCCTTCAGCAACATTCTTGGGCTCTTCATGCTTTGACCATCTTTTCACCTGTTCTTATGTCATTTCCCCTGATGACCCATATGTGCGTCTTTCTTCCCATACTGATGATTTAGGTAGCTTTGCAGCATCGTGTGGTTCCCTCAACCTTTCCCTCTCTTCCCATAATCACGATGATACCATCTGTATCTATGATTTACTTCACAGCATGAGTTCCCGCTCTTCCTCCCACTTCTTGTCTTGTGATACTATTCCGTCGGCCCTCTCATCCATACATTATATTGGCTATGTCGATGGGGCAAGTCGCTATTCCTGAAATCTCGCCTCGGCCACATGGGCCATCTTTAACCCCTTTCATACCCTCGTTCTTACAAATGGGGTCTGCATTGGTAACGCCACCAATAATCAGGCCGAATATGATGCAGTACGTGGTCTCCTAGCTGATGCCCTCTCTCATCACATCCTCCATCTGCACGTTCATTTAGATTCCCTGCTTCTTGTCTTACAACTTAATGGTGTCTATCATGTGCATAACCCTACCCTGTTTAGACAATATTTACGAGTGAAACTTTTGATATGTGAATTTCGATTCATTACTTTCAACCATATACCTAGAAGTCAAAATCACTACGTAGATCAAATCGAAAATCATGTTCTAGACTGGCATTTATCACACACAAGACAATAACATTTAACACCATCAACAAAATCCATATACATCATATATATCATATAACATGTGTTTTTAGAGTCCATCTACTCTGAAACATAGGACATGCCCATAGCATGTTACAAAAAACAAAACTACAAAAATGGGGGGCACCACTTGCCCCTACATAGCCACTAGGGGGCACCACCTACCCTACATCTAATCACTCTCTGGAGGATCCTGAGCCAATGGCTCTGCTCCCGCAGCTCGTAGGCCACACACCATTTTACCAGCCATCGCCATGCATCGCATGATACCTTGCCATTCCGAGGGTAGCCCAATACATAACTCTATGTATTGGTCGTCTAAATCTTGCCAACCACGCTCCGACACACCGGTCAGTAGCCCCTCACATCTACGACGGATTTCCTCCAACAGAGTGGCCATATCCTCATTCTGTGCCATCCTCGATCCACTTGCACCTATAACTCCAGCTGCTGTAGGTCGTCCCATATATCCGGTTGGTTTTACCGGAGCTATATCTGCATTCCAAAAAGTATAATGATTAGTACCATGAATACTATTCACAAAATTTAAAATGCACATAACAGATTAGTTGCTTGTCACTTACCATCAGGCCCCCACACTCGACCAGGCGGAAGTGGCAAGTCCGGATCTCCCCAATAACTCATCCCACTATAGGGATAGTCGTCTATGTATAATGGCATCTGATCCCAATGGGTGAAGAAATCTGGTTGGAACACCCGTCCGACTGCCCCTCCCCCTCCTCTACATAGTAGTTGTCCCCACCGATGCATCCGTGGCTCTCTCGACCCGCCATGAGGTAACTGTACATGAGGTCGTAAGGTCGGGATCTTCTCAAAGAAGAAAGAGCACAATACCGTCCCATAGGCACAATCATGATTCACTTGCCGCTTACATAGCGGCAGCTGTCGTTTCATCGATACGAACATCATATGGGCCCACCCATAGTAGGTCCCACTCAGCACACTCTCTATAATCATCATCTGCCCTCCAGTGATGTGATGGAATGCCTGGCTGCCCAAGATCTGCAACACTACTGCGGCCACTGCCCGGGTCTCCAACCTCTCTAGATCCCCAATGGATATCCGAGTCCCTTTGACTCGGACACCTGGTTGAAAATGTCGCTCAACAAACTTCATAATGTTATGCCCCCGTGGTAACACTAGCTGCGCATTTCCCACCATCCCTAATGGTGGGAGACCAGTCAAGAAATACAGATCCTGGACCATCAGCTCAATCCTGTGCCCCTGTACTATAAACGCCTCATGATCTGGATCCCAATAACTAATAATCTGGGCCAACAAGGGCTCCCCAGCCCTCATCAAAGGGTTCTCCAAAAATTTCAGAACCCCAAACCTAGCCAGTGCACGACGGACACCCTAATCCGCTTGGATTTCCATCCGTAATGTACCTAGGTCTCTCTCTCTCCACTTGATCCGTATATCTGCCATATCTGCACAAAAACATCATCTTTGTCAGTCTACAGATCAAAAAAACTGCATTAACTCACATCCAAACTGAATCTCAGCCCATAACAGCACTTAACCTACCTTCATCTAACAAGTTGCACTTTTTGACCAAATCCTGGGCCAGGTCGCACTTTTCAGGCCCAAACCTGCGTCCGAGGTTGCAGCTTTTGCCCCAAAAATTGTGACCCGACCGTAATGATGAAGTAGGAGTAGTTACTGAGATTTAAGATCCTAATCTGAACTTTGAATCCCTCAAAATCAAAGAGTAGGATTAGGCCTCTTACCTGCAACTAACGAAACGCGATTCCAATGGTTGGTTTTTCTGCTACGATCGCTGCAAGATTTAGGGCCTTCTCTCCTCTTCACATTCACCACAGCTACACAAGAAAATGAATGATTTTGGAGGGCAAATGCCTTATTAGAAGAGAAACCCATGTTTTTCTTTCGCCTGCTGCGACCAAACCATAGCCCCGATTGACACACCATCTAACCGTTGGAAAGCTCTCACCGAGCACTCAAATGGGCATCTGTTAGTTTTTTATGTTTTGACACTTCACTAGGACACATTTTTTCCACGAAGGGTCCCTTCATCTCTCCTTCCAATCAGAATTCTTCACTTACAATGCTTGTACTTGGGGCACTACTTTACCTCTTTACTTGGCTTTGTTCGTGTAGATTTTCATCATGAGACACCCTCTTGTACTCATGTTTTTATGGTCCCCCATTGGACCTTTTCTGTGTGGAAGCACCATCGAGTTGCCCTTGTTTAGAGCATCCAATTTGAGTCATCATCCGTCATGGAGTCTATCTTGAGCCCCTTTATATCCCACTATAGTCCTCCATCCTTCATCGCTTGGTCCATCCACTACTCAGTATCCCTCATTTCATTATCATCATTAGTGTCCGTCTATTAGTCGCTCTACTATTCTCTCCCGTGCCTTAGTTGGGGTTCCCTTTTTACCTCACCTATGGCGGACCTACTTCTGTCGACATCATCTCATTTACTCCAGGAGTCAGGTCTAGGGGGCAGTGTACCTTGGTTCGAGCTCTTTCCAGCATGATCATGATCTATACACTTGATGGTCCAGTGATGCAACAGTAGCTATTGGTGATTCTCGGGTGTGTGTGAGATGTCTCAACCCTCATGAGGGGGTGGCCCTGCAGGTAGCCCCCCACATGCCCGGATGACTTCTTCATTTCAGCCCTTGATGTAGCTCCTCTCATTTGATGATATTGGCCTCAGCCGCTTGTAGTGCCTCTTCGATTTGCATGTATCAGTCAGATTTTGCGAGCCCTTCCCCGTGTGTAGGGGGAATTTGGGTGTATTTCTATCTCATGTACTAAACTATTATTGTATAAGCCCTGACGGTTATTCCAGGCACAACATGTATGTGGGATTCATCATTCTATTTTTCTGGCCCCTATTTATGCCAACATATTCTTCATGGTTCGGTTCCTTGTTTACTGGACTTCCTATTCTTTGTACTTTGTCTCGGTGGGCATAGGTATGCCTCCCCTGCCGCCTTTAGAACAGGTACCACTTCATAAACTAGAGACTTTTTGCACCTGTAAGTCTCATCTCCTCAGGGTCTAGTCCTTTAGAATATTATACTACCTTACATTCCTCTCTCTCACTTCCCTCTTATTGTCTAGTGATTGAGTTCTTACAGCGTACTTCGGTCATATGATTTGCTCCTAACACTCGTACGTTGGGGGGTAATCTGTTACACCATTTTTTGGTCATCTAACCTATTATTATTAGATGAACCCAAGTACACCATGTAAGACCAATTTTGCCCTAAGTAAAATTGCTTTCACCACGTGAAATAACTTATTCATTTATATTTCCTGGTCATATTTAACCCAAAACAAGGAAATTAATTAAATAAATCCTTATTTATTTAATTATTTCCTAAGAATAAGTTATTTAAATCATTATTTCAATAATATTCTTAGTTAAATTTGACTAAATCACATATAAATAATTAAATAAACCATTATTTATTTAATTATATTCCCATCATTTCCCTAAAATAATAAATAAATCATTTATTTATTTGTTATTTATAAATAAAGGAATTGACCCAAGTCAAAAATCCTTTTCCCTCCAACAAATATAATAAAATATTCCTAAAGGGTGATTCTAGAATTCGATTAATAATATTTTATTCATGCACTGAGTTCCAAAACACCCCAATATTTTTTTATAAATAGAAGGGTTTTCCCCATTCATTGGTCACCTCCATTGCATTAGATCACTCTGGATCTATACTAGGTCACATTTTCCATTTTTGCCTTGTGAGCTCCCATTGAGTTGTATGTTTGTCTAGGTTTTCTACAACAATAAGAGAGAGGAATTTTAGTTCTGAAACGCTGAGGACTTTCAAGAACCCATCCCATTGAGGAGAACCGGAAAACACCTTTCTTGTTTTCCTCTCAGGTGCCCTCTTTTTTAATATAATATAAAATATTCTTTCAAATACACTGTTCTTCTTGTCTATTGGATGCATGGAGCCACTTTTTACTTTATCTGCTTAATGTCTTTTATGCTTAGATCTAGATTTGTGCAACATTATTTGGATCATCTAATTGCAAATTTAAAGATATTTGGAAGCCATAATTGATGTTAGGGCTATTTTTTATGCGTAGCTAAAGTGGTCTTTTACGACGAAAGATTCATACTAACACCAGTGGAGACCCAGTTGAGAGATAGGTGAAAGGGACAATTTGACTATCAGTTGTGACATTAACTTGGTGCACTCATGCAAGCACACACACATTGCAGATGCCAATGAGGATTGCACAGTCAAGGAAAGCAATATCTCATTCATTCAGGGATTTTTATCAACAGGGATTGCGCAGTGGAGGTAGGCTATCAGGAGGTAGTAAATTGGTGCATGTATCTGCCAATTTTTGCATGACAGTGTGAGACGATTGTATATTGTACTGAGAGCTCTTGGATTATAGTTTTGTATGAGATTGTTTCATTATCCATGATATATACATAATATATGATAATGGGGTTTTTAGCTTTATTATTTCCCAATAAAAACATCTGTGTTATGTGTGATTTATCTTTCTTCATGTGTTTGCAATTGGCGATCATGTTTTAAATTTACGCAAGAAGTTTTTGTAGAAGCAATTCTGTATTTAACAATGGCATATAACTATTAGATCAGGAGAATCCAGAAAATACATAATTGTATTAAAGTTTCTACACTCCTCCCCACCAAAAAGTTGTTTGTCCTCAAGAAACTGAAAATATGTGGGCTGCCCTTTTGACCCGATTCAACTGAGATCAATGCCCAGACTACATACAAACCCATCAGTGTGGCTATGTCCCTTTGTGAGGCTACTTGGAATAGACCCCTCAATGCTAGGATCTGAAATGGAACTCTCACCATACTTGTCATCAATCAATCCTCCCAGATACCAATGCCACCATGGCCATTCATCGCCCAGTTCCCCTAGCTCGGACTTTGCACTGCATCTGACTATAGCTACCACATCATGAGATGAAGACTGCCAACATGCATCAATGCTCCATGGCCCCTACTGTGCCATATATCTGACTGTTTAACACGCCCCACCAATTGCGTACCAACTCATCTCCTCTCTCCCCTGCCTCAACCCAATGCTGATCCTGCTCTCCTAAAGTCGGGATAGAATGCTAAAGGGTGGTCGACATGTGCCCCACTTCCAACTGTAAACTGTAGTACCTTGCATGTCTACGAGTCCTTGCTCTACTGTGTATCATACCATCCATAGGAAACCAACTCATGATCACCAACCAATTTATTCCAGTCGCAGAATCCAATGTGGTGATATCATCATATGGAACATGTATGGAGTGTGGTCACCAACTCACACTCAACTCATGTTGATATGTCCTACCTGTCAACGAGAATTGCCTCAAACGGAAGGAAATTATATCTATAATAGCCTCAAGTGGGAAAGATGTACTGCAAGCCCCATCAATGTACTCTTGGAGAGTGCTACTCCCTGAAAGTACTACAGTCATGCTAACTGTATATGCATCTATCGACACCTCATCAATGGGTCGACCGAAAGATGGATGCACCACCAGCTCCAAAAACTCCTCCTCCATGGTTGACCCCAAGATTAGTCACATATCTAGCACTCACTCATTGTGAGCCTCTATTTGGTTTTTCCCCAAAGGAATATCATGCATGATGTGCATAACATCCTCCTCAGCTGCTCCATGCTCCACCATATGCTGCTCAGGTTGAATTATCACAAGTGACTCATCATCCTTAATATCTCTCATCGAGTACTCTAATTGCTCACCCTGGATGCTGGAAGACAAATCTGACCTACTGTCATCAACTCCACATGACTTCTCATGCTCCCCAGAAGCATCCTCATTTGACCCCATGGACTCATATGAATAAGATTCCTTGTCCTGGGATACAGAATGAATGTCCCTTTGCTCTACCTCCGCCACACCATCTATATCACTCAAGCATGAGTGACCAAGCCTCCCTATGCCTTGGATCTGCCGATAACACCCTCGTAGCCCTGTCTCTGCTAAAAGTGGTGTCTCTAAATGCTCAACACTATCCTCATCAATCCCAGCTGGGATGAATCCCAGGGTACACCTAACGCCTCTGTCCATAAGTCCCCTCAGAGGTAACGCTCCAAGTGCCCGCTGCACTATTTCATGGGTCACTGCATACTACCAAGTGTCTTCGCACTCATCATCATGCCACTGTATGCTGCAACCTACCCGTGTACACCACTAGATACCGCCGGTTACGACTAGACCATCCTGTACCATCATGTATCCTGCATGGGTCTAAAGATCCACCACTCTGCTAGTAAACCTCCCATGAGGTGGGCTAAATCTTTCCATTTGCTCTAAAGGATCAGAGCAGACCGACTTCTCATATGCCAATGAAATTGAAATCACTTATCCTACCCTCCATAGCTCAAGTGTACCATATACCCATGAGAGAGAACTGCCTCTATGCACTACCATGTCTGGTGGCCTGCCGATGCCTCCTCCTATGACCAGCTCCTGCCAATGTAGGCTAATCACCCTCTGACTCTATGCATGGTCATTATGCTGAGATAGCTCCAGAAAAGGGTGTACCCTCTTGTCAAAACATCCTATCACTAGGGATGTCTGGGGCTCTGATAGATATTTGAAAATGTATGTGTGCCCAAACATCAGACCCATCGCACAATGAATACCATCACCTACTAAATATATCATGTGATGGAAAATCCCGCCTGGATCCCAATAGTCATCTGGCCCTCGTGTCCCTTTGGAAATCCACAGACTCTACTAAAATGTGGCCATGGATGTATCCAACTACCTAGCCTGCACCATGGGGTACCAACTCAGTACCTCTCACCATCCAACCTCGAGAAAAGAATCAAATGCAAGAATCCCCGCAAATAAAATAGTCCCTCCATCGTGCAAGTGCTGCACCCTGTCGATGTATGCATGAAGGGGGGTGATCTGACACTCTAATGTGCCCTCTAACTACACCATTAGGGAATCCAACCATTCCCCAATGTGGACCAAATTTTTCGCTGGCTCGGCACAAACCACTCTCATGCCCTCCAACTCCTCATTTTGCTGTAGGATAACATCTTGTACTGATGTGGCCTTCACCTTCAAAGCTAGGACGTCGACCCAAGACTGATGACACTGTTGTGTGCAACTATCGTCCAATACCTTTGTATCTCCCAGTGCCTCCTCAAGGTCTATCCCAAAGGATGGTTGCACACCCTCCATAAATACTCCAATACGCAAGGCATGCTCACTAGTCAGCTGCATGTGATTGTCATATGATAATTCTGCCATAAACCTAGAGGCCTCTGTATCTATCGGCTCCTAAAAAATGGTGGAGTTATCTTCTGACGCCTCATCAACTTGTGATACATTTCTATAATCAGAGAACTTGGTTAGAACCCCAGATACCCATCAATGGATACCTAAAAAATGGGTTATGTCTCATCAACGGGTGTATGCTCAACTGTCTCCTCCCAAGTCTTTGCCGTACTCTTCGATGACCCATCAAAAGTAGGTACAAAAATTATACCCATAGTACACTGCAAGTCATTTCCATGCGTGTACCCTCTTCTTCTATTGTAGCTACAAGGTCTTCGGTTTTCCTTAATCTAGAAGAATTCCTAGAAAGTCATATGTTCTTTGAATCTTTGAGACTGAGATTCATATTCCATAAAATAATCACTGAGAGCCTCCTGCTGTTGTCGTCCTCTAGTTCCATTTCCTACTGCTAGGAAGGTAGGCATATTGGAGTACTGTGAAGCTTGCTGCACTACCGGTTGCTCATACCAATGATGTGAAGTACCACAACTTCCTCCATTTTACAACCCTGTTGGGGTTTCCCTTCGTCTCTCTACTCTCATCTCCTCGATATTTCTAACGAGATCATGCATAGTTCCGAGGAGGAGATTTCAAAAATACTTCCCATAACCTCCTTCTACCGTTGGAGACTCCCTTTATCCTCCTCCACTAGAACACAATTTTCTTTTTCGGATGTGAATTCTGAAAGAAGTGGAATCTGGTATTGCAATTGGAAGAATTTGAAAAACGGGCACCACAACAAATATGAGAAAATCATCTTCAGATAAATTTGTTTTTATCTCAATCTAGGCCAAATTTTTGGAAATTTCTTAGCTGGGAAATAAAATTGGTCCATTATGCACAAAACCCATGTCATAGATTTTCGAGATTCGTCTTCATTTGCCCAAAACAGCTAACACAAAACCGTCACTTTTTATCCCAATGAATTTTTGTGTTTTCTATTTTTGTATCTCTCAGAGAACCTTCCATTTCTCTCAATCCAGACTGAATTTGGAAAAATTTCTCATGGAGAAAAAAAATTCATCCATTTTGAATCAAACCCATGCCTTAAAGTTTCGATATTTAGCTTCATTTGCTCGAAATATCTAACACAAAACTTTCACTTTTTTTTTTTTCCAGCGGATTTCTACGTTCTCAGTTTTTATATCTCCTTGTCGGGTCTGTAATGTATTATCTATCTTTGGGTGTCATACACCAGTTTTTCCATAGGCTGAGCCAAGTCTACGAGCTTTGATTCCACCGTAATATTCCAAAACAGGAAAAGCAGGAATACTGAACATAAAAATGGAAATTGTAGTAAATATCAATACATCAAAACATGAGAAAATCATTGAGCCATTTCATTATGTATAATAGAATAAATGAGTACAATATCTTAAGGAAAAAGATACTCAAGCTAGGAAAAACAAGCCTCCAATGACCCAATAGACCCAAACATGAAATGCTGCTGCTACAAAAAATTCCAAAAGGCCATGATTGCGTAGTCTCATTGAGAATAACTGCAGCTGGAAAATAATAATACAAGGATTCGCTGATATAGTGCTTAGAAAATGCTGGGATCAGAGATCTAGGCTCTCTAGCACAATTCCAAGATAACCCATAAAGGGTTTCCAGAAATACATAATACGAAAAATGCAGCCCTAGGGCTGAATTATGCTCTGAAACTGAATAAATTCTAGGAGGTGGCTGATATGACAAGAAAATGACTGATACTCCTCCCCACTAGCTTTATGGATGAAGGGCTACTCCCCTCACTAGAAAATGAGCTCAACAACTTGGGTTCTCAACCCTCCACTGCAACTGCACTGCAAAATAACGTAGTTCCTCAAGAACTTGGGTTCTCAATGCTACTGAAGATGGCTGAAGCTTCACTTGATGCCAGATGGTGGAATGAAGATAAAATTAACCTCTCCTGAGTGGGCACTCGAAGTCCCCCAAGGATGAGGGTGGGATTTCCACTCGAAAACATCCTTGTGCTAAACAACACATCAGACTCTGCTAAACAGCTGAAGCGTGCAGAAAGTCAGAAAAGAAAAAACATAAAAAATATTCAGAATGCCTTCTATGGGTGCCATGCCCTTCCTTATATTCTTTGTGAGCTTCCATTCCCTTGGTCCCACATAATAATTATGCCATTCTCATGCATACTCTCCTCCATTATGACTGAGCTGTCCTCCACTATATCCACTACCTCCATGACTCTGTTGTTGATTTTGTCAAACCGTCCCCATCCACATGCATTAACCCACATTTACACCAAGGAGTGGTTTATTCACCTTGACCCCATATATGTGCATTGATCCACATTCACATTAAGAAGTGGTTTTATTCCTACTAAAGGGATTTATGGGTCCCTCTACCCTCTTATTCATCTATTAATTAAGGAAGACAAAATTTAATATTTTAATTATCTAAAAGCTAAATTAGGAATATTACAACTAAGAATTCCATCTTGGTTAGAAATCACATCAACTATTGGTTTAAATCAACATTCAGATAATAATTTAATTTAATTATCCGTATAAAATTAAATTATATTGTATGTGTGTCATCCATTTCAAGTATAATGTTTAACCTTAGCTCTAATACCAATCTATAACACCTCCCACCACTTAAGTCATTTTGAGTTGTGGGAGTGTTATCCCTCTTCTTTGATACTGATTTGTAATTCCACCTATCCCCTTTGTTCATCTTAGGGTGTGGGAGCATTACTTGTTTGACTTGATCTTCAAGGTATGTTATGAAGTTGTGGTTGAAAAAACCTCTTTTATTAGAGTATTCAAATCTTAAAACTAATGCCACCACTCATCAAAAACTTTATAACAATATAAATTTTACCTCCATTTTAGTTCTATATAGAAATTTATTCCCCTTAGAAATTTAGCCCATTAAAAGAGGCCATGAAATCAATATATCTTTACACACCCACGTGGCCATACCTAGTCCACAGGGTTCCACGTCACCAACATGTTGGGTCCATAAGGCACTCACACCAATGAAAATTAGGTTTCTCAATATATTAATGTGTTTGTGGTTTGAACGAGGGATGATGGATGATGGTTGAAGGTCGATATAAATGCATCAATATCATTCCCATTTTCACCAGGGTTATCGACACCAGACTTATCATACATACACTTACCTCTTCCATGTCCCCACAACCTGATAGTTTACATATTAGTGAGGTCCATCGTGTACTCTCCATGTATAGTTTTATCCTTTTAGCCTCGATACTTATCCTCTTAACTCTTCCAAAGGACCGATGACCCGATGGCCCAACAACCCTACGTGGAATCCACATCATATCATGTTAGGAACATTATTTTAATACCCAAATATTATATTTATAGTATGACTGTCCCCGAGGCTGGTATTCGCTGGGACTAATTTCCATGGGATCACCTCCCTGGTTCCACATTCCCCGGTGTCACTTCCTCGATGCCATGTTCCCAAAAATTACATACCTTAGTATTTCATCTCCCCATGATACTTCCTTGTGTGCCATTTTCCCTGGGTGTCATTTTTCTCTGTATTCTTTCAACTAGGATGACATTTTTAACACATGGATTAAATTTTAATTAAGAACCAATTAAATGTATTGATTAAAAGGAATTTTAAATCAATCCCTACATGCCATTCAATGTATTTTACGAAAAAAACATATAAAATTCAATCTTGCTCCATAAAATTCACCATGGATTATGAGGTGGATGGTAGCCTTCCTTTCCTTGATGTTATTATTTCTAGAAATGATGATGGTTCTTTCTCCCATCAAGTTTTTCAAAATAAAACCCATAATAAGAAATATCTCCACACCAGTTCTCATCATTTCCTTGCTAAAAAATTAGGCGTCCTCAACACCTTAGCCACCAGGGCCTTGAGAATCTCTTATGAGTCTTACCTTATGGAGGAAAAGACCCATCTCCTGAATGTATTTTGTAAAAATGGTTATAGTAAGTTGCAAGGCCTTAAGGCTTTTATTAAAGCAGAAAGAGGTCCTTTAGTTATAAAAATATTAATGAACCCAATCAGTGGTCGTGCAGTGTACGAATTCATTTCATTTAGGGAACCACTGATAGGATTGCTAGGATCCTTAATAAACATAATGTTTCTTCTTCCTTCAGGCCCCTTAGCACGATTCACAGCTCCCTTAAATTGGTTAAAGATCAGGTAAACCTGAAGGATGGGAAAGGTGTCTATATTATTCCTTGTTCTTGTGGGACACCTTACATTGGTGAAACTAGTCAGTCTATAAACCAAAGGATCTGTGAACATGCTGCTGACATTAAACATGGAATATCCCGCACCTCCGCCCTGGCTGAGCATGCAGAAAAGACTAACCATAATATCTGCATCGAAGAGGCGAGGGTTATAGCTAGGATTGACCATTTCCATCATCGTAAGTTAAGGGAGGCCTTAGAAATTGAAAAAAGACCCATAAATATCAATAGAGATGATGGCTGGAATATAAGCAGGTGTTGGATCCCTGCTCTACATTCTTAGTGGCCTAGTGTATTTATTTATTTATTTTTTTACAAAAATAATTTTATTGGTTTATTTATTGATATATATATATATATTATTTTATTTTATTTATTTATTTATTTATTTTAAAAGAGAGGAAATTAATATTAATAATTAAATAAATATAATATAATAGAATATGTAATAATAATAATAATAATAATAACTAATTAATTATATTATATTAAATAAAAATATCTATATATTTTATTAAATTAAATAATTTACTAATTAAATAAAACTAGTCGTTATTAATCTATTAGAAATTTTTAAAGTCAAACTAGTCGTTATCCTAACGGTTAGTTTAGCCTTTTCTGCATCTATTTAAACTCAACGTCCAGATCTGATCTATCACCTAGTCCTGATGATGAAAAGCACTGGTTGGTTTGAAATGCGTCGAAAAATTTCATTTGAATGCGATTATTACCGAAATAATTATATACAAAAACACATTATTTCAGAGATGTTGTTAATTTCATCAGTTCAACAAAACATTTAACAAACTACCATTTCTTCCCTTCAGATTTGATCAAACTTGTTCAAAGATTTGTGAACATCAATTCACCACGCATGAACACATGTTCTCATAATTAAACAAGAAGAGTTTCCATATATTTTTCAAACATAACCAATCCTCTAAAAAAACTGAACTAATATATATACAAAAGCCACTACTTTCAAATAAGAGAGCATAAACACCATTTTTGATATCATTCATGACCATAACATTGAATAACACAATCTAGAGATTCATTAAAATCATAGAAACACCATATATCATACTAGATATTAACATAAAAATGAAAATCACAGTTCATGATTCAAAAATGCTTATGTAATATACTTATTTATATTTCTCAAGCTGGTTGGACGTGACTCAATGAGGGACTTCCAATTTCCACCCAAAAATAGGCTAGCTACACTGAAATTTTCTTGTAGCTAATCACCCTTGAGTTGGATCTAATTTATAAGGATTTATTGATAAAGGAATCCACACCAAATGTAATATTCCTAATTTAGCATGCAGCTAATAGGAATATTAATTTTGCTCTTAATGTCTAGTTAGATGAATAAATGGGTAAGGAGGCCCATAAGTTGCTTACGTAGGCATAAAATCCCTCTTAATGTGAAAAGGGATCATGTTAGTAACTAGATCGAACATCCTCATGTGTGAAAAAGGTCTAATATGTGTGGACAAGGTCAAGTTTGACCAAGTCAACAACATTATTATGTGAGGAGTGGATCATAAATAAAGACAGCTTAGTGTGAATGAAGATCAATCTAGCTAGTCATAATAAAGACACCTTGGGTGTGAATGGAGACAATTCATGGAGACTAAGTCATGGTTGAATAAATCAAACAACCTTGTAAAAATATGAGTTAGACCAGTGGAGACAACGTAATTTTGGTGGAGGAGCCTTTGCATGGGAGTAACCTCATAATGGGGTGGGACCCATGGTGAGGAAGCTCATCAACTATATAATGGAGAGAATGGCAGCCATATGGGGCATGATTGAAGATTATATTTTGTGTGTGGTATGTTTAGACTTCTTGCATTCTTTGAATGTTTAGCTAAATTTTCTGCACTGTTTAGTGCAAGGGTATTCTCATGCGGGAATTCCCCACTCTTGCTTGGAGATCTTGCTTAAGAAATTTGAGAGGAGAATTTGGTGCTACATTTTCCACTACCTGGTGTTAGGCCAAGCAGTCACCTTTAGCAATAGCATAGTCCCTTTCAGAAACTGCATTATTTATTAAGGTATTGCAGTGTATGGGTTTAAACCCTTGTTTTATGAGCTAGTTTCCCAGGAGGAGGATCAACCTTTTTCCTGAAAAGCTAGTAGGATGAGCTACAACCATTTATTTGCATGATAAACCATTATTATGTAGAGATTTAGCCATACAACATGATTCAGCCATATATCTGCAACATCTGCTTCTTGTATTTCATGTTTATCAAGAAACCCTTGCCGGGGCATCTTGGATTTCTGTAAAAGAGGCTAGATCTCTGTTTTTGGGCCTCATTGATTAATATAAAGCAGATATATTTTTTATCTCATATTTTTGAGTATAAACCCTTAATAAAATATGCTGTCACTTTATGCAGTAATTCTGTGTTGCAGTAGTCATGGGGTTTTAGTGTTTTGGGCTATTTTGAGCATGGGAGGCCTGTTTAACTATGTAAAAGTGATTTGTTTCTGATATCCTTTTATATTTGGTTGTTATATTTTTATATATAATGGATCCATGGGCTGCATTCATATTTCAATACATAAAAATCTAAATAATGCATTTTCTGTGCATGTATTGTTGAGTTTTCTCATTTGGGAATATTACAGTGGTATCAGAGCTCTAGTCTTGGCTCAGCCTATGTACTTCAACCATTATGAAGTCTTCTCATGGAAAGGAGAGGATATGAAAAAGGAATCAAATAAAACCCTTACTGTCCGAAGGGAAGAAGTTCTAAAAAATTCTTCTTCAAACTTTGCATGGCATCAGAAAAGACATCAAAGAAATGAGGAGGGAAAAACATGGAGATCCCTCAATAAGATATATACATGAGGAAAGATCCAGTTCATTATACTATGGGTGTGATAATTCAGCCACATCATCAGATTTACAACGCTCTACTAGGCATTTGTTTATAACAAGTGAGATGGAGGAAGGAGATGTGCAAAAGAAGGAGACCCTTGGTGATTATTTGCAAGATTATGAATCTCAATCTAACGAATTCAAAGATCACTTGAACTTCCAAGGTTTTTGAAATATCAAAGAGGAAAGGAGAATAAGGAGTAAGCAACATGGTGTGGTTAGATTCTTTCTATCTACTTTTGATGGATCACCTAAATTTCCAGCTAGGGTTTGGGTGGAGGAGCTAGACACCTATGTGCAACAACATCAAGTTTCTGAAAATGAAGCCATCAAAGTAGCATCACTGAATTTTGAAGTTAAGGCTTATGATTGGTGGTTGTTTGAGTCCTTTTCATTAAATAATGCAAATACATCTACTTATGCAAAGTTAATTAGAAGAGTATTGGAAAGATTTGATGAAAAATTTCATGAAACATCTTTGATGGAGCAGATCAAACCAAAACAAACAAAACCTTTGCATGGGTTGGAGGCATCCACAAAACCAACTCCATTTCAAAAAATCATTGAAGGGGATGAAAAATTGTATGATACCTTGCCTAAAGTAAAGTCCCCATTGCATGAAGGGATTTCTTCTCAAAGGAAAGACATGGAGATTCCTCCTTCAAAGGAAGACGCAGATCTAAGGTCTCTCATTCTTGGAGAGGCATTATCAAACATTGATGAGAAGGAAGAGAATGCTGGAGGGAACATCCCTATCATATCAAGAGCACATCCAGTACCTCATTAAGAGGAAGATGGAGCATTGGCTCCAAGGAGAGAAACTCTTGCACTCTTGCAAGGAGTTCCAAAGAATCTCACATATAGAGGTCATGGCACAGTCCAAGAGTAGCATGTGCCATCATTTTCAAATGGTGAGATATTGAATATAGAAGGAGATAAAGGGGAGGACATGTATCATATGATGAAGAACACACACCCCTCTCTATTTCTGAATATTGATGCACAAAGAAGGCAGGAGGATTTGTGCAATAAAGGCAAGGACAAATCAATCCATACACATATACATCCTGCTCTATGCCTTGACATCTCTTTGCATGGAGGAATTCCACCAGGGAGGCCCCCTGATTGGAAAAATAATAAAGTGTTCTCTCAACTTGGAGCAGCATTGGCATATTTGGCTAAGGAAGGAGCCTTGGGAGAAGCTAGCACATCGTAGAGAATCCTTTATGGGTTCAAAGGAGAGGTAAGCAATTTTCTGAAATGGACATTGCTATCTCCCACTCAGCTATTTGCACTAGAAAAAGAGGATTTAGAAATATGTGATGTCATGAGCATGATATCAAATGGCCACTCCATATCTTTTGAGCAGCCAATGATATTTTCATGCACAAGAAATATTTCTGAACATGACAAGAGGATATCAACACTCTTGCATGCATGGGCCAAATTAAGGAAGTTTTGGAAGGAAAACACTCTTCAAGGAGAGGTTGAATTCCATCTACTTCAATCTTGTCTTGAGCAAGATCAGCTGCAAGAGAGGTAGCAAAAGAAAGGTGATAGTAGTCCAACATGTGACTTTGGCATCAAGCATGTCAAAGAGGAAAGCCATGCTATGACAGGAGCTACATTTCAGATTTCTATAGCGCTGTCATTGTTGGGAAGCCTAGCTCCATATTGGGAGTCCCAACTCTTGATGGAATATTCCAAGAACCTCTTCACATGTAAGGTTCTTGATGGGAAAGTGATGGATATGAGGTATAAGGTAGTTGATGGAGTCATTTATTTTCATGATCAAATCTATTTGACTAGAGACTCCAAGCTCAAGGAGAAACTACTTAATGCAGCCTATGAGATGTTGCTTTCTAAACCCACTGATTTCATTGGAACATACCGCACTATATTGGAGGGATTCATGTGGGAAGAGTTCAGAAAAGAGATGCACTATCACATGAGAAAGTGCATAGATTATTTGCTGATTGAGGAGGAACATAGCTCTTGGGAAGAGTTATCATTACCACCTCCTTATTCATTGAGTGTGAGATGGAGCTCATCCATGAGATGCCTCACTGATTCAAATCAAGTGTATGGTAAGAATTATATCTATGAACACCATAATGCATTTAATATATACTTGTATTTTCTTAACACTCATGTGCAGGGTATTGCTCCAAGAGGGGGCATCTTTTCTTATGGGCTTCATGGGCTACTTGGGACCATGAAAAATGTTGTTGTTCACTATTCCCTAGAATATTTTTGGGAAATGATGTATTATTTATGGTGTGATTCACTAACACCAGCCATCATACACCTTCTCCAAGCATGAAAGAAGAATGGGGCAGCAAAAAATTGGTAGAAATTGACACTTATTATATCACACTCTATGGCAGTTAGGAGAAAAACTACGCTGGTTGCACATGAGGGACCATTGTCCTTATCCTTTATTACATATGGAAGCTAGCATGACTCTAATTATGATTCCATATGCTGAAAATGTTCTTATCTTTGTTGAGAACATGGTTGGAGAGAAGACACATCGGGTGGATGTGTCCTTGGGGAAAGAAATTTCCCACACATTTGGCACTACATGCTTCAAGGGGAGCATGGGATATGATATGGCCACTATGATATATCACTTGTTTATTTATGATATAGGCCATATGATTGTTTGGAGAACTTGGGACATGCCTCTCATGAGTATTTGGGAGGATTTTTTCTATGAATTACCAAGCTGGAAGGTGATTCATTTCATTTGGATGATAGCATGGATATGGAAGTCTCTCATTGGGAGTGAAGTTCCCTATGTTTGTCATCACTTCTACCTTGAGGAGGCTATTGATAAGAAATAAAGTTTCCATATATACCTTCCATTCTTTCATGATGAGAGCCATTTGGTTTTTCCACCAAAGGACAACTTACATACTTGGGAGGAACCAATGGGAGATAGAATTGTTGTAGCAAATATGAAGCAATGGTGGAGACTATTGGATGAGGAGGCCACAAGAGGAGGAGTGGAGATTTTTTAACACCCTTGCAGTTGCTTGAGGACAAGCAACATTTGGGAGGGGAAGACTGTAATATTCCTAATTTAGCATGCAGCTAATAGGAATATTAATTTAGCTCTTAATGTCTAGTTAAATGAATAAATGGGTAAGGAGGCCCATAAGTTGCTTAAGTAGGCATAAAATCCCTCTTAATGTGAAAATGGATCATGTTAGTAACTAGATCAAACATCATCATGTGTGAAAAAGGTCTAATATGTGTGGAAAAGTTCAATTTTGACCAATTCAACAACATTATTATGTGAGGAGTGGATCATAAATAAAGACAACTCAGTGTGAATGAAGATCAATCTAGCTAGTCAGAATAAAGACACCTTGGATGTGAATGGAGACAATGGATGAAGAATAAGTCATGGTTGAATAAATCAAACAAAGCTGTAAAAAGATGAGTGAGACTAATGGAGACATCGTAATTTTGGTAAAGGAGCCTTTGCATGGAAGTAACCTCATAATGGGGTGGGACCCATGGTGAGGAAGCTCATCAACTATATAATGGAGGGAATGGCAGCCATATGGGGCATGATTGAAGATTATATTTTGTGTGTGGTCTATTTAGAATTCTTGCATTCTTTGGATGTTTATCTAATTTTGTTGCATTGTTTAGTGTAAGGGTATTCTCATGCGGGAATTCCCCATTCTTGCTTGGATATTTTGCTTAAGAAATCTGAGAGGAGAATCCGGTGCTACATTTTCCACTACCTGGTGTTAGGCCAAGCAGTCACCTTCAGTAAAATCACAGTCCCTTGCAGAAACTGCATTATTTCTTAAGGTATTGCAGTGGAGTGGTTTAAACCCTTGTTTTATGAGCTAGTTTCCTAGGAGGAGGATCAACCTTTTCCCCGGAAAGCTAGTAGGATGAGCTACAACCATTTCTTTGCATGATAAGACATTATTATGTAGAGCTTCAGCCATACAACATGATTCAGCCATAGATCTGCAACATCTGCTTCTTGTATTTCATGTTTATGAAGAAACCCTTTCTAGGGCATCTTGGATTTCTGTAAAAGAGGCTAGATCTCCGCTTTTGGGCCTCATTGATTAATATAAAGCAGATCTATTTTGTATCTCATATTTCTAAGTACAAAACCTTAATAAACTGTGATGTCACTTTATGTAGTAATTCTGTGTTGCAGTAGTCATAGGGTTTCAGTGTTTTCGGGCTGTTTTGAGCATGCGATGCCTGTTTAACTATGTAAAAGTGATTTATTTCTGATTTCATTTTAGATTTGGTTGTTATATTGTCAGATCTAATGGATCCATGGGCTGCATTCATCTGTTAATACATAAAAATTTGAAGAATGCATTTTCTGTGCATGTATTGTTGAGTTTTCCCATTTGGAAATATTACACCAAAGGATTGGTTTACCACTCATAGTATGGATCCCACTATTCATATGATTTATCAACTGCTTTCTAATAAAAAACATGGAGGTGATTTATCAACTATACCTATAACAAGAACAAACACATTTATCAAATATTCCTAGAGGTAAGCACCACAATGAATCAATCTTTATTCTACATTCATTCACAAGGATTCACCCAAGGTTTAGATGGGTTATTTCTTAGTATCAAGAGTTTCAATCCATTTCTTAGGTGATATATTAGCTATGTTTTCATAACAAGAACCACAATAATTTTTAGTTCACTGCTCACGTAATTTATAAACTACTCAACAAGCATGATAGTGACCCAAAATTATTTGTCCATGTGGCTTATAAAATATACAAAAACCACCATAGTGATTTAGTCATTCTCCGAGCCTCCCAATAACCACACAGGCTTAAAAAAAAATTCCAGTGGCCTCATACAATTCATAGGGATATCACCTCAAAGGGGTTTAAATCTTGCACAAGGTTCTGAAAAACAAATTATACATCACTATGTCTTCTACTGCCAAACATCAACCATGTCCACATGATCCAACAATAAATAACATGGCCAAAATACCATTGCAATGAGAAATATACCATAAAAAAATATCCAATGCTTGAGAGAGAACACCTGTCCTCTTCATCTATGCAATACCCTCATCGTCATAGTGCCGCCCCCTGCGTGTGTATGAGAGGACACACATTTGTCTCCTCCAACCACTAGGGGAATGGGCACTATCCTGTTTTTTATTTTTATCACCACCTCTAGTATAATCTCATAAATTGTATGCCAGAGAGTATATTTCCTCCAATCACATCACATAAATAATTATCAACAAGTTGGTTTTGCTAGGTCCTCCAACGGATGGATCATTAACTTCAAATATTATGTGTAGGTCAGGTTTTAGGGTAAAAACAAGAAAGCTCCCTTAGACATTTGGGTTTCGTAAGTTCGTCCCATAATTTAGTCAAAAATCATAAGTATAAAATTAAATGTTTTAAATACACAATGTATCAACCAAATATGGCTTTGTACCCATGCTAGCATTACAATCACATTAAAAAATATGAGGTAATTGAAAGGGATATCACAAGATTTATGGGATTTCCTAGGTAAGTTATAACCTTTCATATTATTATTGTTTTTAGATATAAATCCAGGAAATTGATTTATAAAAATCCTATAAAAATAAGTTGATAATGGCCACAAGATGATAAGATCCTCAACTGGTACCCCTAAGACATCATGAAGATTACATACCCAAATATGATAATATGATGATATCATATTAATCCTATTAGGTAACAACCCTTAGAGGGTGACAAAATATTCTAATGTGTGCTATGATAGGGTATGTACATCCTTATTCAATGAGATCATGAAGGAATTTATAACTATTTGATTCTTGGAGGGTTACATAATGTGTTCCTTGAGATTCTCTTTCGTGAGTTTTTTGGTGAAGACACTAAAAGAAAATTATCTAGCATTAATCCTCTCTTCCAGTTCTCTGCCCACTTTTTCATGTGGCCTTGCTTCTCTTTAGGTTCCAATAGTTGGAAACCTATGCATATTGAATAACCTTTCAACCAAGGAGTAATTCTATTGGTGTTGAGCCACATACCTGGGGATGTAATTTTCTATATTTTCTTGAATCTTTATGGCCCTATTGACAATAGTGGAGTCACATGTTAATTACTCTTCATTGATTCTAGGGACTACTTATGGGGCCTAGGGGTAGTCCTTAGGCCATTTCTCTAGTTTATTCACAACATTGAGTACCCATTTGAGTTGAGTGTCTTTATCCTTGGCTAATTCCTTTAGTGGTAGCAGTTTGGTGGAGATATTTTGGAATTATTGGAGGCATGGGTAAACCTATGTAACCATAGTATTTCGTGACTCATGCATTTAAGAAATACATTCCCGTTAATACTCCTTTAAATTAGTGGTATCTTGCTTTAGGGTTCTATTGTTAGACTTCAGTAACTTGACTTGATGTTCTAATTGTGCTATATGGGAATTATTCAACCTTAGTTTTTGTATAAGGTCCTTAATATCTTTAGGTGGGTTGAGAGAAAGATGTGCCTACTGATGCCATATAAAGTGGATGTTTCTTGGTTTTTAGTATAATGGATCTTTTAGTGGGGATTGAAACTAGAGGAAAATGAGAAGTTATAAATGTCTTCTCCTTGTGTTCCACTATATTATTCAAAGTGGGCTCATATCTAAATATAACCAAACTTAAATTCCTTCTTCTCTCTAGTGGGTGTAATTCCCATCTCCGTAATTGGTAACTGAGTAGCTACAATCATGGGAGATACTAGCTAAACTGTGTCAATGCACATTGAAATTTTGTCTTAGTGGGAATCTTGTTCCTATAATTCTTTCTAGGCTTTGAGATATCCCTATTTAGCTCTATAATCTACTTCCTTTCTCATATTTTCCTCTTATTTCTCCTTGAGCTCAAGTTATTATGCTATCTTGTCTGCTTATTGGTCCTATTTTAGTTTCTTTTCTTGTGAAACTCAAGATGCTTCCTACTAGGTAGCTTTCTTCTGGGCAAGGGATTCTTTATAAGCTTGACCTATCTCCTTATTTTATTGGGAGGAATTATAGGCTATATTACAAATTACCTATGAAGAATTTAAATATTTTTTCTATTTATATTCATCATGCCAAGTTTATGATTGGTACTCCCACCTATACTTGTATGTCATGCATTGATTTTTCACTATAGAGTTGGGATCATATTAGTGGAATGTCATATCCCCAAAGTAGAAGAGACTCAGGGCATCAAATCCTTCTCTAGATTCTTTTATATCCTTCTAGTGATAGGAGACCAAGTCGAGATACATGCATGGTTAGGTACCCTTCTTTTCTAATGAGAGCACTCCACCTACCCCTATGTGTATCAAATATTATATTTCCTATGGTATGGCCTAATTAGTTACAAACTTAGATAGTAGGTGAGGAGGCTTGGTTGCTCCAAATATTCTTAAATATGTGCCATATAGATAAAAAAACCAACCTCCAATTATGGACATCATATGACTACCCCTTTCATAGATGCACAAGGTAAACACATTAAATAATACTTCATAGAGTGGCATCAATAAGTCCTAGAATATTCTACTATATGAATGGATAAAGTGACACTCCAAAAATTCTTTGCGTTATATGTGAATTCTCACCTCGTGACTATCCATTTCAAGCCCATTATAAATATTACATGCTTTACATAGATGACATCCAAGAGGTAAGAGGCCATGAAGAATTTAGGTTGTTGAGCTCCACTTAGATTCTGTGCTTTCTTAATGTTTTCCTTCAAGGAGAGAGAAAAGATATTATACCAATTGAAAATACTTCCTTCAACTGCAATATACTACATCAATGGAACCCATACTTCATAGAAGGTCTCTGCATTGGATTAAACATACAACCTACATAACATGGAAACCACCAAATAAAACAAAGTCCTTAGAAATTTCATAGGGTTCTCCTTATTTAGATAGGAATGTAAGCTTCCTTTATTGACCCACCATTTCTTTAGTAGTTTGTTGTGTAGGATGTCGAACGCTGTCCTCATCCAAGGTTATTTATTCCTTAGGGAGCTTGTATATGTATTGATGTATAAATAATTAAATGAAGTAAAATGATTCCCATGAAGATCCATTATGATTTATTATTTAGGATTTTAATGTTTTATTATCAATTCAACCACTTATGCACATGGCAAGATTTGGGGATGGTCAACCATGTTTTTCATCCAATATTTTATAATATCCTTGTACATTTATGAGTTTTGGTTATATGGAAGCAAGTTTAATATATGAAAAACTAATATATCTTTGGCCATGCATATGCTATATAATGTTCAATGAAGCATGGAATGTTGATGAACTTAGGACCAGGGAATATAGTGGGTGTCTCTACATCTATGACCTCAATCAAGTAGGATTTGCAAGCCCTTTCCCCTAACACATACTGGGTCTCCTTGCACGACCCATTAAAAGAACAACACCCATTATAAATATTATCTAATAAACATTACATCAAATGAGTTTGAAGGTCTTGAATTGTTTATTGGTTTGTCTTACTACATTTTTAAAACCATGGTAGACGTTCCATGTTTTTTTGGAGAGTGAGAATCAAGATTAGTAAAGAGTGACCGGAGATAGGATGTGAATAGCATTGTAACTCATGAAATCACAATATTGAATAGGATGGTTACATATTTCACTACATAGGTGATTTTATATGATACAAAAGGCTGAGGCTAGGGTTTCTGTGAGTAATATTCATGTGCTCATGTGGCCTAGAGATAAACCCTAAGTGATTGGTGATTTTAAATAGAGAAGATGGAATGATGAAGGGTGCAGTGTTAGAGAGTGTAGGTGGAGGAATATCTTGGGGATTTAATGTCATAGAGAATCAACTAAGGTAACAAATGACAACTTGTGGAGATAACCTTAGGTCCTAGATGAATAATTGTTGTGTGAAGATTCAATTGGGGGGCTTATGTTCCTTCTACATTTACTGAGGGCATGTGCTAAGATGAATCATGGAATATACAAGGTTTTTTTAACACATTGAGAGTGAGAAGAATATAAGGCTAGATGAAATGGAAATGTAACAACCATTTGATTGGGTAAAGTGCATTTTATTTTCTTAATCTATATTTTAGGCTAATCAATACATTTTTAGAAATTGATCACATGGACAAATCTCTACCCTGATAACATAGGGCTAGCTTCTCATTTATGATAATGGTAAGGCTTTATAATTTTAATAATGCAATTGGGTTTTTGTGTAATGGAAAACCTCAACATGGTATAAAAGCCTTGACTTAGGTGTGATTCCCTTGAGTTACATCAGAAGGGGGGAGTTTGACCAAATGCCAAATCTCTAGGAATTGATCATGTGAAATAATCGCCACTATAGGAGCATGGGACTAACTTCCCACACAAGGTAATGGTAATCTCTTAGAAGTTTACTAATGATTGTGGTTTTGGTGTAATGGAAAACTTCAACAAGTTTCTCACTCAATTTAGTTAACTAGATCATGGATTGCATGAACTCATTTTAAAATGTAGTCCTAGTAAATGGGCAAAATTTTTCTTTATTTCTCCCAAAGTACATGTATAGGATAAAAATTCCCATTATATCCATAATTTCCTCTTCTATTATTAGAATGGTTAAATAATGCAATTTTTCCTTAACAAATATTTTATTTATTAATGATGTGATGTTGTTAACAAATGGAATGATTTCCACAAGTTAGGCACTTCTATAAATATTTCATCTCCTTATATTAGCTATAAACATGGTGATAAAAACATGATATTAAATATTTTTTTTCAATTAGGTAGATGAAAAATAAAATAATGAACTCTTATTTTGTTTCAAATTCAATATCTTGGCCATATTGATGGTTTTAAGTATCATGTATACTTCCTCAAGCCAAATTATTATAATAACCAATAAATATGATAACTTATAGTAAAGTTCAAGAAGCATATACACTTCTTGTCTAACCATTGGTTGTCTAGAGGGGGTTTCCTAACCTCAGTAAATGTAGTGTTAGAATCAATCCCAATATATTGGAAGGTTTTGATACATATACAAAAATGAGTATTATGAAAAAGAACAAAGGTTTGCTATAAAGTTCTTTGGAGTAACAGGAAATGGAAAGAACTTATCCACTAGACTATCTAGAAAAATAGCTTGGAATGATAAGAGACTCTAGTTTATGTTTGTGGAAATTAATTTTAGATTCAATACTTCTCATTTAATGTTCTAAAACATACGACTTAAATCTACTCTACTCATTTGAGGAATTAAATTCCCAATTGAGAAGCAATATCAAAATCATGCATAAAAATTTAACATAGATACAGGATGATATCTAGGGGAAATCAACTACTCAAAACCCCTTCCTATCTATATTGAATTAGTCAGAAAATACATAAGAAATACAATGATTTTTCAAGCCTGAGCAACCTCTACACAAGTATAATATATCTCACTTCCTCACAAGATGACTCTGCCCAACACTTAGCCAATTTTCCTGCCTTCCAAGCTCCTATTTCCTTGCATTGTTTCCTTGGGAATTAGCCCCTATTATTTAGGGAAATTCCTCATCCAAAACTATGCAATCCCTATAGGCCCTTCTCTGACTGCATGCACCACCTGTACAACTTGGAAACTTATAAAACTGATAGTACAATGCCATTGAAATCCAATCTCAATTGGGTAAGTCGAATTTCATGCATGCATGAGTTAATAATTAGCTGATTGATAAGTTAATTGGTTGAACACTAAAATTGCACCCCACTGCTAGACCTCCCACTAGTTCCTCCAACAGTTGGAAATAGTTTAACTGGCCATAACTCAATTTAAATGAATTAAATTGTTACAACTGAAATTAAACTCAACCTAGGCTCCTTAAATTTAGGAATCACTATACACAACTTAAGTTAATCACACAAATCAAATTAACCAAGATAAATAAGTGATAAAAACTCAGTTAACTCATTCAAGTTGTATTGTGATGTGGAATTTCGAATTTCTCCTAATTGAATTCAAGGGTAAATTAAATATGGATTTTCTTGTTTCCATTTTTCAACACTCCCTCTCAACAAGAAATGGATTATCGGATGCCACAATCTTGCTTCTATGAAACTTGAATTTCATTAGGGGAATTTTGAGGTATAAAATGGGCCTCCTAAGAAAATTATAAAATAATAGTGGAAATAATAAAATAAGATTTGATTACATCATCAAATTTTAGAGGGAAAAAAGAAAAAAACTACTTTTTTAACTTGTATTTTCAACTTATCTCCCAAATTTTTTACTCAAATTTTGAGTGAGAGTACTCGTTGGATGCAAAATTTAATTCCTCATCTAAGGAGCACCCATGTTGCATGCTTTCGATGGACCCTGCTACATGAAAAGTGAGAAATACATGAAAAACATGATTGCAATCACGTTTTTTCATGTATTTCTAATTTTCGTGTAGCAGGGTCCATCGAAAGTATGAAACATGGGTACTCCTTGCATGAGTAATTAAATTTTGCATCCAATGAGTACTCCCACTCGAAATTTGAGTAAAAAATTTGGTAGTTAAGTTGAAAATAAGAGTTGAAAAACTAGTTTTATTATTTTATTATTTTTTAATAATTTTACCCTTTTACTTAAAAAAAGGTGAATCATCCCCCATGGTTGACATCATCATCTTGAATCCTATTCGTCCTTATAAAGTTTATTTTGGTTGTACATTTTTCTTAGGAGGCCCATTTTAGACCTCAAAATTCCCCTAGTGCCTCTTGAAAAATCCTTTGTCAAAATATATGCATCATGTTCCTATGCAGGAATGTACTCCAACAACATAATCCGCCTTTGCACACAATCTTGTATATGGTGATGCTGGATGTTGATATGCTTGTATCGATCATGAAAACTGGGTTTTTAGAGAGTTTGGTACAACTCTGATTGTCACAATAAATCACAGTGGGATCCATCATCCGACCAAATAACCCAGCAATAATATTCCTGGTCTAGATAACTTCAAAAGCTTCTTGAATGGAAACCATGTAATCTTCTTCTGCTGAATTGAGTGCAATTGATTTCTACTTCATGCTGTACCAAGAAAATATTGCTGACCCAATAATGAAGACTCCTCATTAAGTGCTCTTCTGATCTGATTGAATACCCACCCAATCTGCATCTCTAAAGCCTTGAAGCTTCACTCCCTCTGTCTATCTATACCAAAGACCATACTGAGTAGTTCCTTTGAGGTATCTCAACACAAGTTTGGCTGCCTTGTAATACAATTTGTTTGGATTAACCATTGCTCAACTAAGTTGGTTAACTACATAACACATGTCTAGTCATGTTTTGACCAAATACATGAGTGAAACCACAAGATTCCTATAAATAGTGACCTCCAACTCCTTACCTGAAGTGGCATCCTCTTTCCTCCAACTTCCTTCTAGCCTGAGTGCCAATGGGTTTGCTACTCTCCATGCAAAACTTATTCAGTATCTCGTTGGCATACTTTCCCTGAGAGACAAGTAGTTCCCCATCTCCTTTCCATACTTCCAAACCGAGGAAATAATGGATGAGTCCCATGTCCTTCATCTCAAATTATCTTGCAAGATCCTCTTTGCAGGATTTCATGAACTTCTCATCACTAGTTAAAATAAAATCATTGACATATAATACTATAATAAAAAATTTACCTTTAACAACAATATGGTAAAGGTTTGCATTTGCTTCACTTTTGGTGAAGCCCAACTTGGTGAAATAGCTGTCAATCATGGTGTACCAAGCATGGGGTTCCTGTTTCAATCCATAAAACACTCGCTTGAGTATGCACACATGAGACTCTCTGTCAAAGGTCTCAAATCCTTCCTGTTGTTCAATGTACACCTCCTCCTTAATCACTCCATTGAGGAAATTTGTCCTCATATCCATCTGATGGATATTCCATCCGATATACATTGCAAGTGCTAAAATTGATCTGATAGAAGAGTACCTTTCTACTAGAGCAAAGGTATCCTCGTAATCAATTCCCCCCATCTGAGAGAACCCCTTGGCCAAAAATATGGCCTTGTGCTTCTCGATGGTTTCGTATGCTACTTGCTTCACCTTGTAGATCCACCTTGAACCTACCACTAACTTGTTCTCAGGTCATGGGACCACTTCCCAAACATTTTTTCTAACTATGGGATCATATTCCTCTACCATGGCATCAACCCAAACTGGATGCTTCACTGCTTCCTCGAATGAGGATAATTCTATCTCAACTAGCTCACTCATTAGAGCCATGTACCTAGTGTACTGATCTGGTTACCTCCTATGCCTGCGCTATGATGTGGGTGCTCCCACATTCTCTCTAGCATCATGCAATTTTCAACTTCCCTGGTGCACTCCCTTCCTTCTCTGGATGTATCTACATGAGTAGGTACTTCCACTCTCTGCTCCTCAGCTTGTGGCTTCTCCAAAACATCCCGAGGTTCTTCCTTTGGAGATAAAATATCCTCATATGCATGCAATTGAAGCTCCCTCTCAAGGGAACATATCATAGCTTTATCTTCATCAAAATTCACATCTCTATGAACAAATTTAATCTTGTAAGATGGCAGGTACACCTGATTGTTGTGAGGTGTATCATTATACCCCACAAATATTCCCAACTCTACTATCGGCTCTATATTTTTACTTGCATCCTTGGAAACATGACGGTAAAATGATGAACCAAAGATTTTGAAGTGTGACACATCTGGTTTGTTCCCTGAAAAATCTTCTTCTGGTGTACTCATCCTAAGAATCCAATGAGGACTCATGTTTTGCACATATACCGTTGTGTTGCATGCTTCAACTCACAAGTGAAATAGTAGGCCCTGATCATGCACCACCACCCCTGCAACTCCCACAATACTTCTATTCTTCCTCTTAGAAACCCATTTTTCTATAGTTTATGGGATGTTATTAACTCTCGTCGAATTCCTTCCTTTTCACAAAAGTTGTTAAAATCATTTGACACATATTCTCCACCATTATCGCTCTTGAGAGCCTTCACTTTTCGGCCAATTTCTTTCTCAATAAGTGCTTTAAATTCATAAAATTTGGAGAATGTCTGGTCTTTCTTCTACATGAAGAAAATATAGCACTTACGTGAGAAATCATTTACAAATATAACATAATACTCATTCTTGGTCGTGGAGAGTGTCGAGAAAGGTGCACACAAATATGAGTGAACTCTTTTGAGGATCGCTTGTGCTCTACTGTCCTTATCATGAAAGGGATATTTGGTGTACTTCCCCAATGTACACCATTTTCACATATATCGCTACTTTACTACACCCTTGGGAAGTCCAGTACAAATCTATTGCATGATCTTCACACCTCCATGGTGCAAATGGATAAGTATCTTATGCCATACTTCACTGATGTATCGGCTCTGCACCTTCTCTTCTTTCTTTCTCAATGCTGCACAGTCTTCTACATCCAATTTTTAGAGGTTCTTCACCCGAACCTCGATCCACTTCACTTTTCCCATGGCGATGTGTCTAAGGAAATCCTTTCCTTTAATAAATATTACATCGTAGCCACAATCTTCCAACATAGAAATAGCAACTGAAACTAAATTATTCTTCAGACCGGAAACATACATGACATATTTTAATTTAAGAGGGGATCTAGAATCCCTCTGAAAAGTAATTGTACCGATACTGATCGTGCTATACCTTCCATAATATCCCATCTCGATATGCATCTGGAGGTCCTTCTCCTCCAAGTCACTAAAAAATTCTTTGTTTCCCGTCATACGGAATGAGGATCCATTATCCAGATACCACACAATACCCATCACTGATGTCACCATGCATGCAATGAGGGTGAAATCCAACTCGAATTGTGAAGCTATAGCTTCACTTGCCACTCCTCCTGAGGGATTCTTGCCAACCTTCTTATGCGGACACTTCGTGGCATAGTGTCCTAGCCCATGACAACGAAAGCACTTGATTTTCAAAAATTCTTTATTCTTTCCCGCTTGACCAAATTTTTATTTGGAATGGGACTTATTCCCTTTCCCTTTTATCTGCCTTTCTAGCCAAGGCACAATTTTCCTCATCCTCAACCTTGGACAAATTCCGATCTTTGTTGCTACGCATGCTCTCTTCCTGCACGAGATCAAACCATAACTGCTCCCAACTTGGTATTTTGGCTCTACCATTCACATAATCCTGATAACTGTGCCAACCCTTGGGAATACCAAAAATAGATAGAGATACCAAATCTTCTTTTGGAACAGTAATATCGACCCCGCCAAGTTCATCACAACATTGCGTGAATTTTCTCAGGTAGTGTAGAATTGATTCAACCTTTTTCATCTTGATAATCCGAAGCTTTTCCTTGAGTGCCAACTTCCTATGGTCACTATAATTCTCAAACAAGTTCATAAGTTTCTTCAACATCGCAAATGGAGTTTATTTATTGTGGATATTCGAGACAATATTAACTCGAACTCCCTCCAATATGATCCTCCTTACTTTAACCACATCCTTCTTCACTGAGTGAGATCCTGGGCATCAACTGTCGGTGGTTTTACTACATCTGGCTTGATGTAATATAGTAGGTCATTCTCATCCAATACTACCTCCATACAGATCTTCCACGTCATAAAATTTGTGGTTCCTTCGAAAGCATACTCGAGCCTAATTATGGTGGAAGTCATCTTCTCAGTCCTAGAGAAAGCCTGCAACACTAATATTGAAATTCGAATCTCCTGCAAAGACAAATTTGAATTCTGTTCTCTACTGTGAATCTACCTATGATACCATGTAGAAATTAATTATATATTCAATTCTTCTCATGTATTGTTCTAAAAATTAAGACTCAAATCTACTCTACTCATTTGCGGAAAGAAATTCATGATTGAGAAGAAATATAAAAAACATGCATAAGAATTTAACAAACATACATGAGGATATATCTAGGGGAAAGGAATTTCTCAAAACCCTTCCTATACCCATTTAATTAGTCATAAAATAGAGAATAAATACAATATTTTTTCAATCCTAAGCAACCTCTGAACAAGTATAATCTATCTCACTGCCTCACAAGTTGAATCTGTCCAACACTTAGCCAATTTTCCTTCCTACCAAGATACTATTTCCTTGGGAATCAACCCCTATTATTTAGGGAAATTCCTCATCCAAAAATGCACAATTCCTATAGGCCCTTCTCTGACGACATGCACCACTTATAAGACTTGGATAATTATACAACTAATAATACACTTCCCTTGAACTCCAATATCATTTGGGTAACTTGAATTTCATGCATGCATAAGTTAATTATTAACTTACTGATTAGTTAACTGGTTGAACACTGAATCTACACCCCACTACTAGACCTCCTACTAGTTCCTCCAACAATAAGAACCAATTTAACTGACCATAACTCAATTTAACTGAATTAAATTGTTACAACTGAAATAAAACTCAACCTAGGCTCCTAAAATTTAGGAATCACTATACACAACTCAAGTTAAGTCCACAACTCGAATTAACTAAGCTAACCGAGTGATAAAAACTTAAATAACTCATTCAAGTTGTCTTATGATGTGGAATTTTGATTTTCTCCTAATTTAATTCAACATAAAATTAAATCATGATTTTCTTGTTGCCATTTTTTCAAAAAATGTTTCTTAATGTTTGTAGACACCTTAGTTGACAGATCAAGAATTGGAAATATCTAAGGATAAGAATTGAATCAATCACAATTTGTGGTCTCGTTGAATCATATATCATTTACCTATATATAAGACTTATAAATTATTACAATGCCCATATCCCTGTATTACATTTAAACTAAAGTAAGAGGGTCCCCTATAAATGTATGTAAGTTATCCCCATATGGCACATTCTTTTATTGCGCATGAACTTTTTGATGGATAAATATTTTTTTTAATGCATATGATATCAATGTTAATAAATCATGACGAAAATTATTTCATATACATGTCATTATTGTTTATACTTGAAAGGTTAAAATGAGTAGGAACAAAGAATTATTCTAAGACATACATTTATATTGGGTATGAGGCTCACTAAAATCCTTTATTGATCATGAATTAAACTAATTAATATAATGGAATTTCAAAAGCAAAATAATGTATGTATATTAAATTCACACCAAAATTCTCAGTAATAAGTCTTATTAACTAAAAAAATAAGTAATAAGTCCTATCCATTAATAGACAAAATGCAAATTTATTGATATACTAAACCATGGTAACATAAATGGATGTAATGTATATTATTCAAGGTATGCCTTCATATGATACATTTTGCAAAATATAAGTCTAGTGAAATAATGTGAGATACAATAATTTGTTTGTGATATAATATAAGGTCCTTATAGAGCTTATGTTATGCCCCTCTCTTCTTGACCACATATAAAATTTATGGTTTAGATTGATTATATTTATGAAAGTTTAATAGTAAGATATGACATATTGATTGGAATACATGATTAGTCATATTATATGATTGCAGACACTTGTCAACATTTAATGTTTAAATATTATATTCCATGTGATGGTGGTGATGTTAATGAGTGGTTTTTGTAAATTAGCATTGACATGGGAACCATGCATCAATTGTGATGGGAAGTGGACATTAACACTACCAATTTTGTAGCACCGCGTCTCTTGGAATCCATTAGGGTTCATTCGAATTCATTGATTCTATTTCTCGGTCTTTTGGGAGTTCTGTAGTTGTGTGCATTTGGTTATGTAAAGAAACTTTGGAATTTAATTGGTAACAATTGTTCAATTGTTTTATTGGGTTTATAAGCATAAAAAACAGTCATCGTTTTTTCCGTTTGAGGTTTGAGGTTTGGATTTCTTGTATTTTAACATTTCATTAGCTAACTTCTGTTGTTAAATATTCAAGCATGGCTCGAGCATAGATTGGATGGATTTGCTAGTTTTCTTTCCTACGTTGACCCTTCACTCAAAAGAATGAATTGTTATGTCAATAAAAATGTTGAGACTATGAATTTTGGCATTGCATGGTACTATTCTATCATCGTCAAGGAATGTATAAAATATAAAGAATGTTTGGTTAGATTTATTTTTTTTAGGTTTCTTTTATATGTCCATGTTTCCACTTTTCTTGTTCGCTTTACTCTTATCCTCTCACCATACTCTATTCAGTGAATGATATAACGTTAATAATTCATAGTGTGTCTAGATGGAGTTTGTATGGAAAAGCAGTTATATGGGACTTTTGGTTTAAAACTGCAGTCGATGTCACATGTAGTAAGTAATGTATGTGAATGGTTTTGATTTTAGAAAGAGTTGTTTCCCCTAGTTGAACTTGTCACACTAGATGAATTACTGATAGGAATATGCATTCAAAACTTTTTTACAGATCAAAGTGTTAAGAACCTGCAATTTTTATATTTTATTATATATATGTGGAGTTTTGAACCTTCTATTATTAAAATAGGAATTGAATTGAATATATGTCGTAAGTTTTCACATGGACATGGTTTTATATATATATATGATTTTATTGGTCATATGACTCAAAATTTGTATACAAAATGTTTACTATTAAAAAGGTTTAAGTAAAGTTACTTAAAGGATTTATATACCAAACTTTTACTTTTATACAACAATAGTTTTGTTCTTACAAATAAATTTTACCTTCTACATGGCATAATGAATAAGAAAATTCTACATGGCATAATGAATAAGAAAATAAACATAGGGTTTCAAGGGTAATATAATTTCAAATGAGTGATTAGTTGTTCAAAATAGTATACTATGAATTTATGATACATATGAAATCTTGTTTAAAAAAACAAATATTTATGTCAAGGATTTAATTATTTTTTGTATGCATTTTAAACCATGTCCTCAAACATAACGATTTTGGAGGAAGATTTTTCTATTCATATTCACTCATTGATATAAAAAATATTGGCAATATATGTTGTAAGTTTATATATATATATATATATATATAAGCATGTCCATGTGAAAACTTACAACATATATTGGCCATAAAAAAAACTGACTAAAAATTTCTATACAAAATGTTTACCTATTAAAAAGTTCAAATCTAGGTTAGTTTTGTTACTTAAAGGATTTGTACACCAAAATTTTACTTCTATACAACAATAGTTTTGGTCTTAAAAATAAATTCATCTACCTTCTGCATAGCATGATGAATAGAAAATAAACATATGGGTTTCAAGGGTGATATAATTTCAAATGAATAATTAGTTGTTCACAATAGTATATTATGAATTTATGATACATATGAAATCTTGTTTAAAAAAACAAATATTTATGTCAAGGATTTAATTATTTCTTATATGCATTTTAGACCATGTCCTCAAACATAATGATTTTGGAAGATGATTTTTCTATTCATATTCACTCATTGATATAAAAAATATTGGAAAACATTACACTAATTGGTCTAGTTTCAAGTTCATATATTTTTTGAAAAGTATTAATCCCCTGCGGGATAATATATATTAGATCACGGTTTGACTATCACAAAATTCCAAGTTATGTACTAAATATATATTGGTAGTCTACAAATTGTACTATAAACTAGGTTTGTTTTGGTAGGGAATAATATATAATTCATTTGTTCGTTCATTCATATTATCATTTTCCATATGTTATTCTACTTGAAAGAAAATAATGTTATTTAAAGCTTATTAATCATTATGGAATAAAATTGGCTCGAATTTAAATACGTTGAAAATAAAATCCTAATATACAAAGGTCACATGTAATGTAAAAGAATCATGATAATTATCATATTTTCATTTTTCATTCATTTACATTTATTTACATCTTTTTTTATACATTTTTTGTCCTTATAGAATAAAAGCGACCTGTATTTAAGTACTATGTTGAAAATAGAATCTTATTAATATTATTATTATTATCTAATTTTAAGATCACGACCAAGAAAGACACCAAATTGGTGTATGAGACCCCCTTGTTTGTGGGACAAGGGACCCACCTATGCATCACGATTTGATTGCTAAATACACGAAGACATACATACTTTACCCCCCTCTAGTTTTGAACCCGTGACCTCTTAGGAGGAAACACATGCTGTTAACCATTAGACCTACTCAAGCTGTATACATAGGTCACATGGAATAATAAATAATCATGATAATTATCATACTTTCACTTTTCATTCATTTTACATTTGTTTACATTTGTTTTTGTATTTATTTTTATTTTTACATTTGTTGTCCGTGTATTTCATTCAAGGTTGTTAAAGTATCGTAGTAAGAAAGATAAATACCATATCACTTACGTAATAAAATTTGGTAAATATATTAAAGGGAAAATAAGGATATGAGCAAGGATTTTTTGATAATGGATAATTGATAAATGAAGTATTATTTGGAATATATATATATATATATATATATATATATATATATATATATATTTCCACTCCCTTTTTCATGTTTTTCCTATATCATTCTTTTATATATAGGTAAAAGTGTCATTTCATTTATCTTCATCCTTTTAATTACATTTTTAACATTTCCATGAATTGACTCAAGATATTTGAGAGTGATTTTTTACCTCATTTCATTTCATATGGAGAAAATATAATTTTAGAACTCACTCAGAATCCAACAGAATTAATAGTTTTCATAATTTCAACATTTGGGGGATTGCAATGCTCTCATTTTATTTTGTCAAGTGTGAGGGTATGGGATCTACATCTAATCAAGAGCATGAAACCTTTTATGTACCTTGATGTTGGTGGTAATGATTGTTGAACTTCATTGATGTTAGTGGTATTTATTATTAAACTCTTCTACCATGGCCTTCACAAAAATGTACCCTTCACTCAAAGCAAAATAATTTGTTAGGCATGCGAAGCATTTTATACCATATGATAGGGTTGAGGAGTTGAACCCTTCACTCAAACCAAAATAACTGGTTAAGAATGTTAAACAATTTCAATTTATACCATATTATAAGCTTGAGAAATCCAAGTATGAATACTTAACCTAGATGATATTTATGTAGCTCTGATTGAAGGTCCCATTTCTAGTAGTGGTGAATCAATAATGAATGATTTATGGTAGGCCAATAACTTGTAGAATTTATTTTGTACTCTAGAGGCCACTTAGAGCCTCATTGATTATTTATTTTGTTGTTGATATGTATTTCACTCTATTCCATTTTGATATATTCACCCTTACATGGTATATGGATAAGAGAAATTTGCATATTTTGTCTCTTGTGGTTTGGCATCATGGTTTGAAGTCTTAAAAATAAAATTTTCATTAAAAATTGATTATTTTATGTATTTTTTTCATATCCAATTCATTGAATTCGGTTCAATTAGATTCCAGTTTGAATCTCTATTACATTAGAGAAATTTTGAGGTCTATAGTGGGACTCCTAAGGAATTTTATAAAATAATAGTGGAAATAATAAAATAATATTAGATTAAATTATCAAATTTTAGAGGGATAAAATAAGAAACTATTTTTCAAACCACATTTTCAACTTATATCCCTATGGTTTTACTCAAATTTCAAGCGAGAGCACTCGTTGGATGCATAATTTAATTTATGATACAAGGAGTACCCATGTTGCATACTTTCATTGGACCCTACTACGTGAGAAATGAGAAATACATGACAAACGTGATTCTCATTTATCATGTATCAGGGTTCATTAAAAGTATGAAAAATGAGTATTCCTTGGATGAGGAATTAAATTCTATATCCAATGAGTGATCTCCCTCTAAATTTGAGTAAAACATAGGGAGATAATTTGAAAATCCTACTTGAAAAGTAGTTTTATTTTTATTTTTTTTATTTTTAATCTTTTTACTTTTTTACTCCAAATATGGTGAATCATCCCCCATGTTTGACATCATCATGTTAAATCCTATTAGTTCTTATAAAGTTTATTTTGGTTGTACATTTTTCTTTTGAGGCCATTTTAGATCTCAAAATTTCTCTAATGGATAGGTGGCTGGTTTAGAACCTAGTTGTGGTTTTAAAACTATTCTTAAGAGGGCATCCTATCCTACCACCACCATTTTTCATCCTGATGAACCATTAAAACCTGATCATAACATTATGGATATCCTATGGCCTCCTACATAGACCATTCACGATGAATGTGATAAAAACCAAATGCAACCTATTTATGTCATTATTTGTTGGCCTAATAGGCTTAGAAACACACCAATTCCACCTGTTTTTGACACTGTAATTTTGTCAGATGTTTCTTTTTCTCACTCTCCCCTCAGAAAAGAAAAACAAATTTCCCATATGCTTCATGAGAATAGAGGAAACTAACCCACTAAGGTACAACATATTGACTCATCTAAATCTAATTTTGTACCCTCAAAAGTGTGATTAGTGAAGAGAGAGAATGAAGGAAAAAGAGAAATTTCATTAAATGAAATACCCCTTGAGCTATTTTAATTTCATGTTTTATGACACTATTCACCTTCTAGACTTTTGAGTAATAATTTTTGTGGATACAATGATGATATGATATTTATTTTTGACGAATCAAAATATTATATATTTTCATTATGGGAGGCATGAATGTTATGATGATGACTTATGATTATGATGATGCTACACGTATTGGAATATTTATGCTATATATATTGCTGAGCCTCCAAAATTTCCTCTTTTTGATAATTTATCATATACATTCCACTCATTTTTTCCATTTACCTTCATATCACCAAACCTCTATTTTCAGTAAAAAGCCATCAAAGCCATACATATGTAGTAATAAGGTAAAATTCCATTATTGTCTCAATATATATATGTTTTTCTTATGAAATTGATTTTATTAGGCATAATCTACTGAATCTTGCACGTTTTGTAGCTCCACTAACATTCTGCAGCTAATTTGAATGTTCTATAAGATCCCCAAGCTATAAATAAGCCAAAGAATATAGGAATGTGCCAAATGATGCTGAGATTATGATCCATGTATCAACCATAGGTGAAAGTCCATGAATAAACTACAACATTAAAGTCAAACTCTTGGTTAAAGCAATACTTAGTGCATCTATAGAAGGTAGAATATCAAGGGAGAGATATTATGTCAAGTGAGTGAGATATTATGATTGTAGAAGGAACAAAAGATCAAAGTTGATGATGTGTTACTTTCATGATACTATTCTCTGATAGATAAGTGTGAAAAGGAATATTTTTGATAGGAATAAGAGACTAAGATGTCACTTGATGCATCTAGTGTTTAGTCAATAAATTCTCAAAACTGTAATGTTAAAAACTCTATAAATTTCTTCAATATGAAGCAAGTATATAGTCTTGACAGTTAATTTGAATTCCAGACTACTTGTTATTTACAGAACTCTGTGTACGCAATTTAGTAATATAATATTTGTTATTTCACTTTTATAACCTTTGGTGGTTTACTTAAGTTCGTGATCTGAAGACTACAATTGCTCGTGCATCTCAAGAAGCCCCCCTGTAGAAGTACGATTTAGATTAGTTTAGTTTTCATTAAGAATTCATTTGATTTATCATGTTCTGTTTCACTCAAAGCTCTAGACTTGTGTTCTCTTTTATTTAGTTAAGTTTAAATTTACCTTTTACTTACTTGTTTATGTCCTCTTTCACAAGTCAAGCGCTTGAGTAAAAACATAAAAAACCATAAAAAAAATTAGTTTGTTTTTAGTCATGCATTCAATTTTCATAAGTTTACATTAGATGTTAATTTTGAACATGAATACACTACAAGGAAAAGAGCATCTAGCAGAGGTTATAAACGAGGTTTTTAATGTTATAAAATTTTCCAAAATCGTAAAAAAAACATTTGCTACAACATCTATTTTTTTAACTGAGGTTTTGGCGGAGCTTTTAACGGAATTTTAACACAACTAAAAAAACTTGGGCGACCGGAGGTTATTACAGATGTTTTTTTCATCGGTGCGCTACTAAGGTTTCAACACACTAGTGCGTGTAATATAGACGGTTGCCCCCAGGGCGGTCGAAGGTGCATGCACCGGGCAATAAAGGTATACAACCGCACCGGGTGCACTGTAGGTGATACAATGCATGAGGCCATTCTAATTGGTATTGGAATTTGTGTGGTGCCCATATGTTGTATCAATGCACCGGTACGTAGTCTTATAGAAGCGCACCGGTGCGCAATATCAGACAAACACATCGATTGTTGTAATTCGTATTGGTATTTTTGCGGTGCCCATAGGTCATTAAAATGAACCGGTGCATAATATCAGACAAACACATCTATTTTTTTAATTCATATTGGTATTTGTGCGGTGCCCATAGTTTGTTGAAATGCACTGGTGTATAGACTCACATAAAAGCACCAGTGCGTAGTATCGCACAAATGCACCAAGATTTATAATTGGTATTGATATTTGTGCGGTGCCCATAGGTCGTAGAAATGCACCGATGCGATGTATCATACAAACTCACTGGTGTATAGTAACTGACACACACCGGTGTTCATTTTGTATTTTTTAGAAACATCCACCTGTGACAGTGCAATTATTGTGATTTTTAAAAATTTATTATTCATAAAAAATCGTCACATCTTATAAAAATATTCATATTAATTAATTTTTTATTAATGCATTTGAATGTGATGTTTGGATTGATTTTTTATATCATATCATAATTATTGTGAATTTTTAAATTTCATTATTCATCAAAAGATGACACATATATTATAAAAATATTCATATCAATTAAATTTTTATTAGTGCATTTGAATGTGATTTTTGGATTAATTTGTTATATCATATCATCATATTTCCAATCTCTTCATTATAATATTTAATCATCTAAAAATTTAATCAGTGGTGTTACATTTCACAGCGAAAATGGAGAACGCAATAGAATAAATTAAAAAATATTTTATTATATATATATATATATATATATATATGAATAAGACAATCTTTGTCATACAAAATGGGATAGTTATTGGTGTCCCTTTGTCTTTCAATTGGGACACTATGTCTATTACATTAAACAAAATGTCTGATTTCACAGACAAATATTTCAAAAAATACAATGCCTTACTTTGATATCCAAACATAATGATCATCATTATTCGCTTGAACTGATGTCACTGCTCGAGCTACTTCCATGACTTGGGTTATTTTCAGGAATGTTTTGTTCACAGTGTTGATTGTTTTCTTCTTCTTCATCTTTCATCTACAAACATAAAAATAAAATGTAATGAGTGTATATACATTGGTGAGAATAATGAAAATTGTAATATTAAATAATATACATCAATGTAAGTAGAAAAGAAATGACATACCATAGAAAAAATTGACTCATGAACTATACACATTCTTTCAAAATCATGTAGTATGCCATCTTTCAAGATTTAGTTTATTGGCACAGTTCCATACTTTGTTTCCTGAAATTTTTATACCCCATAACAAATCATATATTTAATATAAATTATTTTTTTTGTCTATTAATTATAGATGGAGCTAAGTAAAACAAGATCGATAGATGCTTACAAATTCCACAATTAATTTCTGATATGCCAACATATACTCACAACCCATATTTAACCCAATTTCGATCAATTCGTCTGATGGTTATTATTTGTATGTTAGCACATGTTTGAAGACATCCAATGATAATTTTTGCAAAAAAACTTAAAATATTCTAGTTAAGTTGTTATAAGGAAGTAACAATTACTCACAAACTTAGATATCAACCCTTTTATTCCTTGCCGTCATGTTTTATGTGCTGAATGGGTTCCATTTTCTTTTCTTTTCTGCAAGAAGATACTTTAAAATTAATATTTAATGCTAAATTGTTTATTTATTGTACCTAATGATCGAAAAATTCAATGATTTCATATTACATTTAAAGCACGTTGTTGTTGAGATGGCTCCTCTTGCGATGCAATTTTGTCCATTTCTTTGACCATCTCCTTGTACACCTTTTTGGACATTCATACTGGCATATTTCTGATATCATCTCGTTCATCTTTTGATATTTTCATAATCTTCCTAAAAATGTAACATGACAATAAACTATTTAGTTTTTATATTTATATATGAAAAGTAAATATAACAAAAGTGATATTTATAAATAATTCTAGAAAAACATTTAAAGGAATATTACTTTTTTATTCCTTCTTTTTTGTTGTTGTTGTACATTTTTATTATTAAAATTCTGACATGTCTCATTGACCAAATCTCTGGAAACTCTTCCTGTAGTTTAGATAAAATTTGGTTCTTGGAATCATTGGATTGATTTTTGTATTGTAAGTGGAAATAATGTCTATACATTCGTTCCAATAGATCCCTCAAACTTTTGTAAATTTTTTCCCCTCTTTCGTTAACCTCCAACACCACTCAAGATGAGCTAAGGAGCAATTCATTTTCATTTGCATGTTCTATTTGTTTTCTTTTCTTAGAACAACATTCCTTCTCTAAGTTGTTGGTCCCTGTAGAACATTAAACATATGTGAATTAATAGATTGTTTGAAACATGTTATCTAATAATTTTAAGTATATTATTAATGAAAATAAAAAAAATAAACTCATATTGGATCGATAGTAATTTGTCATTCACCTGATTCATCCTTTTGCAATTTTTCCATCAAGCTTTTACGCTCTTCTGGTCCTAGATCAGAAATAATATTATCAAGCTTCATCATTTTGTGGCTGTGCATGTTACATAGTAAACAATACATATTTTTTAAACTTACATATAGTTCAAAAATAATATTTTTTGTAAATAATTTACAAAGAACTTGCCTTTTTTCTTTTCTTGATGTGTTATCAATATTTTTGTTACTTGATCTCTTGTCAGTCATTTCTTTATCAATATGAAACCTATACCATATCATTAATTAATATATTTTATAAATAAATTGTCGACTTTTCAGGTTAAAAAAATATATCAAGAAACCGGTGCCCTTTTCATGGTGTATGCACCGACATCGGTGCGTGCTGGTATTATAAATGCACTGCCCAAACAATATAAAACACCGTATGGTTCTCTATTGCAACAAGGAGCAACGGTGCGCTACATGTCAACCACCACTCCGATGAACATAGAAAAAATAATAAAAATCATCTAGTGTTAGTTTTTGTAGCATATGGTGTTGTGGAGGGGGTGGTGCAACCTATTCTTATAAATGCCCCACGCAAACAAGGGACCACTGTACGATGCTCTCTGTCAACTAGGAGACCAGGTGCGGTGCGTTATATGTTACATGGTGCACTAATTAACATAATAAAAAGTTGTTTTTTCAAAACAATATGTTCATAGTGCACCATAATGACATAGCACACCCGTGCCCTATTTTACATATGACGCATGGATTAAAAAAAATTGTTTTTTAATTTTTTTATCAAATAGTATGTGTGCAGTGCATTGGGATAAGCCAACGCATCGGTGCGCTAGGTTCGCTAGGCACACCGATTAAAAAAATTCTATTTTTTTTAAAATTCAGGCGAGGACCGACATGGATTGGGATCCGGCTATGCAAGTCGTCCCATGGGTTGGATGTCATAGGCCTATATAGTGCAATACAAACCCTATAAATCTAAAATGAAAATCCCTAATTCTGAAATCACAAAAACAGGGAGAAGAAAGGGCAAAAACAAAAATAATGAAGCGTTTAGGGTAAAAGTGGATTTTTTTTTGGTTTCTGAAAATGAACAACAAATTGAATTTTTTTACTTATTGCATAAAAAAACTGCAGAAAAAGTAAAAAAAAAAATAATAAAATTTATTCATGAGATCGTTTGAAATTATATGCTACAGGGTTTTAATCACTAGAGGTTTGGAATTCTGATTTTTTGAATACTTCTATTCGAACGTATTTCGCTACTCCACAGTGCTCTCTTGCTCCAGGTATGTATCCTAAAAATATTTGGCTGAATATTTTTGCAAAAATAGTGAAATAATGAAAAGTGTTTAGTATTTAAAGAATTGTTTTATGAAATTAGATTTTCGAAAATATTTTGTTGCCCATTTTTCAATTTACTGCTTTTTTTTCACTTTAAAAAAATAGAGTTATGATTTTTTTATTTGCAGTTATTCGTCATCGGCGCGTCACTTAATAGCACCGCACTATTGCATCTGTTGATAACATGACACTGGTGTGCAGTAAGTAAAACACACCGGTGCGATTATCTTTAAATTAGCACCGATAATAAGAAGTCCATTTTTAAGGCACCGAAATTACTTTTAGGTGTGTACACCAGAATTTATTGTTGATTTTTCTCAAATGCAGGGAGAAAATATCATAATTATATCGAATGGAAAATTATTCAAAATCTATCTCGTTCCATAATATTTCTCAAAGTCCATCATGGAGTTCTCCCTATCCATCTCGAGACGTAATATTTACTTCAGATTTTATTTATATTTTCATTATTTAATTGATTTTATTTTATTTATACATGTCAATCATTCACATCTTAATTAAATTTATAATGTATACAAATTTGCAGGTTCATGCAGATTTAGAATCGAGTTCAGATGAACAAAATATTCAAACAACTCCGAAACGTTAGAAGCTCTTATCAGGAGCAACATATTACAAGGCACATTTGGTAGATGAAAATGGACAACCACTTCATCGTGCCAATTGTAATAATATTGCATCTTCTAGCCACAATCTCAGGACAATGATGGTAATAATTACAATTGTTTGGTATATTTATTAATGAAATTATTTCAACATCAAACCAATTAATCGTGCAATATTGTCAACGTGCTTACTAATTAATATCATATCTTTTATACTAATCATGTTCATTTTTTTTTTTTAAATTATTAGGATTCTAGTGATGATGAGAGACCTACCTACCATCTTCTCTTGCACCCCACAACAATGTCAAACAAAGATAAGACTCAATAAAGAGAAAAAATTGGAGAGGAACAACACCAAGAATGGTTGAATCAACCACTGATTCAATTCCTGCTACGTCCAGATTCACCAATTAGGAATGAATACAACAATAGTAGTCCTACACAAGCTGGAAGTGGAGGCAATCAAATAGAGGTTGGTATGAATGGTTACTTAAGGGATACAACTACCATGGAGACAATGTTTTTAGATGATTTACAAAACGATGATCAACTAGGGGATGATGATCATATCGCTGACACCTTTTTCGAAAGCCTTAAATTTTCTTCCACCACCCCTCTCTTTGGACTTGGAGGTAGGTCAAAGTATACCCATTTGGGGGCAACTATGTTACTGTACAACTTGAAAGAAAATTTTGGCTTTTCGAAAGCATGTTTCTCGAAAATTTTAAGGTAAGTTACCATAAATTCCTCCCTTATATAAATTTGAGAAATATAATCAGTACACAATGAACATTAAAAATTGGTCAATTTTATGAATGTTAATAATTATATCAGAATTAATGTACATTTATAATATTTTCCATGATCACCAACTACATGTTATTCAAAGATAAGATTCTTCTGAGTGATAATGTCTTGCCCGGTAGCTATGAAGAGGCAAATAAATTGTTAAAAAGGTTGGGTGTTAAGTAGATATCATATCATGCATGTCCAAATGATTTTATTCTATATAGAGGAGAATATGTAGACAAAGAGATATGTGCAAAATGTGAGCATGAAAGGTATGATAAATAAAAAAATAAGGGTAAATCACGTGGTTATCCTTTTAAGATATTGAGGCACATGCCTATAATCCCAAGGATTCAAAGGCTCTTTCGTTGCAAAGAATTAGCTATGTTTCAGGGATGGCATGCCTCACACATAAGTGAGTTGGGAGTTATGTGAATCCCAACTGATTCAATAGCCATGAAGCATATAGACGATACATGGCCAAAAAAATTCAAGGATGAAGTACGAAGTCTACAACTCAGCATAGCCATGGATGACGTCAACCCATATTCCCTCCAGAACACTAATTATTCTATTTGGCCTATAGTAATGATCAATAAAAATATCCCCCCATGGTTTTTCGTGAAGAATGAATATCTTATGTTGGCTCTCATAGTCCCTGGTAGAAGACAAGTGAAGAATATGGATGTTTACTTACAACCACTAGTAGATAAATTTAAGGAATTATGGGATGGGATAAATGTATACGATGTATCAAGACCCATCGTAGCAGAGAGGAGTTTTACATTGTATGGCATATGTGCTTACACGAAACATGATTATCTAGGCTTAAGATTTTGCTCTGGTAAATTACATGTTTATTGAATTGTTTAAATACGTAACAATATTCTTTCACATATTAGTTATTTAATTCGTTGTAATTGTTCTGATCTTCATGATCTTCTTTAACGCACCGTGCATATAAATTGTATACAATAATATCACAGGTATTGTAACAAAGGGGTATTTTGGATGTAAATTTTGTGGACCTTATCTGAAAGCTAGATGGTCCAAGGACCTACGAAAGCCAATGTATGATTTCTCCAGGGTATTCATCCCAAAAGAAAACCCTTACAGAAGAGAAGCATTCAATTTTAATGGTAAACGAGAGAGAACCCAAAGGCCTCCAATAACGACACTGATTGAATGAATTAGATCATATGAGAGAGAGAAGGAGAAGGCGTTCATAGAAATTTTTGATTCAAATGGGGGGCCTATGTTCTATGATCCATAATTCTTCGACACCTACGTTGAGAAATTTCTCATTGGAATGAAAAGTAATTCTATCTTTTATAACCTCCCATATTGGGAGCATCTTAAGATTACCCACTTATTAGATCCCATGCATATATTTAAAAATGTTTCATATTATTTATGGAGGAACATATCATCAAAACAAAGTGACACAATGGCTGTTAGGAAAGATCTTATTACTTCAAAAACTAAAAAGAAACATTGGCCAAGACGATTAGAAAGTACAAGATCAGAGGCAGGTGCTACTCCCTCTAATTCATGATATTGCAAAGAAGGTGATCTCCCATGGGTTTTAAAAAAATATGATCTTTATTTGGCAAAGGAAGTTATAATGGGTGTGAGGGTGCCATCTTCATACAGGTCTTCATTACGACACTACTTCACCGTGGATGACCATTTGTCGGGGTTGAAATCACATGACCATTTAAATATTCTAAGAGTACGTACAATGTTGAAAGCATGATTTTATTATTTGCTATATTGATAAATTTTATCCCAAGCAGGGATCATAAAACATAACTAATTTTGTATATTATTGCACATGTTTATAACTTTGTAGTGTCATTATCCTTTTTTCATGCATGGGTGTGAAACATGAATTCCCTCAAGACCTAGGATGTTCCATATCTAAATTACCCACATTTGTACATTGGATCACGTCAAAGGAGATTCATGTGGCTAGCATTCCATAGTGGCATCAAGAGATAGTTGAGATTGTTTGTATGTTTGAGAAGGAACTTCTGACGAGTTTCATGGACTTACAGGTTCATCTTCTAATCCACCTAGTAGATGAGGTTGAATTAGTCGGGGTGGTTTCTTGTCGTTGGATGTTCTTCTTAGAGAGGTACATGAAGAAATTGAAAGGTTTTGTTCGAAAAATGGAAAACCTGAGGGGTGAATCGCAGAGGGGTACATATCATATGAGTCTTTTTATTATGTCAGTGAGTACATCAAGAAAATCGACAACAGACCAGGTGCAATGATTTGGGATGATGAAAGGGATGAAGACAAAAGAGAAGGGGAGTTTCTCCAAATGAGTGGAAAAAAGCGCTTGATAAAGAGTACGTGACTTATAATTTTTCAAATTTACACAAAGTAAATATTCATGTCGAACTTCGATATAATTTATATTTTGATCTCTATGTAATATATAATGTCGGTTTGATTTCATCAGCGAATGCAGAAATTGAATCAATCAATAAATTCATTCTTTAAAATTCCGAAGAGACACAACCATGGGTCGCATTGTACGAACAAAAGAGGATGAAATGGGATAGTGATAGGAAAAAATTCAGATGGTTGAATGGTAGAAGTGTGCCTTATCCTGATCATTTAAAGGAAAATATGCCAAAAATATGCTCCAACAGTTGGGTTTCTGACCAAGTTAGAGAGAAATATGGTGCAACTGGTCGTTACCCGCGTGCTGAAGATGATGTGCTAAACATAGGGATTGGTTGCAGCAACTCGGTAATAATCTATTTAATTTATATGCACATTTGAAACTTAATAATGCACCTTTCAAATATAATTACATCTATATTTCACATTTTTACTATTGGGTTATTATAAGACACATGACACTATGATTTTTTAACCTTTTTATAATAGGTGCATTTGTTCCCATCTATGTGGGCATATGGACACCATTTTCACACAGAAAATGCCGATGCTGGACATATCACACAAGACTGTGGAGTGGAAGTCAAGTTCAATCAATCTCGTCGATCTAGCCACCATGATCAAAACCTAGAACGAGGGACATTAGATTACGTCGGAAAGATACAAGAGATCATTGAAGTGGATTTATCTTCTTTCCAATGTGTTATTTTTAGGTGCAAGTGGTGGGACACCTTTGATCAGAATAATGTAAGGGAATATCAGGATAGTAGGCTGATATGTATCAACTCTAGAAAGATGTGGGATGAAGCTAAGGAGCCCTATATTTTCCCCAAACACTTCAACCAGGTGTTTTTTTGCCCAGATGTGCTGGATAGGGATTGGTGGTTCGTATTGATACATGACCCTATATCAAAACATATTTTTGAGAACAATAGTGTTATCATGCCATGCGAGCTGAAAGATAATGAGGGTGATCATGAGAACTGAGAGTGATATGGTACATGTGTTATTTCATCAATATTTATACTTTTTTAAGCTGGTTTTTTCGAAACATTATAATATGTATTTTGAATTAATTGATAATTTGCATTGCGTTAATGTTATAATCAATATTTCACTTGATAATTTGCAATTATGTTGATCTAAAAAACAATGGCATATTGTATAAAGTTCTTTTTTTTGTATGTAAGATCATAATAAAATAATGATAATTCTAAAGTACATGAATTTATTTGCATTATGTTCTAAATTTTATTATGTTACAAAAATTCATATTATTCTAGATTTATTATTTTACAATTATTTAAAATGTTACAAATTTACAAATTTAAAATTTTTAATAAAATCATTTCACATTAATACAATCAAAATTTTCACATTAATACAATTAAAATTTTACAAATATTTTACATACAGTTACAATTACAATTAAAATTAGAATTAGAATTAGAATTTTACAATTTCAGATACAATTACAATTAAAATTACAATTACAATTTTAGATTTTTACATACAATTACAATTACAATTACAATAATTTCACAGTGATACAATTAAAATTTTACAAATATTTTACATACAATTAGAATTAGACTTAGAATAACAATTTTACAATTTCACGTACAATTACAATTACAATTTTAGAATTTCACATACAATTACAATTGCAATTTTAGAATTTTACATAAAATTTACAATTACAATTACAATTTTACAAATTTACGTATATACCATTACAATTACAAATTTAGAATTTTACATACAATTAGAATTAGAATTACAATTTTACATATATATAATTACAATTAAAATTACAATTACAATCATTTCACAATAAATTAAATATTACAATTACAATTAAAATTTTACAAATATTTTACATACAATTACAATTTTAGAATTTTACATACAATTAGAATTAGAATTACAATTTTATAATATCATGATCATTTAATATTAAATTAATTAATAAATATCATGATCATGATAACCATTGTACAAACATCATATTCGACTAAAAAACACATTCAAATTTGCTAAAGTCATCGTGATCATGATCATCTAACAAAACACAATTAGCATTGTATTACATCATCACAACACAAACATCAAATATATATCTCATGTGAAATAATTGCTATCACATACATATCTATTTGCAAGCTGCACATTAAATGAACATATCTAACATGACCTAACAATATACACATCATGATGATCACCAACATGTAAATTAAGTACAACTGAAACATGGAAATAAAATACATGGACCATATATATATATATATATATATATATATATATATATATATATATATATATATATATATATATATATATAACTGAATAATTTCAAAAATATACAACTGTAATATAAATTTCATATATCAGTTGGTGGTACATCATCAATAACAATACTAGTCGAGGCCTGCTCAGTCAATGGTGTAGCCTCGACAAGCTTAGATACATGCTGATCATCACGTTCCTACTGATCTGGTATTGGTGCCTCACGCTGATCAGGATCAATTGTCAGCTGCTTATCGTGATGACTCGACATGGTCGATGGTCCAGCCTGCTCATGATCATGAGTACTGCTAGATGCTATAGGCTGCTGACTTGACGTGGCCGATGGTCCAACCTGCTCTCCATGATGATTGATGGTCAATGCTAGTGGAGGCTGATTATTTGGCATGAAGCAAGGTGAATGATGATCAGTCCCCTGATCGTGATCATCAGATGACGCGTCACTTCCCGCCGACTGTCGATCACATGCTGTGTCTCGACCACACCTATAACGTGCAAGGGCCCTCCTCAGCTGTGTAACTAAGGTCGTAGCTCCTCCTACATGTCGCGTCAGGCTGTACATGTCATGCGACATGCCTCTCCATATATGTACCATCCTACCATTGACTTGTATGTCTCTCATAGTAGGGGGTCTGACTCTTGCCTAAACAAACAATTCATAGAGTTGGTCGCCCAAATCCATCCTCAATCTACTATCAAGCCTATCGCGCCTAGCAAAAGGCGGTACCGGTGCACTAGCAGGAGCAGGTTTTTCTGCACTGGCCTCATGATCCTCAGCATATGCCATATCCTGATCATCATCAGGATGCACACTTGGATCATTTGGTGGCACTGGCATGTCCTCACCATCAAAATACCCAATGTATACAAAATATATACAAGTACACAACAATAATTAGACAATTTCATTACACAATTTAATAAAAAAAAGTTAAATAACATGTTAGAATAAATTTAAATAAAACAGTAATATTACCTCTATCATCCGGTGGCTCATCATCTATGAAGAGGATGTTTGCACACCCTCGCCAATTCAAACCAACATAAGGACAGGGGACCATAACGAAGGGATGCTCGTCAAAACTAGCTATGAAATCCAGTGCATCATGTGATCTCCTCACGGAAAAATAAGTCTCGTCCCTCTTGGGAATCATCTGTTCCCACACGTGTATCCATGCATCCAACATCAGCCTACGAGGCTACCAAAAAAAAGTAGGCCTCGTCTCTGGAAACCTCTCAAAAAACAAACAAAAAATATCTGAAGAAAAAGGGAAGTTGACCCTCCCTTGTGCATGAGCACAACATCTATCTAAGGCTGTACAAAACTGCCATTAAAAAATGGAAGACCACCTCACAAGTCATAGATCCCATACTAAAGAATCAACATAATATAGAAGTGGGAAACTAATGCGTTGCCCGTCGTTGGTGTTGTGTGAGATGGTGTAAATTAGAAGTGAGAGGCACCTCACCTCCTCACTACCAAATGTAGCAATACATATCTGACCTCCAGAGACCTAAAAATCTGAAGGAGACAATATATCCGCGCTAATGTATCTCTGAGAGTACACCAACTAACTACCTGCTGCATAGCCAACTGGAACCTATGGGAACAAGGGAAAATCCACCCCTCTCCTCGATAGCCTTGTAATGAAATAGATGCCCTCCTCAGTGGGCGCGTACCACAGGTTAGGACCAACCTGCAAAGCCTATAGGTGGGCATTCCACCTGCGGATAAGATGTCGCAAAAATAAACCATGGCCCTTTAGGGAAGTAGCCTCCTCATAGAACTTGAGGAGGCCTACCTGCCTTAGGAGCCCCTAGGTAGCTTCTGTAAGAGGGCGAGGGTATTCATCTCTCTCCCTCTCTTGTTCCTCCTATAGGCGAACCATGTTATACTAGTTTTCCTGTTGTTGCTGTTGTTCCCTCTCTTCTCTCCTTTCCCGTCTTTGAATGATTGACATATTAAATAAATTTTTTTTATTAAATGAGACAAGTATTTAGGAATATACATATATAAATATTTTTGAAAAAAAAAAATAGTCGGTGTGCCACAAAACACAGGCATGCATCGGTCATGGTGCGTCTTTTTTTGTTGTGCACTGGAGGGGGTGCACTAGAAAATTTGCAGTGCACCGGCAGCGATGCACTTGCAAATTTTCAACGCACTTACCTCCTTGCATTGTTCGAAAGTCAATGGTGCAGTGATAGAATAGACCGCACCGTTGACTACGGACCAATGTCGAGAGGGCGGTGTGCTGACTAAAATATATGCCCCGAGGAATATAGTTTGGTAAGCGTGTTGACCTCCTAACATTAGTACTTAGTCAACGGTGTAGTATTTTACCAAGCTGCATCGTTGACCATTTTGAAATGCTAGAATGAAATGCACTGGCAAAATTACCCACCTCGGGGTGGATATTTTAGTCAATGCACCGCATTGCTACTATTCCATAGGGTCAACGGTGCGGCTGGGTAACTGGCCGCACCACACTTTTTTTAAATTTTAAAATATCACGGTGCACCTTTTGGTACTACCCCAAAATCGGTGCAGAAAAAATTGGTGTAGCCTGTAAATTTACAGGCAACACTGCAAACTGGTGCGAGTCGAATGGTTCAACGCACCGCGTGGGAAATTTAAAAAAAAAGGTTAATTTTAAGCTAATTTACAATTCTAATTTGCTAAAAGTCTTAATTATGGAAAAATAAGAAAAATACTTGTACATTTGGCTGTGATGAGTCATATTGGTTGTAAAATTTGCAAAAGTAAAATTTTCCACTTTTTTACAAAATTCAAAATGGAGATTGTGGGAAATGAAAAATAGTAGTGCATGCAATGGTTGCAATGGGAGCACCGATGTCAGGGCACCTCAAACAAGGAAAAGTTTCACTAGTGCTTGAGAGCTCTGGAGCACTGAAAAGTGAAAAATACAATTTTTTGGATGTAATTATTTTTTTATTTAACCCTATTTTGGTGAGTGGGGTTTTTAAGGCGCACCAATGTGGTTTATTAAGACTGCACTGGGTGATTTTAGTTTTGGTGCGGGGTTTTAGGATGCATCGGTGTAGAATCTTTGAAAAACACCGGTGTGCTACAATAATAAGATGCATCGGGAGGGTTTGTATGGAGCACACGATGTCCCAGTGTGCTAATGTTTTTTGCGCATCAATGCTTTCTCTTGTTGAATGCACTAGTGCGGTTTAGGATGATAAGCACACTGGATGAAAAACATTCGCAAAAACCTCCACCCACCAACCTCTGCTAGTAACCTCCACTACAAATGAATGTCTGGGGTATTTTTATAAGGGGTTCCTCAAAAAAATTTGCTAGAGGGTCTTTTCCTTGCAGTGATGAACTATAAGTAATGTACACACTCCCACATTTTACAAAGTTCTAGTCTTTTAAAATGATTTTCTCAAATAGTTAATTGTCATTTTTAATCTTTCTTAAAATAGGAGTTTGGTTTCCTTTCTCATTAGAATAAAATTTTATTTCTTTATTAGAAACAAACTATTATTGCTTTCTAGATTAAGAATGGTCAATTGGATTTTCATATAATAAATGGATTTCATAGAATATACTTGTTTTCATGATTATTTAGAATAAGAACTTATATTTAATAACTTAAAAAATCTTTTATAGTATAGAATTGGAATATAATTTTCATTTCAATTCAATAGATTAAGAATTCCCTTGCTTTATAGGTCAAAATTTACTGCTTTCCATAGATTAATTTTATTGAAGTTCTATATCATTTTAGAAAGTTTTGTCTATACTTATTTTAGATATCATTTCATACATAGGAATTTATTTTAAGGTATGCAATTATTTAAAAAAAAAATAGAGTTGTTTTAAATCAAAAGTTATTTTCCTAGCATATACAATGTAAGTGTGCTTCACAAAATACGAACTCCACATTGAAATTTAATGAAATTAATTTAAGAGACAATTAAATAACCCAACATATATGTTGATTATATTTATTTTGTGAGTTACAAGGATAAGTTTATATTTATTATAGTTATGAGCGATTCTGGTGAGACCCCACCTACTTTTAGTTAATTATCATTTAATACATTTTTGACCTTTTTTCCTAAAACATTTTCTCTCTCAAGAAATATGAGATTATATAATAATTAAAAGAGAGTTGAATTACCAAACTATTTTATTTAAAGTTTAAAAGGAAAGAAGAAATGAATGGAAGAGGAGGAAAATTTATGTGAATTTATTTCCATGCTTTGAAACTAGGTTTATCATTCCTTTTAATTTCCATTCTAATTTTTTATAAGACTAAACTGTCTTTGTTGAAAACAAGAATATTTTGAATGGTGGTGAAGAAAGACTCAATAATATTAACATGTGGTGCTCTTCAATGTTAGTGATTTGCTTTGAAGTATATTTTCACATTGTAGAAGTTCTATCCTGGCTCAGTGCTAATTAGTGTAATTTTGCAGAGTTTGATAATGTTTTTACATATGTTAAAGCTATCCAAAATATTTTCTATTATTATTTTTTTCTTTCATCACGTAATTTCCTTTGAATGATTCTCAGTACATTTTCAGCTTCTAAGTATAACCTTTGGTTGTGATCGTCACAGGGATATCTAATGAAAATTTATTTTGTAATTTGGTTATGTATTTAATATAACATATTTTTGATTTCTTTCTCATATTTTTTTGGGCTATTGGAACATTTTGATCGCAAATTTATGTTGATGTTCATTCATAATATTTTAAATATTTTTGAAAGTTTTTCATTTATGAATTTATGCCACATTATTTTTATTCGTTGATTAAAAATTTATAATTATATAATATGAAAAGAGATTTAAAATTTCAAGTATTCATTAATTACTGTTTGGTTCTAGAAATACAAGGGATATAAATGCAGAGAAACATTTCCATGCATATCACAAGCCCACCAAGATTTGAGATTTTTTTGTGAGAAGTATTAAAACTTCAGCATACACATATTTTGGTCACAATACTAGGGAGTGATTACACACTCTAGTTATTTTTCTCTTTCTTCAATTTTTGGATTTTAATGACTTTTCTTAACTCTCACCAACCATGTATAAGATTTTGTTTAAGTGATCAAGAAGTGTTACTCAAGGTTTTTTTTTGGTTTTATTTTAGAGATTGTTGTATCTTGTCAACAACTCAAACATTATTAAAATTTTATACATTATTAAAATTTTATTGTTCAAAATATTGATATTCAGGAGTCAAGAGAAAAGCTTGAAAGGAAATATTGTAACCATATTTCTTGTTAGTAAGTTGTCTTATGTCCTCCCAAAGGTTGGACACCTAAGTTTGACCCTTTAATTAAAACCAGAAGAACAAATAAAATTCTTTTTATCCTAAAACTGAAGTCATAAATTTATCAAGAACACTTTCTCCTTGAAAAATTCACAACGACTTCCTCTGCTAGCTTAAACATAATATCCATATTAGACTTCCTCTTCCTCTATAATAACAAGCATGTACAAACACTTCAATTATATCCAATATACAACAAAACATGCTAAAATAACTAGATAATATAGTTTATTCCAATTCGAAGAAGATGCAAGTGCCACAACTTGGCATATACGTTCCACTTTAAATTTAGCTCTAGCTACTAATTGTATTATACTACTTTTGTTATGAATTTAAAGATCATTTGTGTAAATTTTCTAGAAATGGAACCATTTATGTTAACGAGCATGTAATTCCTTTTTCGTATACTTGTCTCAATATAGGGGCAAATGACAATTATACACATGTGTGACATTATTTGTTAATTCCTTCAAAGGGAAAGTTGTTGTTGATTTTTTAAAATTGATTTATATGTTTTTCTCAACTCGGGAATAATTACGTTATTCAACTCAAGGATAATTATGTTATTTACTGAAATCCACTTATAGATTTTTTAAGAAAATATACTAATTTTTTTCATAACAAGGTAGAATAATCAAATAATTTAATTTATGTTTTACTAAATTATGAGAAGTTGGGTTACACTTTTTGCCCTTTTTTGAGAAAAAACTTTCATTTTTTTCAGTTCTTCAACTTTCTGCAAGCTAAAACAAATTTTTTGTTTAGAATTTCATTTTGCGATAAAAATAAAAGTTTTGAGAAATTTTGTTAGCTTTCTATTACTTATTTTTTGGAATTTTTTTATACACATTTGTTATGTCAACTTAGCATTTATTTGAGTGTGTTTTTTTTAACAATCAACGGATTCATAAGAAGTCATGTTAATACACAATGTTGTATTCTTTGAAAATTTATGTTTTTGAGAAACAAAATGTGTTACAACAATCTAGACAGAGTCTACTTTGGTTTTGTCATATTTACAAAGCCAATGGATGCATATCATAATTACTAGAATTTTTTGAACTGGTCCAATATGAAAAACTGCATATTTTGAATATGTTTCGCGACGCAAGAAATTTCTTAACATATAAGTTATAAACTAAAAATATAAAAGCTACACATTAGAGACAACAGACCAATGTACTGTACGATAATTTTTTCAATTTTTTTTACAATGTATTTTGGAAGATACAGAATTTTGATTTCACTGAATCACAATGACATTCATAAATTTTTTGCATCTGTTTTATTACAAAATTAATTAAAATTAGTAAATATTTATGAAATTCCATGAAAGTTATATTTCCTGAAAGTAGATTCAATTCTGAAAATGCTTGTCTTGGTTCCGGCACTTAATTCAGAATGTTTCACGGAGTTTAGTCAGTCCAAAGTTGCAGAAACATATTCAGGGCTTGGCTCTGTGTAACTGGTGACGTGTTAGTTTGGCCGAACTCTTAAACAAAGTTCGGCTGAACTATTTTTTGCACCGATGACACGTTAAATCAAATGAAAAATTAGTTTGGCCGAACTATTTATCAAAATTTCAGCTGAACTTTTACTTAACTTTCCGTCGGCCAGAAAGTACCGCTGAGCCCCTCCAAAAAAAACATTTCGCGACAATATAAATTGCCGTGAAACCATTCATTATTTTCACATATTTTTGCACTTTTGGTTTGATTTTACAAAAGTCTTGATCGAATTTTGCAAAGAATTGTTTTGGGTTTAAGGAATTTTCTTGGAAGTACATTCAAAGGACTTCAAAGGACTTTTCTTTGAGACACATTATTTTCATACATTTGATCTGATTTTGCAAGGAATTTTTTTGGGTTTAAAGAATTTTCTTGGAGGTACATTCAAAAGACATTTCTTGGAGGTATGTGATACAGTTTTTTGTGCTTTTTTTTTTTTAAAGTATGGATTTGGGATTAATTTCGAAAGGACATTTTTTGGTTTTGGGTTGAAGTAAATCTTTTATAATGATTTTTTTAAAATGAGTTTTTGTGTAACTTTTTAAATGAAATTTTTTGTAGGACTTGGAAGGAAATATTTTGAACTTCGTTTCATTTTTATAAGACATTTTTTTCTTGAAATTTTTAAAGTAAGTGTTTTGGATTGGACTATGTATTTTTTGAAAAAAATTTAAAATGAGTTTTTTTTAAATTAAATCTTTTGTGATGTTTTTTTTTAATTGAGTTTTTGTCTAAATTTTTGAAGGAAATTTTTTGAACTTCATACTCTATTATCATGGGAAATCAAAGAAATTGTACGAGAAAATATGATCGAAAAACAGACCCTGAGGAACATAGAGAAAAGACGAGACAATCTTGCAAAAGAAATATAGAAGCACTCTCAAATATTGAATGGGAAAATCAACCTCAACTAGAAGTTGAAACAGGTATGTAAATGTAAATATTATGATTTTGATATATTTAAAATTTTCCTAGTGTAAAATGTGAAGCTTAATTTTTATTTGATGAATTAATTTGAAAAATATTTTGCAATGTAAACAGAGAGAGATATTCCTCAAAACATTGATGATGAGATACAAAATTTGAAAGACAAAGTGAAAGAGATATTGAACCAATGATTGAAGATGGTGAAAATGATGAAAGAAATTCAAGTGAAGAAATTGAATCACAAGGTATCTATATATATATGTTGAACACATGCACGTATTATTGAAATTATACATATATTTATTAATTTAATTATTTATTGAATATGTAAACTTATTATGTACTATTCATTCGAATATGTACAGATGAAATCAATGTTGATGACGAGATGTTAGAAAATTTTGACACTCACACATGGAGATAAAAAATCTGACCATTATATACGATATCGTGTTAACCACATTTTTGAAAAGTATTTCATAAAGGAAAACGTGACAGTTCAAGCCCAAATGTTGAAATGTCTCCTATCATTAAGGAAATTAAAAGAAGCTACGACTTTATTGGGTATTCGAAAATCAACCAAAGATAAAAAAATGAAGGAAAATGTAATACAAAATATAAATAATGCTATAAATTCAATGAAAAGATCTAGATAGAAAAATGTTTCAGTTGTACATAGAGAAATACATATGGTAGTGGTTTTATCAAGTACTAAAGAGAATCACTTGGTAAAATCTATGGCACAAGCATTAGGAACCTCACAAAAAACTTTGCACAAACATTGAAAATTTTGGTTGCAAATAGATGTAAATGATGAACTTGCTTGTTGGAGAGCTATTTATAGGCAACCATATAAAGATAGACTTGGAGAAAATGTTAAAAAAATAATATATGAATATTGGAAGAACAATTCGCGTGTTTCACCAACTGCAAGGCATGTGATGCAAAGAAGAATAACACGAAATCAGTACGAAGAACATGAAAAATATTTCTTGGAAACCACTCAGATAGAGTTGTTCAACAAGTTCAAAGAAGAGAATCGTGAAATTCATGTTTCAATCAATGTTTTTTTTCAACAAAAACCATGGTATGTAAAATCTATCATCGTACGCGACACTTGTTGTTGCCGTTATCATGTGGAATTTGAGTTATATTATGACACATTCCTTGATTTTGGTAGAAAAATTTGGAAGGATTCACCTCCTCCTTCCACTATCCGTGATTTCATATCTCAAATTCTATGTGAAAGAGAAAGCGATGAACTATTTTATGAAAAGAAATGTGTTGGTGGTAAAAAATGTGATGATTGTGGAAATTTGACTAAATTTCAAAAAAAATATCGTACTGATATAAAGATCAATCATTGTCCAACATGAAAGTGAAATGGAAGAGATATGAATATATCCATACATTGATTCAAGGTGCAAATAGTGTTAAAATAATTGAATTACGAGAAGAAGAAATTTTTGTGATAGACTTTTTGAGAAAGTTTGAGGCAGATTTTTACAAATACACCAAGCATTCCCATAAAGCTTGATGGCAATGATTTGGTAATTCCATGCAACCGAATTTTTTTACACCACTGACTAATGGTTTGAATGATTTATAAAATCACATACTTGTTCCAATGTAGTTGAAATTCAGATAATACTATCATTCGGCTAAGTTCCATGCTCGCTCCATATTCTATATAGACATGTTGAAAAAACGCGATAACATAGAAAGCACCAACGAAAATCTACATATTATTAAAGAATGTCACTTTTATAATGCTGACGATAAATATGAAGGATGGGGCATATTTTGGTAAATAAATACTTGTTGGAAAATTTATGATTCCTTGAAAAATCGTGAATAACATTCAATAAACATTGATATGGTCAAACGGATGCAATATGAAAATCCAAATCAGACAGATCATTCTTTTGGTTGTGTTGTCTTCATAAGAAAACCTGCATTAAACATTGTTGGAATTTCTTTGAGACTGGCCATGGAAAAGGAGAACATGACGGTGCAAGAGCATGCATAAAACGAGCACTTCGAAGATATGAAATGAACCCCTCTGCAAGCCTACTTGTGGATGCGAAAGAATTTGTTCAATGGTGCATCACTGCTCTAAGCCATGAGACAAACCGATCAAAGGAAGTGCAAAGGTACATTCAATTTAATTTTTATTGAATATATAATTAAATAAACAATGTACATTTATCACAATGATTATCTTTGATTGTATTTTGATATTATATTTACATTCTTCTTTAAATTTTCCATATAAAGTTTTTTTGGCATATTGGGATCGAAGACGTAGATAGATCAATTGGAAATGACGTTGAAAAAATAAAAGGAACTCGAAAATTGTGTTCAATTAAAACAAAGTCGTCCAGAAATGTGTTTGCATTGGATAAAAGAAAATATTCTTGTTTTTGTCCTGTTTGCATAGACAACACAAAATCAATTCAATAATATATATATATATATATATATATATATATATATATATATATATATATATAAAATTTATTGACATTTATTGCAAATGCATGCGAGAAATGAAAAACTTATATTTAGATCTATTCCAAAGATTTACCGTAGGGTCATTTACTAGATATGTCACCTTTTATAAAAGATGAGATCCAGAGGCTACCTGGCCCTTTACAGACTCTGCCTATAGAACTACCATGGATATGAAAATGAAAAACTTCTAATTAGATAGATATTCTAAATATTTAATGTAGGGGCATTTACTAGATTAGGTTTTAAAACCTATATGTTACGTATCAAATCACTTTTGGTTTCAATGGGAAAATTTTATGGCTAATTTGTGTTTTACATGTTGAATATAGAAGGTTTTTTCTCTCTCATTGTTTGAGACCATGGATATGAAAATGAAAAACTATATACTTGGTTAAAACCTATGTTTTGTATCAAATTAATTTTTGTTTCTAAATACTATATACATGTTGACTGTAGGGGCATTTAGATATATTCCAGAGATTTAATGTAGGGGCATTTACTAGATATGTCACCTTTCATAAAAGATGAGATCTAGAGGTTATCTTGCCCTTTACAGACTCTGCCTATAGAACTACCATGGATATGAAAATGAAAAACTTCTAATTAGATAGATATTCTAAAGATTGAATGTAGGGTAATTTACTAGATTAGGTTTTAAAACCTATATGTTACGTATCAAATCACTTTTGGTTTCAATGGGAAACTTTTATGGCTAATTTTTGTTTTACATGTTGAATATAATAGGTTTTTTCTCTCTCATTGTTTGAGACCATGGATATGAAAATGAAAAACTATATACTTGGTTAAAACCTATGTTTTGTATCAAATTACTTTTTGTTTCTAAATACTATATACATGTTGAATATAGGGGCATTTACTGTAGGGGCATTTAGATCTATTCCAGAGATTGACTATAGGGGCATTTACTAGATATGTCACCTTTCATAAAAGATGAGATCTAGAGGCTATCTGGCCCTTTACAGACTCTGCCTATAGAAATACCATGGATATGAAAATGAAAAAATTCTAATTCTAGATCTATTCTAAAGATTAAATGTAGGGGCATTTACTAGATTAGGTTAAAACCTATATGTTTTGTATCAAATCACTTTTGGTTTCAATGAAAAATTTTTATGGCTAATTTGTGTTGTACATACATTGAATATAAAAGGTTTTTTCTCTTTCATTGTTTGAGACCATGGATATGAAAATTAAAAACTATATACTTGGTTAAAAACTATGTTTTGTATCAAATTAATTTTTGTTTCTAAATACTATATACATGTTGACTGTAGGGGCTTTACTGTAGGGGCATTTATATCTATTCTAGATATTGACTGTAGGGGCATTTACTAGATATGTCACCTTTCATAAAAGATGAGATCCAGAGGCTACCTGGCCCTTTACAGACTCTGCTTATAGAACTACCATGGATATGAAAATGAAAAACTTCTAATTTTATCTATTCTAAAGATTGAATCTAGGGGCTTTTACTATATTAGGTTTTAAAACCTATATATTTTGTATCAAATCACTTTTGGTTTCAATGGGAAACTTTTATGGCTAATTTTTTTTTTTACATGTTGAATATAAAAGGTTTTTTCTCTCTCATTGTTTGAGACCATGAATATGAAAATGAAAAACTATATAATTGGTTAAATCCTATTTTTTGTATTAAATTAATTTTTGTTTCTAAATAAGTTATATATACATGTTGAATATAAAAGGTTTTTTTCTCTCTCATTGTTTGAGACCATAGATATGAAAATGAAAAACTTCTATATAGATCTATTCTCTAGAGCTATGGCTAATTTGTGTTTTACATACATTGACTCTTAGGTTAAAACATATGTTAAAACCTATGTTTTGTATCAAATCACTTATGGTTTCAATGGGAAAATTCTATGGCTAATTCAAGTTTTTTACATGTTGAATATAAAAGGTTTTTTTCTCTCTCATTGTTTGAGACCATGGATATGAGAATGAAAAACTTCTATTTAGATCTATTCTAGAGATATGGCTAAATTGTGTTTTACATGTACATTGAATATAAAATGTTTTTTCTCTCATTGTTTGAGTCCATGGCTATGAAAATGAAAAAATTCTAGATATTTAAAACTACTCGAGATTGATTGACTTGTAGGGGCATTTACTCTTAGGTTATTTAAACCTATGTTTTGTATCAAATCACTTATGGTTTCAATGGGAAAATTTTATGGCTAATTATTGAGTGTTTTACATGTTGAATATAAAAGGTTTTTTTCTCTCTCATTGTTTGAGACAATGGATATGAAAATGAAAAACTTCTATTTAGATCTATTCTAGAGATATGGCTAATTTGTGTTTTACATACATTGAATATAAAAGGTTTTTTCTCTCATTGTTTCAGACCATGGATATGAAAATGAAAAACTTCTAGATATTTAAAACTATTCGAGAGATTGATTGACTTGTAGGGGCTTTTACTCTTAGGTTAAAACCTATGTTTTGTATCAAATCACTTGTGGTTTCAATTGGAAACTTTTATCGCTAATTTGTGTTTTACATGTTGAATATAAAAGGTTTTTTTCTCTCTCATTGTTTGAGACCATGGATATGAAAATGAAAAACTTCTATTTAGATCTATTCTAGAGATATGGCTAATTTGTGTTTTACATGTACATTGAATATAAAAGGTTTTTTCTCTCATTGTTTCAGACCATGGATATGAAAATGAAAAACTTATAGATATTTAAAACTATTTGAGAGATTGAATGACTTGTAGGGGAATTTACTCCTAGGTTAAAACCTATGTTTTGTATCAAATCACTTGTGGTTTCAATGGGAAACTTTTATGGCTAATTTGTGTTTTACTGTTGAATATAAAAGATTTTTTTCTCTCTCATTGTTTGAGACCATGGATATGAAAATGAAAAAATTCTATTTAGATCTATTCTAGAGATATGGCTAATTTGTGTTTTACATACATTGAATATAAAAAAGTTTTTTCTCTCATTGTTTGAGACCATGGATATGAAAATGAAAAACTTCTAGATATTTAAAACTATTCGAGAGATTGATTGACTTGTAGGGGCATTTACTTTTCTAGGTTAAAGCCTATGTTTTGTATCAAATCACTTATGGTTTCAATGGGAAACTTTTATGGCTAATTCAAGTTTTTTACATGTTGAATATAAAAGGTTTTTTTCTCTCTCATTGTATGAGACCATGGATATGAAAATGAAAAACTTCTATTTATATCCATTGTAGAGATATGCCTAATTTTTGTTTTACATACATTGAATATAAAAGGCTTTTTCTCTCATTGTTTGAGACCATGGATATGAAAATGAAAAAATTATAGATATTTAAAACTATTCGAGAGATTGACTGACTTGTAGGGGCATTTACTCTTAGGTTTAAACCTATGTTTTGTATCAAATCACTTATCGTTTCAATGGGAAAATTTTATGGCTAATTCAAGTGCTTTACATGTTGAATATAAAAGTTTTTTTTCTCTCTCTCATTGTTTGAGACCATGGATATGAAAATGAAAAACTTCTATTTAGAAATATTCTAGAGATATGGCTAATTTGTGTTTTACATACATGTGAATATAAAAGGTTTTTTCTCTCATTGTTTGAGACCATGGATATGAAAATGAAAAACTCCTAGATATTTAAAACTATTCGAGAGATTGATTGACTTGTAGGGGCATTTACTCTTAGGTTATAACCTATGTTTTGTATCAAATCACTTGTGGTTTCAATGGGAAAATTTTATGGCTAATTTGTGTTTTACATGTTGAATATAAAAGGTTTTTTCTCTCTCATTGTTTGAAACCATGGATATGAAAATGAAAAAATATATAATTGGTTAAAACCTATGTTTTGTATTAAATTAATTTTTGTTTCTAAATAAGTTATATGCACATTGAATATAAAAGGTTTTCTCTCTCATTGTTTTCAAGTCCATGGATATGAAAATGAAAAAATTATATATTTAAAACTATTCAAGAGATTGATTGACTTGTAGGGGAATTTACTCTTAGGTTAAAACCATGTTTTGTATCAAATCACTTATGGTTTCAATGGGAAACTTTTATGGCTAATTCAAGTGTTATACATGTTGAATGAATTGTAGGGGCATTTACTCTTAGGTTAAAACCTATGTTTTGTATCAAATCACTTATGGTTTCATTGGGAAACTTTTATGGCTAATTAAAGTGTTTTACATGTTGAACATAAAAGGTTTTTTTCTCTCTCATTGTTTGAGACCATGGATATGAAAATGAAAAAATTCTATTTAAATCTATTCTAGAGATATGGCTAAATTGTGTTTTACATGTACATTGAATATAAAAGGTTTTCTCTCTCATTGTTTGAGTCCATGGATATGAAAATGAAAAAATTCTATTTAAAACTATTCAAGAGATTGATTAAATTGTAGGGGCATTTACTCTTAGGTTATTTAAACCTATGTTTTGTATCAAATCATTTATGGTTTCAATGGGAAACTTTTATGGCTAATTCTTAAGTGTTTTACATGTTGAATATAAAAGGTTTTTTTTTCTCTCTCATTGTTTGAGACCATGGATATGAAAATGAAAAGCTTCTATTTAGATCTATTATAGAGATATGGATAATTTATGTTTTACATATATTGAATATAAAATGTTTTTTCTCTCATTGCTTGAGACCATTGATATGAAAATGAAAAACTTCTATATGTAGAGGCATTTAATCTTAGGTTAAAACCTATGTTTTGTATCAAATCACTTATGGTTTCAATGGGAAACTTTTATGGCTAATTTGTGTTTTACATGTTGAATATAAAAGGTTTTTTCTCTCTCATTGTTTGAGACCATGGATATGAAACTCTTAGTTCTATAAGCTAATTTTAGTCTCATGAAGTTAAAATTTCTTTCATTCATACATTCATAAATAAAAGGACAACCGAACAGTCAACCATGCAATGACAACTATTTTACTGTTTTATTGGAGACTTAACTATTTCTTGTAAAAGGATCTAAGGATCTCTAATGAAAAACACTTATTTTAATTTTCAGAGAACATCATTCTTGCATGATTAAATGTTACTTTTTCAACGATCTAATATTCAATGAATCACAATAATTTCCAAACTATTGTTTTCTTTTCTTCTAAACTCGTTTTCTCTGCAACTAAATAATGAAACACTCTGGTTCTATATTTTTGGGATTCTCCCGCATTTATGATGCAATGTTGATGTTATATAACAAAGATGAGATGCCAAGGACACATTCCTTTATTGTTGTGCTGTGGAACAACATGAAGAAAATTTCCCATCATATATTCTGAAAAATATCCCCACATTTATGCTAACAATGTCATTGATCTATAAAAAAAGAGGAGCACCGTGCCTCAGCAACCATCGGCCTCTAATGTTTTGCTGTGAAACTACATGGTGAAACTCCAATAACCTACTGGTTGCGAGTCTAGCCCACCACAACATATCTTGCCATATTTGGTTAGCGATATTTTTAATTAGATCCTAAGCTGAATAAGAAACCAGGTGAGTAAACCAAATTTCAAAGTGTTTTGATATTTTTTGGAAGTTTCCAGATCACTTTCCAACCAGTTTTAGGGATTATTTTCAGGCAATCATGGAATTCATAATAAATATAGAATCAACTTTCGGACATAATAGATGCAGTACATTTAAGTATATCTACAGTCATAACAGATGCTGCTAATAACAGTCATAACATAGGTTGATAATATGACACACATTGTCATAACAGAGGTTGATAATAGGACACACATTGTTAAGTTGATTATAACAAGACACACATTGTCAAGTTTTTGTAGGTTGAGTAGTGGATAGGAATGTTGTCATCTTCCCCCACCTAGTTCTAGTTTTGATTGTTTAGTATAGGTTTGCATAGTTTTGATTGTTCTAGTGGATAGGAATGTAACTTGAAGTCGCAGCCAAAAAAACAGAGAGAGGGCCAAAAAAACAGAGACAACCAAAAAAATAGAGACAGAGCCTCTCTCATTCATAAATTCCCTATTGGATGATGAAGACGCTGAAGACGTACCTGGATGTTGAAGACAATGAAGACGCTGAACTCGCTGCAGAGGAAGCTAAAGTCACAGCAAAGGACGTTGAAGACGTCGTCGAAGACCTCTGCAACAAAAAAATGAACAGAAATTAAAAAATCAAACAAAAATTAAAACCAAATTACAAAATCAACACAAATTAAAACAAAATTAAAAACAACAACAACAAAAAAACTTACAGAAATTAAAAATATTACCTCCTTGAGTTGGATTGCGACAGATAAGAGTGAGTGTGAGAATGCGACAGAACTGAGCGCGCGCGAGAATGCGAGAGATAAGAGCGCACGAGAATGCGACAGATAAGAGCGCGCGACAGAATGAGCGACAGATAAGAGCGCACGAATGTGAACAGAAACTCAGAAATGGTTGTGGGCGATATATTTATAAAAATAATAGTTCGGCCGAACTAAAAGTTAGTTCGGCCAAACTTTTATTGCCGATTTTCCAAACTTAGGCGAAATTTTTTTTCACCATTGCCGTCAGTACGCCGTCACTGTAAACGGAAAACGGAGTTCGGCCGAACTATGACAAGAGTTCGACCGAACTATGGAGGAAAAAAATTTTCCGCCCCGAATTGTCACAAAAGTGTTACCCATCTTCGTATACAGTCAAATTCTCGATAGTATTATACGCCGAAATCAAGTTGTCTTAATGCATTATTATAATGTGTTCCTTCTTCTTATAGGGAATCTATTGAGAGAAAATAATGTTAAGAGTTAAATACCAACTCTAGAAACCTATTTGGAGTATGAAAAATAATTGACAAGAATATGTCTTCCTGTTAAAGATTTAAATTAGCTAACTGAAATGCCTAAAATTTTGTAGCTTGTAAAAAACATATGTAACAATATGATAAATTTCAAAAGGAAGGGTGTTGTTTCAACATCTACAAAGACTTCTATGCAAGCTCCTTTGAGAAATCAAACTGTAGTTTCTAGCTCAAAACCATATTTTAAAGATCACCATGCAATTTCTATGAAGATAACTATGATTAAAGATCACCGTTCAATTTCTATGAAGAAAACTATGATTAAAACACTTGTGAAGTAAGAAATAACGTTACATACTAGGTTTTTGGAAAATAAATTTATTCTTTATATTGGGAACTCAAACATGACGCAATGTTAGTTGATACAAGAAATAAGTGATATCAAAATATTAAAAAAAATGGTTCAAAAAAAATAAAACTTTTTTTTCAAAATTTGTCCTCTCTACTGAATGTCTCTGAGAGTGATTCAAATTCAAGAAATCAAATTGCTAGAGTCACAAAACAACCAAAGGTAAAGCCAACTTCCTCTTCTTAGTCTTTGTCAAAATATAACTTATCGAAAGAAATAGCTACTATTAAAGTTGATACTTTATTTCTTGATATGGATAATGTTATTGCTTTTAAAATGGAAGCACATTAGGAATTTTATAGAAGTTAAGACTTATATTATCACTAGTTTAAAGAGTGAACCGAAGAAGAGATGTATGCAAATAAGTTAGGTGTATATAGATACTTAATGCGTTAAAATATATATCCTTTGCTTTTTATGCTGGACTAACTTATTTAGAAGCTTGTCATGAGTTCTTAATTTTAGATTAAGTTTTTAGGTACTGATTGAAAGTACTTAAAATTATAAACAATAATTTTCATGTTTTTTTCAAAAAAAAAAAAAGACAATTTTTATTTTTTTATAAAATAATTCATCCAAATTTTATAATATAAATATATTTTATTTTAAAAATTATGAAAATCCCTAATATTTTATTAAAAACTTACAAAATCATTAAAAATTCTAAATAAACATTTTTATTAAACATTTTAAACATTTTCTTATTTTTTTGGGTTAAATTGAAACCCTAAATTAAATACTATTAAAAAACTAACCTAACAATTTCCTATTAGAAGTGCATATCCAATAGATAAAGATCAAGGTTGTTGACTATCACTAATTAAAATCAATTTAACATAATTTCTACAATTTTTATGTCAAATTTTGTCATAGATTTCATTAATTTAAGCTCTAGAAAACATGGGCACTAATGTATTAGGCATATTGGCATGATAAGCAAGTGAATCAAAATTAGGTTTCCATACCAATGGAAATCCTCGCATTAACATCCCGTACGAGTGCGAGCAGATTATTGGTATTGGCGTGTGAAGGTGCCAATTATCATTAGCCATTAGCATCACAAAATCATTTCATTTTGTTTAAGTAGAAGACGTGCGGACTAGTGAGCAAACAAGTGTGATAGGCCATGAGACATTTGTTACTTAACGTCATAAAAAAATGCAAACCTTTTTTTTTAATATATTTGTATGGTTCGTTTATTTTATTATATAATTTAGACATCAATTATAATTTACAAGAGTGAGTTATATTTTCATACACTTCTAATTTTTATTGCTCTAAATTTATCTTTTGTGGTCTTTTTTTTTGTTTTTATTTTAATTTACTTTCAATTTTTTTTTAATGGTATCTATAAGATATATAATTTTGACAAATAACTGTATTTATTTGTTCTCTACCAAACTTTTTCTCATACATAATTTAACAACATATTTTTATATACTTACATTCAATTTCTTTTACATCATCATCATTCATCAATGTAGGTTTTTTTTGGCTTAACTATAATCAAATTATAGGTTTTGTGAAATTACCCTTAATCATATAAAAATTAGGTGGTTTAAGCTTATCACAAATATATATTACATCACATGTTTTCAAATGATCACAAACCATCATACATAAGTGGTTATTGAGCATCACACTACTAACTTTTCAATGAAATATACTTTTCTCATTAGTTTTACATCACATTGACTCAAGTACATTCATTTTAAATTTCCATTCATAATATTATAACTCTTCTACAAACATTTCCTCTTCATCATACACAAACTTCAAGAACCATTAATTTTTTTTATAAATTAAATTTTTATGAATTCATTGTTTATGCCAATTTTGAACACATGATACTATTATTTTTACCTTGCTTCATGCAATTCTTTTTCCTCTTCGTTCCTACATGTCCATTCTCTTTGTCACCATCTTCATCTCGCATTCCATTCTCTTAGTCATCATCTTCTTTCTGCATCTTGTTTGCATTTTTCTCTGTCTTCTTCTTATGTAATGGAGTCTATTTCTTTATTCTTTATCGTTCTTCATTTTTCTGCTATATTCATGGAGTCTTTTTCTCTTTTATTTTCTGTTCATCTTCTTCATACTAGTGCATCTTTGCAAAAATATACTCCTTTCTTTATAAATCATATTTTTTATTTGAATCTTCCACTCTACATGGATAAATTGTTTCTTGTAAAATAGACATCTTCATCTAATAATACATGTAAAATTTTCTTCATACATTTATAAGACCCACAAAACACCTATAACATTAGTATAAAAAAATTAATTAATACACCACTATAACATGACTTACAACTATTTTTTTCTTTTAACTTTTAATTTTGACATCACTCTAACTTAACTTAACTTTACTTTAACTCATTATTTAACATAATTTATTAAAGTGTTTAGTAACACCCTTAATGCACCTTATGCTTCACTTTGATTTGAATTTTCTATTAAACTTCAATCTTAGTACAACTTTAATTTCAATATTAAATCAACTTTGACTTTTTCACAAATATCTCATGACAAAATCTTTGAAAAAAGTTAGCACACTTCACAATCGAATTTGGCTAAATTCTTAGCTCATATTTCTACCTAAAATAAGTTTACAAATATTTTAACTTTTAACACAACCCACCCTTTATAATGAAAGTAATCTTGCTATGTACCTTTAGAATTTGATGTACTTAGCATTCATTTAATCTTTATTATATTTTAATTACATAAAATTTAATTCGAGTCACACTTTTACAATAAAAACTCTTTTACCCATTTATTTTACTCTTTAACTTTTCAATATATTTTTAAAAATAATGATTTTTTTATTTTTTATTTTTAATCATCTTTGTTGGTTTTAAATTCTCTTCCACGACATTATTAAAATTGAATATAAAATCAACTCTTAATTCAAAATAAAATTTATACTTTGAAGATCTTTCCAATCATTTTTAATAAACTTTTTTTCCTCGTAATTTACACCACTTTTTCGTAAATGCTTACTACAACGCATGGTTAAGACTTGATCACTTGTTTTTTCAGATTTTATGAAGCAATATCCTTTTCTAAAACTTATGGATGGCCATCTAGAAGTTGATTCATAAATTTTTAAAATATTCCTTGCACAAATGGCACATTAAGCTCCCTTTCCCCTCGACTGTAGTCATACCTTGCATTATAATGAATCCTAATGACTTCTATAAAAATGCTATAGGCTACAACTCAATCTCGATCATGAGATTTCACTATACATGTTTTATTGAGAGAAATCCATGACACTTTAGGTTGTGGGTTTCCTCCATATATCACACTTCCTCTTCCAATTCCATAATTTTCTAGCTATTTATATTTATTATACTGAATCATATCTCTTTTTTTGAAATTGAGATTTCCATTCAAACAAACTACTTTTTCCATCATTTTTCTGTGCACATGACAAACTTATCATTTTCTTGTGGACAAGCACACACATTCTTCGCCAAACTTATTAATAGATTACTTTATCCTCAATTCATTTTGATCATCAATTTGTATTCTAACCTTTTTTTTTTTTGTAAATTAGGCTAATCTATATTAATTTTAAAGGAGAAACAATACATATGCTACAAGCTGGGTTGGTAACCTGCGCTTAACCAATCCCAGCCTTTGTTGCACAGTTAAGGGGATGCCTCTGTCGAGGAAACCAACCTGGAAAGTACATAGAACATAAAATTAAAATATTTGCTATAGCACTAGGGAAAATATAAATTTTGTGGTAATAGCAAGCATGAAAAAAAACAAGGAAGAGTTGAGCTGTTGCGCAGTCATTAGTCTTCGGCTTCATCATCGCTGTCTAGATCTTCCTCCACTATGGGATAGGTGTATGCCTATGCAGCAGTTTCCTCTTCAACGGTGGGTAGACACAGAGGCTTGGAGACCGGTGCACAAAAGATGGGAGCCACTAGGTATATTCTAACATATTAGTCATTGAAAACATCTACAATTTAAATCACCTTTCATTTGTAGCTTTAATGGGAAAATTAAAACTGACCTCATTTATGCCAGGATGAAACCTTAGGGGAATATAACTTTGAAAAATTCCTTTGCATCACAAGCATTAAGGCCATCCAAATGTTATCCAATGCTAACATATTTGACAATTATAACTATCTCATCCACACACTCAACCAACCATCCACCTTTTCTTTAGTTACACCTTCATATATTATCTTAATTTGAGATTTCCTACCAATCTACATTTGGTAAACTATAAAAACTATTAATTGAAATTGTAGGGCCAAAGTATGAGACAAGAAAAGCCTCTTTAGTTTCATCTACAACCTATTATGTATCAACAAGATTCCAATAGATTGTAATAAGTGAGAAGCTATATCAAATTGTCTCAAGTTTGGAGAATCCATAGAAAAAATTCTCCACATCACTCTTTTCCTTCTCCTTAATAACTCGGGCCTAGCTTACGAAAGAACCCCCCCACATTTTCTACTACACACAACTCTCTTGCTTCACACATCATGGTATACAGAGATGTGTACACTACAAGTCTCCACATAGATAGATTCAAATCTACGAGTAGATGAATTTACAAGTAGCTACAAATTAGTGTGGATTTGTTCTTATCCAAATCATAATTATTGGGATTTGATATAGGCATTATCCAACATTGTAACATATCCATAATTGGAAATAAAATAATGTCAATAAAATAAATTATGAACAAATTTGGATTCTTGTGTATCTTTATTGTAGAAATGGTCACTATGCCATAAGAATTATGTTAGAAATACATTTTTAGTCCAAATCATTCCTTCATTTCCTCTACAATATTTTCATAAATCTCTTTATACACATTTTTAAAGTCATATTCATCCTAATATCACTCATTTTATTACACATGTTTTCCTATAATTAGTTTACTTCATCAGAATTTCATCACATAATTTAGACATTCCTTCAAAATGATTCATAAGAAAACAATATAACCATCCAAAAATTATTATATAATAAATTTCTTAAATATAAAATCTTTAATATTAACACTAGAACTCACAGAATTTAAATATACTAAAGTATAAATAATTTTAATAAAAGACCATGTTAGTGTAAATATGATTAATAACTGCCCTCCCCCCAAGAAAAATGGTGTAGAGATGATGCTACCAATGGTATCAAGTGATATTCCAAAACTAGAGCTAATAAGATAGCTTGGATGTAGGGATGGAATTAAAAAAAAACAATAGAAGAAAAACATTCACACATAAAGACACCAGGATTGGTCGGGGACCAGGGAAAACCCCCACAAGGGGAAAACCCTTTCAAATTCATCATCTTATTAGATTGTTATAAAATGTTCAACAAAGATAAAGTACAATAATTCAATTCTTCATTCACAAGACTATCCAAAAAAAAAAACAAACAATACCACAAAGCTGAACCCAAATATAATACTAATCAAATCATGATTCAAAATCCTATAGTCAACTATCAACATTTGTGGCCAAATTTTCAGAATCTGTGGTCAACTGCTAGAATATTCAATCAATTTTTAGAAGAAACCCTAAGTCTTAGTTGCATGGAGCGATTATGCATGTGGTTGAAGAATTTTTTCCGCACACATAGGCTTGTATGTGTGCAACTACAATTGAAATTTTTTGTCACAACCCTGCGACAGTAGACCAAAACCCTAATGCACATGAGCGAGCCTCAGACCCTGCAATTTTGGACCTTTTTGAATCAATATCTACAAACCAAACTCAGACCCGTGTGAGCCAAACCAAAAAAGATAAAATAAAAATATTCTTCTTGATGATATCCAAATGAGGGCCACTTGGCTTGTATGTATAGCTATGCAAGGGTGTTCATTTTCTCTTTTGGGTCAACGTGTCCTTTTGTGCACATGTGGGTTTCCATATTAAAAAATATATTTTTTCCTTAACCAAATTAAATTCTTCCAAGGGTTAGGAGGGGTATTCCTTGATGAGGAAGATTGTCCAAAGGAGGAAATTTGTCCCCGAGTTTCCAAATTAACACATTTTTCACATATTCATAACCCTATGCAATTTATCTTTCCAACAACTAAATCTATACAACTTTGAAATAGACATTTGATTCATATCCCTATGCAACTGCTCTTCTTCATAGTTAAATCTATACAAGTTTTAAATGCATTTCAAAAAAAAAATTAATTCCATATCTACGGAATAAAGTCCCCTCTACACTCCCATTCTCCCACACATAGTTTTTCCTCTGCACATCCTTCATTTTGCACTTGTTACCAAAATCAATTGACTTGAAATCATTGAACACAAAGCTACAAGTGTGAACTATTAATTCATGGGGATGAAATGAACATAAATATACCAGAATAAAATATTAATTCAAAGTTGGTGGAATTACTATGAGAATAATTTAGCGTATCACAATAGTTATTTTTTCCAGTATTTCATATTATGATAAGGTCCAATCCTTGTCTATGTTAAAATATTTGGGTTTAGTATTGTGCACAAGGTAGGTATGTAGAAGAAATGTGTGGGGTAATATATGTTAATTTTTCTAGCTAGATCAAACTAGTCTTAACAACTAACTTTGCATTGTAGTGTGCAAAACCGCATGTCAAGTCATTTGTAAATAAAATTTGGTTTGGTTTTACATATTAGTTGGGCCAACTGTCAAGTTAATTTGTCATGGAAGGTAGCTGAACATGTCTCCACATAATACCTACTTGCCAATTTCCTTGCACAATCTACTATTTATAACTATTATTGACAATTTTAAGCTAATTTTCATGATTACATGCATATTCTATTGAGACTTCAATTTTTTCTGGAAAACCATGGAAATCATGGCACTTTTTTTTATACAATATAGCAGAATTTTTTTTAAATCCAAGTTACACCTCTTAAGCTTCAATATTTTGTTTTTCGTTGGAATTTTTGATGGTGTTGAATCCATTTACATTAACAAAAACACAATTCAAACATTCTTACTTCCATTTTTTTTTAAAGAAACAAATTTCCCAATTCCAGCGGCTTTTGTTCGTGCGAGAAAATTTTCCACCTTGGTAGACAACGTCGTTCATTTTTATTTTATATCATACATTTATTATTCTTATGAAGCATATATCAATGTTATTAAAGCATGAGAAAAGTGTAGAGTAAATGGATTTGATTCTTTGTGTTGTAGTGTTCAAAATCGTGTGTCAAGTCATTCGTAAATCAAATTTGGTTTGGTTTTTACATAGTGATGGGGACCAACTTTCAAATTGATTCGATGTAGAAGGTATATGAACACATCTCCACATAATATTTATTTGTGAATTTCCTTGCACATTTTACTATTTACAACTGTTATTGAAAATTAACCTATTTGTCATGATCACATCCATAGTCTAGTGAGATTTCAAATTTGTCCCGAAAACCATGGAAATTCCGACACGTTTTTGATAAAATTGGGCAAATATTTTTGTAAATCCAGGTTAAAATTTTGGCCTCAACATATTGGGTCCCAATGAGGCTTTTATATTTTTTAATCTATTTCCATTATCAAAAACATGATTCAAACATTCCTACTACCATATATTTTGGAATAAAAATAAAACAAATTTTGAATTCCAACGATTTTTGGCCATGCGAGAAATTTTCGTCTTAGTAGACAACATAATTAATTTTTATTTTATATCATAAATTTATAATTCTTATGGCATGTATATCAATTATCTTTAAGCAAGAGAAAACCGTGGAGTAAATGGACATGATGCTTTTGGAATTTAAAAATTTATTTCCAATACTTCCCGTAAACATCGGCTTTGGTATCTTTAATTGCTATTGATTTAAAGTATCATGTTTAAGAGTTTTCATATGAGTAATAGTAATAACCATTGATTGTGAAAAAAATGAATAATTGTAATATTAAACAAAATTTGAGAACATTATTTATTGACAAAGTATTTTTTACTACAAATTAGCGAAAATGGGTACCAGAGGAAGGAAAAATGCTATTTGAAGTGATACAATTAGCACACTTGTTGGTATCAATGAGAGAATTGATTAGTCAATGATGTATGAGTAGCATGTGAATCTCTCTATGGAAGAGAAATCAATCAACATGATTTGGAGTACCATATTAGGGAAAGATGGGTGTATTCTAGAGGTCTTTGATTTTAGAGAAATTGTTTATCTGTGTGCAAAAAATTTCGAGTCAAGGAAGAGAAAAAAAATTCTAGGAGCGATGAACATTCCTATAAATTCCACTACATTCAAATGGTTACTCAAGTTACATAATCGAACACGTGTTTAAAATTTTCTGATGAAAATAGCTTCTTGAAGCCAAAAGCAAGTGATAATGACATTATCCAAGAATTCATTTCCCCAACATCTCAGGTTCCTTCCAATCTTTCTCTGATATATATTTATTTATTTAGGAAGCCATGTAGGTATTTATTTTTGCTCTTTTCCTGTGTGACGGGTCAAGAAACTAAACAAAATGTTCCAAGATGAATTTTCTATCTACTTTATCAGGCATACAAAAAATAATTGCATTTTCGATAGGGCTGGTGTCATTTCCAATGAATTATTTGTTTAGTTAGTTAGATTATCCAAGACCAATATATTATTTATGATAAAATGTATGATAATAACCCTCGTGTCAACACATGTGTTTACCATTTTACCTTGTAATCCTAAATTCAATTTTGGTGGGGAATTAATGTAGTTATGGGATTCTATAATATGGAAGCATACAACTTATTTAAATTTTCATTTAATTCAAGATGTGTTTGTAAGGCAAGTCTATTGCATGGTAACTAGATAAGAGCCTCCTTGAATATTTATAGAGGCTCAGGTTTTTCTATATGGAAAAGGGGAATATGTGGACAGAGAAAGAAATACAGTAATTTGAATTTATGGTTTTGAACATAGACCATTGTTGTTGCCGAAGTTTGCTATAGAACGGTATTTTGTTCATGAAGTCTATAGGAAATATCATCGTTGGCTAGATACATTTGAATAGAAAAAGAAAAAATAATTTATTTATTTTCTGTTTACTATTGGAAAATACATTCTAAAGAATAAGAAATATGCTATCAATCTTGCAAAGTATTTAATCGCTCCAACTTAGGTGAAGCTAAAGCTATTGAATTCTTTGATACATGAAAAATTTTAATAGAACACCTAGAGCCTATTAGGTACAGGAAATTGTTTCCAATAACTAGAGTGCAGAGCAAGGAAAGTCACAATGTCCCAACAAAAAATAAATAATTTCTAGTAGGTTCTAAAGAGATCACTAGGAAAGAGATCATTGGCATGAGTGGAAGATACAAGAAAAGAGGCATGAATACTATGGGAAAATCTCAATATTGCACATGAAGTGCTATCTCAACTTCATCTACTAGTCAGAAAAGGAAAAAAAACTACTGCAAGTAAAAACTCGTTCACAATGGGCTATTAGATGGTGGGGATGATGAAGAGCCTCTTTTTAGAGTAACTCTAGAAAGATCACATATGGATAAATAAACTATATACAAGATTTCACCTAAAACAAGGAGCATTGAAGAGGCTATGACCATGGAGGTTGATAGCGATATAATACCTAATTGGGTTAGTACTTGTTTGCAAGAAAATTAGAAAATGATGGAGAAAATTACCAAATAGGTCATTACTTTCGATGAACACCCTGTCACTTTGAAATATGTAAATTATGACACGGGTAGTAAAATATCGAGGATTAAAAGGGTATAGGTTTGTAAGAAAAAAATTGTTTATATATTTGGGGTTGCAATGCCAAGGTTCATGAAATTGCATCAAGATAGTGGTGATGCATTGCATAGTCTGTTAGCCAAAGAGAAGCATAAAATATAAATCTGATGGAAAAAGTAAAAGAGATAGAAGATGCTCTTATCCTGGTGTTAGATTCAAAATATGAATTCTGCCATCAGTGATCAAAATCACTCTTTTCATATTTATTTTAGATGTTCCACTCTAAATAATTTTCAATAATTCCATTAGGTCATGTAAAAAATTGATTCACTTATGGTAGCCCTAGTCATAAAGTCTCACTCTCCCTCACAAATTATAATTTGTTGGCCCACATTCATGTCTTTATAAACATAAAAAACACTTTTGAAAAGATTATTTCACTTTCTTATGCCAGTAAAGTCAAACCTGGATTCAAGTCATTCAAGGTCCCATTAGGTCATTAGGTTTCATTGTTCAAAGTCCAAAAATGCACCATTACATCTCATAAGGTTAGAAAAAGGTGTGAGAGTGATCCCAATAATGTCTCGTTACCATGTAAAGATGATCTCCAAGATGGTTTCCAAAGTTGTAATTTGATTTCAAGTGTGAGTTTTTTTTATTTATTTTTATTTTTATTTTTTATTTTTATACAGTGGGATCGGCAACTGGGGTAGCCTCGCGACTTGCATTACACGGGGTCGATTCTGACCGCTACCACTATACCCACTGGGAGCATGTGCCCGCCCCTCTCCACAGCTCTGCTTTAGTCCGGGGGATTTGAACTCGTGACCTCCTGTCGGGCTCGCCTTACAAACGAACTTCACCGCATTCTGATTACCAACTCGCCTACCCCCGTGGGCCTGATTTCAAGTGTGAGTTTCATTCCAAGATGTAATTTTATTTTTATTCATGTAATTTTATGCCAGTTCAAATTAAATAAGTACTAAGTCTCCCAAGGTTGCCAATTCATATTTCCACGTGCCAACACATCAGGTGTCAAATACAAAAAGTGTTTACTTCAGCAATTGATCAAATGTCAAAGGGATTTGCCTTTTTCCAAGGGTGCCTAAGTCATCATTTTCCGCAAGTACTAAACCCTAATTTCCTCTCCCACTAAAGCTAGGGTTTGCTATGGAATCATAGACATGAGCAGAGGAGGCATAAGGTAGGTCATATCAGTAAGTATGAGGTCATTCCAGACTCATAAACATCATGTATTGATCATTTTCTAGGAAATAATTCTAAGAGTCAAGCCATTTGCCACTCATAGGGCCAGTTTTACTTCAAATTATGTTTTTGACCAAACAGAGATGAATTTGACAAAAGTGAGAGAGGTTTTTTGGGATAAATGTCAAAAATATAGGTGCCATAGGAGAGTTTCTACACTTCTGGAGTGCCCTTGGGATAGTCACGTTTTATCCTATATGTAATGTCCAAATTACTTGCTTGATAAGTCAAATGACAAACAAACTGGAAGATATTTCCAATGAGCTATCATGAGCTCAATTTGGAGTTGAGGAAGGCCTCCAAAAGTTTCCTGCAAGAGCACACTTCATTTTTTCACCCCCATTCTACACTTTTTGTCTAGTCTTTGGAGAATTAATTTTTGAGGGGCTATACTTGATCATTATTAGTGCTTGATAGGTCCATTATGTAGCCAAGATAAATATCTTTCCAAAAAGCCATCATGCACTCAATTTGGACTCCGGGAAGGCCTTAAAAAGTGGCCTTCACCATGGCGTTGTGAAAAAAAGTGAGGCGCCGCGCATAGAGCTCTGGTGCTGTGCCTAGAGCATTTTTTCCAGTGAAAATTACACAGCGCTGCACATAGAGAGAGAGTGCTGCGCACCTGGGTGTGGCACTGTGCACAAGGCCAAAATTCTCCCAAACTTCTCCAGACACCTCAAGGTTGCCTCTTCACCTCAAATACAAGTAAGTTAAACCTTATAGATCCCTCCATATTCATTTTTATGCTCGTGTCTGTGTTTCATGTTGGCTAAAATTGCAAGGAAACCCTAATTTTCCTTTGCCTCTCCCAAAATCCCCATCCCCCTCAAAAACTTCCCAAAACCCTCCTTGTCCCAATTGATTGTCCCTAAACCCTACTACATCACCCTATACCTCTAAAGACACTTAAAATACCCCTACATCTTCATTCCTAAGTCCCTACACCCTTTTCCATAAAAGCCCTAATTTCTAGGAATCTCACTATTTTTCCTAGATTTCCCCCTACCTTTGACCTGTGATTGAATTTTCATTTTCATCTCCCTTAATATTTTCACCTCCCATCACCTCACAAGGTTTCATAACCTTTTTCCATATCTCCCTTAATTCTTGTGGCCCTATCCCTATCCCCTAAAGCCCTCATTTCATCATTTCCTTCGCTGCCCCCATTCCCTTCACTCCCTTATTCACTCTCCCTTTCTTTCCTCTTCACTAGGGTTTTCGAAGTGCAAAAGAAACAAGCATGGAGAGAGAAGACATAGATTACAGGGAGGAAGAAAATAGTGATGATGAGTTTGAGGAAGATGAAATTTCAAAACAAATAAGGCCACACAAGGGAGGATGAAAACATCAGGAAAAGGCAAAAGACAAGAGGCCCCAAAAGAGCATTGGAGAAAGAAAAGAAAGAAGCCCAAAGTCTAAGTTTTGACCGTAAGTTGGAAAAAGAGATTGAAGATAACATAAAAGTGTGGCTTGATAGAGTCAAAATTCACTTGGAGAAGATTATAATGAAGGCCAACAGAGACAATCAGATGCTCAGGCACATGGCCTATCACTATCAGACCCAGAACAAAATTTGCAATATTAAGGTTAATCATATGAAGGATGAACTGAAGGAGATCCAGAAGGGTAAGAAGGGAGGTGAAAAAATCAAGATACTTGCTGATGCCTCCTTAGCTCAACTTGACATGTGATTGTGGGCCTATCCCATAAATTTTGATCTATTTTGAATTTTTTTGGAAATTTTTGAGTTTTTTGGGCAAATTTTGAAACACAGAAAAACTAGCTCTATTCACAACGCCTTGGTGCTACACACTCTTTTGGGGAATCTAATGGAAAAAAGGAAGACATAAATGGGTTTATAATGATGAGGACATGCCCCCTCTACTTTTTCTAAGCATTTGGAGCAAAACTAGTTAGGCAAAAGGGCCAAAAACACCCAAATAGTCATGTTTCTTCCTTTTTTTCAGGGTGGCACTGTGCATAGAGGAAGTCTTGGGAGATTTCAATTTTGTGGGGCCAAAATAGATCCAAATTAGAAACAAAAAGAAGATATAGAAAGTATATAGGACAAGCTTTCAAATGAGCTATCATGAGCTCAATTTGGACATCGGGAAGTCCTTCAAAAGTGACCTGCAAGAAGGGCTATTTTTTCCTCCTTGGCACTGTAGATAACTTTCATGCGATCAGAAATCAACAGTAATTGAGTTTTGATCTTGAAAATAAAAAGGATAATAAAATTTTTCATCAGAGCTCCTTACCCTTGTGTTTCTCCTCATTTTCAAAAATAAGAGAAAACTATGAACAAGCAGTTAAGCGAGTGGTCAACACTATAAATGATGAACATTCTCCTGAATTGGTTGAGAAAATCATTTGCGACATAGAATCCTCCTTAGCTCCAGATTTGTAGCCACCAAGTTCCATTGAATTTCAAATTGCAGATGAAGGCTCGGAAGTTAAAACACATGATCAAATGATGCAAGATGATTCTGTACCACTATGTTTTGAAGCATTTCAATTTTTAAAGAAAATTTTCATAATATCTCTAAAGAAAAGGATGAGCAGCCTATAGAGTGTCATGCAGTATCATTAAAACTGATGGATACGTTTCAGAATTATTTTCAAGTTTTTCATGACCCAATAGCTGATGTGTTAGATGATATCTGTAGTAAAATTCTTTCTCCATTAACTAACTATGAGTCTGAAAAGAGTGTTGATATAAACTTGATCCGACAGTCGACTTCATTGTTTTGTTCAGCAGGTGTTTCATTACAGAGCTCATACCAAGATTTTCAGTCATATTAAAAGAGTAATGAAGAAGATTCTTGTTTTTTTGATGATCATCAAGAAAAATTAGTCATTCACGACTTTCAGGATCCCTTTGTCAACTTGCTGTAGTCATCAAAGAAAGAAAGAACAGATGTTAGGAAAATTTTAAAACCAAGAAACGAAGACTACCTAGAGTAGAGTATTAATGTATTAGATGGGCTAGAAATCAATATGTATTCATATTAAGATCCTTTCAAAACATTCTTGAGGTCAGCCGGTGGGCTCATGCTTTGCAATTTCATCAAGATTCAATCTTTTGACAAGATTTCATGGGAGTTTCCTTTCAGTAGTTATTTCTTCTTGCTCATAAGCAAGCACTTGCGGAAAATTCAAACAACAGCTAGAATGCTTATATGGTTGCATTGGTTGTTCCATTTCACTTGATCAAGTGATGAATGGATCATTTAGAGTAGGTTTTATTGAATAAGCTCAATTCTGAGCATCTTTTTAAGTAAATATTGAGTCAGTCTTGAGTCAGTTTATTGAATCAAGTTTTCAATATTCAGTTAGTCTTTAGCTTTTGACTCCATTGCCCAATGGATAGGAACTTGGTATACGGTGTTCTTTGCACCTACAAGGAGCTACCATCCCCAGATGGAGGCGATGTTAGTGTCAGAATATGCATTATGCCATTAATGATCAAAATCACTCTTTTCATATTCATTTTAGGTGTCCCACTCTAAAGAATTTTCAATCATTCCATTAGGTCATGTAAAAATTGATTCACTGATGGTAGCCCTAGTCATAAAGTATCACTCTCCCTCACAAATTATCATTTGATGGCCCACCTTCATGTCTTTCTAAATATAAAAAACACTTTTGAAAAGCTTATTTCACTATGTTTTATGTTAGTCAAAGTCAAACATGGAGTAAGGTCATTCAAGGTCCCATTAGATCATTAGGTTTCATTGTTCAAAGTCCAAAAATGCACCATTCCATCACATAAGGTCAGAAAAAGGTGTGAGAGTGATCCCAATAATGTCTCTTTACCATGTAAAGATGATCTCCCAGATGGTTTCCAAAGTTGTAATTTGATTTCAAGTGTGAGTTTCATTCCAAGATGTAATTTTATTTTTATTCATGTAATTTTATGTCAGTTCAAATGTAATAAGTACTGTGTCTCCCAAGGCTACCAAATCAAAGTTACACATGCCAACACATCAAGTGTTAATAGAAAAAGTGTCTACTTTAGAAATTGATCAAATGTCAAAGGGAGTTGTCTTTTTCCAAGGGTGCTTAAGTCATCATTTTCCATAAGTACTAAACCCTAATTTCCTCTCCCACTAAATCTAGGGTTTTCTATGGAATCAAAGACATATGAGCGTAGGAGGCATAAGGTAGGTCATATCAGTAAGTATGATGTCATTCCAAACTCATAAACATCATGTCTCCATCATTTTCCAGGAAATCATTCCAAAAGTCAAGCCATTTGCAACTCATAGGGCTAGTTTTACTTCAAACTATGTTTCTGACCAAACATAGATGAATTTGACAAAAGTGATAGAGGTTTATGTCCATCATAGGTCCAAGAAGAAAAAAATCCTTCAGTTTTTACACAGGTGTCATATTTTGGGATAAATTTCAAAAATATAGGTGCCATAAGAGAGTTGCTGCACTTATGGAGTGACCTTGGGACAACCACATTTTACCCTATAAGAAATGTCCAAATTACTTTCTTGATAAGTCAAATGAAAACTAGACTAGAAGATATTTCTAATGAGCTATCATGAGCTCAATTTGGAGTTGAGGAAGGCCTCCAAAAGTTTCCTACAAGAGTACACTTCATTTTTGCACCCCCATTCTGCAGTTTTTGACCAGTCTTGGAAGAATTGATTTTTTAGGGGCTATACTTAATCATTTTCAGTTTTTGATAGGTCCATTTTGTATACAAGAGAAATATCTTTCCAATGAGATATAATTCACCCAATTTGGACTTCAGGAAGGCCTTCAAAAGTGGCCTTGAAGATGGTAGTGTGCATAGAGCTCTAGTGCTGCACATATAGCGTTTTTTCTAGTGCAAATTTACACAGTGCTGCGCATAGAGAGAGGGTGTTGCGCTCCTGGGTGTGGCACTGCGCATAGGGCCAAAATTATCCCAAAATTCTCCAGACACCTCAAGGTTTCCTCTTCACCTAAAATACAAGTAAGTTAAACCCTATAGCTCCCTCCATCTTCATTTTTTATGCTTGTGTCTGTGTTTCATGTTCACTAAAATTGAAAGGAAACCTTAGTTTTCCTTTGCCTCTCCCAAATTCCCCATCCCCCTCACAAAATTCCCAAAAACCTCCTTGTCCCAATTGATTGTCCCTAAACCCTACTACATCACCATATACCTCTAAAGACAATAAACCTACCCCTACATCCTCCTCCCTAAGTCCCTACGCCCTTTTCCATAAAAGCCCTAATTTATAGGAATCTCACTATTTTTCCTAGATTTCCCCCTACCTTTGACCTCTAATTGAATTTTCGTTTTCATCTCCCTTAATATTTTCACCTCCCATCACCTAACAAGGTTTCATAAATTTTTTCCCTATCTCCCTTAATTTTTGTGGCCCTATCCCTATCCCCTAAAGCCCTCATTTCATCATTTCCTTCCTTGCTCCCATTTCATTCACTCCCTTATTCACTCTCCCTTTCTTCCCTCTTCCCTAGGGTTTCCAAAGTGCCAAAGAAAAAAGCATGGAGAGAGAGGACAAATATTACAGGGAGGAAGAACATAGTGATGATGAGTTTTAGGAAGATGATATTTCACAACAGAGAAGGCCACACAAGGGAGGCTGAAAATATCAGGAAAATGCCAAAGATAAGAGGCCTCAAAAGAGCATTGGAGAAAGAAAAGCAAGAAGCCCAAAGTCTGAGTTTTGAATAGTAATTGGTAAAGGAGATTGAAGATAACACCTGGGTCCTTTTTTGAAGATTCCATTGGAAATACACAGACCGCCATTAGCAATTTCTAGTCTCGGAGCATCTCATAGATTTGATAAACCCATAAATATTTTAATGTAGTGAAATCATATATTATTAGTAATATATCTGAAACATTGCGAGTTATTGAATCTGCAAGCCACACAAATTTCAATCTGTGACATTCAAAGTAAAGAACCAAGTCATATTGTTGTAAAATCTCTTTCAGTAATAATCACATATAATGGAACGTTTTCAACGCGTTTCGAACCAACCAGTGTGGTTCATCATCAAGACTGATGATGAAACACACTGGTTGGTTCGAAACGCGTCGACAACGTTCCATTATATGTGATTATTACCGAAAGAGATTTTACAATTTTATATGGATCGTAGAAGCATAGATTCTAAAAACCAAGTCATATGTTGAGTTGGTCAAAAGTGAGCTTGAGGTATATAGGGAATTAATAGACAATGACTTAATAACTTTTAGTCACAATATTAATTTACTGAATGATATAGAAAAAGAGAATCAAGGGCTCTAAGATATTCACTGGATGAAATAGATCAAATTTTCATGGTCTAAGAAAATCAGAACATTAGAGGACATTATTTATGAATGTGGAGGCATAGAAAACATAATATCTAATGTGTATTTGAAGGTGACAATGATTGTTCATGATTTTAATGGTTTGTGCGTTCCATATGAGTTAGGATTAATTACGAAATATGAGTTGATGGATGAATTGGAGAAGTTGAAACAATCACAAGAAACATAATTCACTGATATAATTGATTTTTTTGTAGGAAATTAGAAAATGGCTAATTACTTTTTTTGGTATTAAAGAAGAGAACTCTGCCTTGGATTCGCAATTGGAAGAATAATCTAGAGAAATTGAAGAGGATATATTCAATGAATGTGTTAAAAAAGACATTATTGTCGCTCAGATGAAATAATTCATTAAAGCTAAAGTGAAGAAATTCGTTGGAGAAATCATGATTCCGAGAGACAATTGACAACCAAACAATGTCGAGCTATGATTTTTCATACTTTAAGTGTTTTAATACCTTGGAAAATTTGTTTTTCTCTTCATAGTATTTAGTTATTGAAGTTTTCTGTATATGTTATCATGGAATAGTCTAATTCCTAAATGCAATTTTTTCGATTGCAGGTGACTTTTAGAGATTACAATCGACAGGAACCCAATCCTAGTCCCAATTGGGATGAATGCAATTACTTTTATGAGGTAAGTATTAGAATTTTGATAAATGATTTATACAAATAAGACAATTTTCTGGATCATCATGTCTATAGGTAAGCGTTGTTTGAATTTTTAGGTATGTTTTAAATGGGATTTTGTATAGGCCTCAATTCTGGGACATTGTACAAAAAATTCTAATTGAACATGTGTTTTTTTAGTATTTTATTTGAGATTTTATATATTGGCTAATGTTATATAATTCATAATAATTAAAATGGATTTTTTTTTTACTTTGTCATAATACTAAAACTGTTTACCAATTATATCAAGAATTATTAGATAATGTTTTTCATGTGAACTTGTATAACTATGGATACTGTATCGTTCTTCAACAACATTGATTGAAAATAAGTTCATGATACTATGCTTTTGAGATTTTATATTCTATGTAATGGTCTGAAATTGATGACAATGAAAATGAACGTTTAACATGAGTTTTATTCTTGAGATATGCATTCCATTTGTGATGTTTATTTTAATCATAAATATAGTGATTATAATTTAAATCTGAGTACAATTTTTGTTAGTGTAGCTCTGTCAGTGTTGAAAGTGCCGGATACTACCAAAATATAGGGGTTCTCCCCGATGTTAAGTATCAATTATTCCTCACACTGTTTGGAGTAGGAGTCCCATCTAGAGTACTGGTACAACCACCATAACATAAAGGTTTGTCTTGGTTTAAACTATTGGGTGTGGAGCCTAATTGTCTTCTTTATTTTGTATCACACTGTTGTACCCCTGTTCTTAACGGGGCTACAACACCACCTGTAATTAAACGCTTCCTGGGGGGTCCAAGGGGGAGGGGGGGAGAGTGCCACTTTATGGAGACCCCCCCTGGCGGGGGGGTTTAGGGGGAAATTCCGCCGAAGTTAAAAATAGATGTAAAATTGCCTTGTAAAAGTATTATAATTTCTAGTCAATCTGGGCCATTCATTAGGCAGATGATCTGATGGTAGAAATTATGTTTAATTTAGGGAATTTTTCCCTAGAAGGAAACCCCTCATTTTATATGAGCTTATTGTATTGTGGCTATGTATTGCATGTGTAATCTCAGAGCGAGAAACATATAGGGAAACTATGAGAGTGAACAAAGGATATTACAACGAATTTGTTGTAGGTTGTGTCTCTTCATTTTGCTAGATAATTGTAATATTCCTAAATTAGCATACAACTAATTGGAATATTAATTTTTGTTTTTTCTCTTAGATAGAGGAATAAGAGGGTATGGAGACCCATAAATCTCCTTAGTAGGAATAAAAGACACTCCTAGTGTGAATGGAGGTAATATAAAAGTTGGATTGAAGACCCTTAGGTGTGAAAAGGGGTTGGAGCATGTTGAATAGGTCAAATTTGACCAAATCAAACAGTGTTGTTACGGAGGAGTCGCATTAATAGTGAGACAACTCAGTTTTGGAGGGAGATTGATTGTATGATGATGGAAACCCTAATGAGTGGGACCTAAGGTGAGAAGGCTCACATTGTTTATAAGGAAGAGGATGGAAACCATATGGGGTTATGTTATGATTATTATTTTGATTGCCTATTTAGAATTCTTTCATTCTTCTACTATTTAGTTGAGATTGTTGTGCTGATTAGCACCGGGTGCTCCCGAGCGGGAATCCCACCTCTTTCTTTGAGAGGCCTCTTGGGAGAGTATTGATCTATCATTTCCACACATCTAACATTCTAGCCAAGCTTCAATCTTCATATACAACATAGTTTCTGTTCAGATTTGTGTTGTGTTGTAGGGTGTTGCAGTGGAGGGTTGAGAAACCCACTTTCTGAGCTAGTTTTTCATAGGAGGAAGGATTCCTTCTCTTGGGATATCAACAAGGAGAGATTATAAACACATTTCAGATATTTGGCACTAGTCCAACCTATTCCAATCATTTATAGCATAGTTTCAGTCTGGAATTGCATTATTTTGGAGGGTAGCTTCAGAGGAGGATCTAGTGGCTCTTTTAGAGTGTTTTCTATTGGGTGAAGGGTTCAACCTATCATTGGAGGATACCTTTGGAGGAGATATACATCAGATTCATATTATTTTTGGCCTTCTATTTCAGAAGCTTCAGATGCAGTGATGCTTTAGCCCTAGGGCTGTAGATCACCATTTGTATTTGGGTGTATTTCTGGAAACCCTTCCCGGATTATCTTGGAAAGGTGTCTAGTAGGATAAATATTCACTCCTACAATTATTTGAGCTATATAACAACAAATATATATTGATATATCATTTCTGCAGCAGTTATGCCCTAAAACTGCGCTGTCATGGCTCATGGCACTTGTATGGCAGTATTTTTGGCATGTATTGACATATTTTCTAGAGGAGGCTTGTTTTGTATTGATTGAGTGACTAGATCCTCAAGATATTCTCCCTATTATTTGATGATATGTTTAATAAGATGGCTGTACATTTGTCTCATATCATGGTGTGTTGATTTATTCACTATTCTTTCCATTATTGTGTTCATATATTGTTGCTTCCCCATTTGGGAATATTACAGTGGTATCAAATCATAATCTTGGCTCAGCCTGTGGATCTCAGCCATTATGCTATCAAAAGAATAAGGAGAAGGAGAAAGAGATTAGAATGATGGAAATAATGAGTTTCATCTCAACTCTTTTCAGATCTAAGAAGGACCTCACCAAGGAGGTCAAGCAAAGAAAAATGGATAAAGGAAGTGAAACCACATTAGGGTTTCAAGATGAGGAAGGTCCATGTACTTCTTATCAGCAAAAAGAAGATTCGGTATTGCATAGAGCTACAAAGAAACATGATATGCCTTTTTCTTTTGAAGAAAAGAGGGATGAAGATGGAGGAAACTTAGAGCATGAGATTCTAAGTGAGTATCTTGCAAAATATAAGTCTCAACCTAGAGCTTTCAATAGGAGAATCTAACTCTCCCATAGTTTATTCATCTCAAAGAAGAAAGGAGACCTTGCATCAATAGAAGAAAAGAGGGAATAGATTTCTATTGTCTACTTTTGATGGGTCATCCACATGCACAACAAGGGCTTGGGGAAAGAAGTTGGATGCATTTTTCCAACTACATATAGTAGTAGAGAAAGAAGCTATCAAGATTTCAGTGCCACACCTTGAGGGTGAAGCAAACATTTGGTGGTTCAACCATTTGAGTCATGAAAAAGTGACTACATACGCAGAGTTTACTCAAAGGTTGATCAAGAAGTTTGAAAAGAATAAATCAGAGGAGAAGGAGCCTTCACCACCACTTGCTGCAGGAGCACTTACATCAGGAGAAAGAACCCTTGCATCTTTACCAAGTGGTCTTGATCTCTTGACATTTGGGATCCCATGCACTATTCTGGAAATGCATGAGGAGGAGGAGACTTGTACCAGCACTGATGTAGCCATGGAAGAGTAGCCATCATCATCAGTAGTTGGGGAAGCCATCACACCGGAAGGAGGAACCCTTGTAGCAGTACAATATTCTCCCAATATTTACCAAGGTATGCACATGTTTCCATTTTCTATTACTTCAGCACATCATATGGAGGATTGTGGGAATGTACCATTGCATGACCTACGGTTAAAGTACATTGCTGATTTGGAGCAACAGACTATCATTGCATTGAGAAACCTTGATTTGTTCAAGGAGAAGATATACAGTCATCCTAGTGTATCATTGTTGAGCTGCGCACAACTCTTGGGGTTGGAGTGTATATTCTTGGAGGATGGGATGGGTTTTGTATTGAACAATGAAATACAGAACTATGTGTTCTGCATTGAGCATGATCTTGAGACAACAGATGCAACATTATGGAGATCAACAATGCTATCATTGAGAAATAGTGATGAGTTGGGGGCCCAACCATTATTGAACCATTCTAATGACCTTTCTACATGCATAGCAGAGGATAGGCAGATGATTGATGAGAGACATCTTATCTTCCATTGTTATGATGGATCTTTCTTGATGAGCACTTCATTGCTCAATGAGAAGATTTTTCCTTAAGTATATTTGGATCCTTATGGGATTAACTTGGTCATTGAGGAGTGGTCTTCATTTGGAGATCTCTAAGAGATTTCATTTCAACATCCCATGAAATGCAAAGATATAAATCTAATTTTGGAGGATGGTATTCTCCATTGGAGGGATACCAATTTTGAGCATGATGATATACACTCACCATTGGTTGGATGGGTGATGTTGATGAGCAAGAGGCTGGGAAGCCACTTGCAGATCTATCACACAGAGCAACAGGAGGCAAGGCTGCATTGGTTACTCTTGAAAGAGTTTGGTCATCATATGATACCATCTATTTCAAAGAGTAGGTTGGTGGATGGTACTTGGCATGGCACTTACATCATATGGCAGCAAGGAGTTTGGGTGTACTAGAGTGATGTGATATATTTCTTATCAACCATCATGTTGTTGCTCCATAGTTTATATGGTGAGGCTGTGGGGAGGCAACAAGAGTTGTTTCTTTGGTTTTCCTTGGGAGAGTATGGACTGAATTTTTTCCATATTTGCATAATGTTGCAGGAGTAGGAGATGACACTATCATGGTGTAAAGGGGCTACTCCTTAGCCTTGGAGGATTAGGAGGTGCTTCCACTTTGGAAGGAACTTCCCATATATATCAGCATTATGATTGATGACTTTGACATGTGGTATGTCAAAGGATGGAGCTATGAGGTCACAGGAGCCTTGTCACAAAGTCCAACAATGTTGTCACTTGGGGGCTTGGGGTTATTGATGGAGTGTTCCTAGGATCACTTCACATATGATGAACTTGATGAAAAAGTAGGAGATGATAATGATGGAGTAGTGGGTGGAGACATCTATTACCATGAAATGATCTTCTTGACTTGGATTTCCAAGCATAATAAGAGAGATCTTCATGTAACATATAGTTCATTCCTCTTCATGGGAGTCTGGAATACCAATATGGAGGGTTCATTCATGGGTCTTATTATCATATTTCTCTCAATACATGGTAAGGATGATGTTCTTACATTTATTGATTATCTAACACAGTATTTTCATTCTCTTACCATTTCTATACAGTGAATTTCTCCACACGAGTGCAAGCCTCTCTTTGGGCATCATGGTAATTTTGGGACCAACATCTATGATTGTGATAGCCATTTATTGTATGGATTTTGGAAATTATTGTACTATTTCCTGCATATTTAGTTGATATAAAATTCCATTTACTATTTACCAGTAGATGAGATGACATGCATAACTAGAAAGTTGTTTGAAGGCAACTTGCCACATCATATTCTGAAACTGTAGTTGGTAAAACTGCACTGTAACTACTTGAGAAACTATTGGTACCTTCTAGAACTATGTAAAACATTCAATAATTCTCTTATTTGGTTTCCATATGATGATAATGTCATATTCATTTTGTATGGGATGATTTGGGCAAGAACCAAAGAGTGGATCTTTGAGGATCCTATTGCCTTTTTTCTCCGTGAAGGCAACATTATTGCAGCCCATATTCAACAGTAGTTCTACACTTATCATAAGTGGAGAGAGAGAAAACATGGGATGGAAATTTTGATCCATCATATTCAGCTATGCAGCCCACCTTATTTGCAGGAGCCTAAGGTGGAGGAGATGTTTTAGGAGTTACCATGTTGGAGGGTGACTCAATTTTTGTGGATGATAGCTCGGGGATGGAGGCTTCACATGGGGATGATGGTTCCCAATATATTTTAGATTCCATGCCTTAAGAAGGCCTCTATACCACATATAGATGCTTCCATGGATATCCCACTTTTTCATGATGAGAGCCATTTGGATTTTCCACCAAAGGCATACTTATACACATGGGAGGAAAAACTTGAGAACATATTGAGGAGAAAGCATCTTGTTCTTTTGGGGAACTTATCACTTGAGGATGCTACAGGAGGAAGAGGAGAGGCTCTTTAGTTATATCCTTACAATTTCTTTGGGACAAGCAACATTTGGGAGGGGAGGACTATAATATTTCTAAATTAGCATACAACTAATTGGAATATTAATTTTTTATTTTTATCCTAAATACAAGAATAAGAGGGTATGGAGACCCATAAATCTTTTTAGTGGGAATAAAAGACACTCCTAGTGTGAATGGAGGTCATATAAAAGCTGGATTTAAGACCCTTAGGTGTGAAAAGGGGTTGGAGCATGTTGAATAGATCAACTTTGACCAAATCAAACAATGCTGTTATGGAGGAGTGGCATTAATGGTGGGACAACAAAATTTTGGAGGGAGATTGATTGTATGATGATGGAAACCCTAATGAGTGGGACCCAAGGTGAGAAGGCTCACATTGTTTATAAGGAAGAGGATGGAAGCCATATGGGGTTATGTTATTATTATTATTATTATTTTGATATTTATGTTTAGACTTCTTGCATTCTTCAACTGTTTAGTTGAGATTACCGTGCTGATTAGCACCGAGTGTTCCCGAGCAGAAATCCCACTTCTTTCCTTAAGAGGCCACTTTGGAGAGTACTGATCTATCATTTCCACACATCCAACATTCTAGCCAAGTTTCAGCCTTCATCTACAATGTATTTTCTGTTCAGATTTGTGTTGTGTTGCAGGGTGTTGCAGTGGAGGGTTGAGAAACCCACTTTCTGAGCTAGTTTTTCATAGGAGGAAGGATTTCTTCTCTTGGGAGATAAAAAATGAGGGGTTATAAACACATTTCAGATATTTGGCACTAGGAAAAACTATTTCGATCATTTACAGTGCATTTTCAATCTAGAATTTCTTTATTTTGGAGGGTAGCTTCAGAGGAGGATCTATTGGCTCTTTTAGAGTGTTTTCTGTTGGGTGAAGGGTTCAACCTTTCATTGGAGGATACGTTTGGAGGAGATATACATCAGATCCATATTATTTTCAGCTTTTTATTTCAAGAGCTTCAGTTGTAGTGATGCTTCAGTCCTAGGGCTGTAGATCACCATTTGTATTTTGGTGTATTTCTGGAAACCCTTCCTGGGTTCTCTTGGAAAGGTGTCTAGGAGGCTAGATCTTCACTCCTAGCATTATTTGAGATATATAAAAACATATATATATTCATCTATAATTTATGCAGTATGTATGCCCTAAAACTGCACTATCATGGCTCATGGCACTTGTATGGTAGCATTTTTAGCATGTATTGACATATTTGCTAGAGGAGGTTTGTTTTGTATTGCTTGAGTGACTGGAACCTCAAGATCTTGTGCCTATTATTTGATGATATGTTTAATAATATGTCTGTACATTTGTCTCATATCATGGTGTATTGATTTATTCACTTTTATTTCCATTATTGTGTTCATATATACCGCTGCTTCCCCATTTGGGAATATTACAGTGGTATCAGAGCATAATCTTGGCTCAACCCATGGATCTCAGCCATTATGCAATCAGAAGAATAAGGAGAAGGAGAAAGAGATCAGAATGATGGAAAGAATGAGTTTCATCTCATCTCTTTTTAGATCTAAGAAGGACCTCACGAAGGAGGTCAAGAAATGAAAAATGAAGAAAGGAAGTGAAACCACATTAGGGTTCCAAGATAAAGAAGTTCCATGTACTTTCTATCAACGAAAAGAAGATCTGGTATTGCATAGAGCTCCAAAGAAACATGCTATGCCATTTTATTTTGAAGACAAGAGGCATGAAGATGGAGGAAACTTAGATCATGAGATTCTAAGTGAGTATCTTGAAAAATATATAAGTCTCAACCTAGAGCTTTCAAGGAGAATCTAACTCTCCCACAGTTCATTCAACTCAAAGAAGAAAAGAGACCTTGTAGCAATAGAAGAAAAGAGGGCAATAGATTTCTATTGTCTACTTTTGATGGGTCATCCACATGCACAACAAGGGCTTGGGGAATGAAGTTAGATGCATTTTTCCTGCTACATCCAGTAGTAGAGAAAGAAGTTGTTGAGATTTCAGTGTTGCACCTTGAGGGTGAAGCAAAAATTTGGTGGTTCAGCCATTTGAGTCATGCAAAAGTGACTGCATATGTGGATTTTACTCAAATATTGATCAAGAAGTTTGATAAGAAGAAATCAGAGGAGAAGGAACCTTCACCACCACTTGCTGCAGGAGCACTTACATCAGGAGAAAGAGCCCTTGCATCTTTTCCAAGTGGTCTTGATCTCTTGACATTTGGGATCCCATGCACTATTCTGGAGATGCATGAGGAGGAGGAGACTTGTACCAGCGCTGATGCAGCCATAGAAGAGCAACCATCATCATCATTAGTTGGGGAAGCCATCACACCGGAAGGAGGAACCCTTGTAGTAGTACAAGATGCCCCCAAGCTTTACCAAGGTATGCACATGTTTCCATTTTCTATTACTTCAACACATCATATGGAGGATTGTGGGAATGTACCATTGCATGACCTACGGTCAAAGTACACTGCTGATTTGGAGGAGCAGACTATCACTGCACTGAGAAACCTTGATTTTTTCAAGGAGAAGATATAAAATCATCCTAGTGTATCATTGTTGAGTTTCACACAACTCTTGGGGTTGGAGTGTAGATTCTTAGAGGATGGGATGGGTATTTTCTTGAACAATACAATACAGAACTATGTGTTCTGCACTAAGCATGATCTTGAGACAACAAATGCACCATTATGGAGATCAGCGGCGCTGTCATTGAGTAGGAGTGATGAGTTGGGGGCCCAACCATTATTGGAGCATTCTAATGACCTTCTACATGCATATCAGAGGATAGGAAGATGATTGATGAGAGACATCTTATCTTCCATTGTTATTATGGATCTTTCTTGTTGAGAAATTCATTACTAAATGAGAAGATTTTTCCTTCAGTATATTTGGATCCTTATGGGATCAACTTAGTCATTGAGGAGTGTTCTTCAATTGGAGATCTCCAAGAGATTGCATTTCAACATCCCACGAAATGCAAAGATAGAAATATGATTTGGGAGGATGGCATTCTCCATTGGAGGGATACCAATTTTGAGCATGATGATAGACACTCACCATTGGTTGGATGGGTGATGTTGATGAGTAAGAGGCTGGGAAGCCACTTGCAGATTTATGACACAAGGCAGTAGGAGGTAAGGCTGCATTGGTTACTCTTGAAAGAGTTTGGTCATCATATGATACAGTCTATTTCAAAGAGTAGGTTGGTTTATGGAACTTGGCATGGAAATTATATCACATGGAAACAAGGAGTTTGGGTGTACTGGAGTGATGTGATATATTTCATGTCAACCATCATGTTGTTTCTCCATAGTGTATATGGTGAGGGTGTGGGGAGGCAACAAGAGTTGTTGTTGCTTTGGTTGTACTTGGGAGAGTATGGACTGAATTTCTTCCATACTTTGCATAATGTTGCAGGAGTATGAGATGGCACTATCATGGTGCAAAGGGGCTACTCCTTAGCCTTGGAGGATTAAGAGGTACTTCCACTTTGAAAGGAGCTTCCCATATATAGTAGCATTATGAATGATGAATTTTACATGTGGTATGTCAAAGGATGGAGCTATCAGGTGACAAGAGCCTTGTCACAAAGGCCAAAAGCGCTGTCACTTGGGGGCTTGGGGTTATTGATGGAGTGTTCCCAGGATCACTTCACATATGATGCACCTTATGAACAATTAGATATGAGAATTATGGATTAGTGGGTGGAGACATCTATTACCATGATACGATCTTCTTGAGTTGGATTTCCAAGCATAAGAAGAAAGATCTTCAAGCAACATATAGTTCATTCCTCTTCATGGGAGTTTGGCATACCACTATGGAGGGCTCATTCATAGGAATTATTATCATATTGCTCTCAATACATGGTAAGGATGATGTTTTTGCATTTATTGATTATATAACACAGTATTTGCATTCTCTTACCATTTCTATATAGTGCATTGCTCCACAAGAGGGAAAGCCTCTCTTTGGGCTTCATGGTAATTTTGGGACTAACATCTATGATGGTGATAGCCATTTCTTGTATGGCTTTGGGCAAGTATTATACTATTTCCTGTATGTGCAGATGATATACAATTCCATTTACTATTTACTAGTATATGAGATGACATGCACAACTAGCAAATTGTCATCATATTCTAAAACTGTAGTTGGTAAAACTGCACTGTAACAACTTAAGAAACTGTTGTTACCTTCCATCACTATGTAAAAACTTTAGTAATTCTCTTATTTGGATTCCATATGATGATAATGTCATATTCATTTTGTATGGGATGATTTGGGCAAGAACCAAAGAGTGGATCTTTGAGGATCCTATTGCCTTTTTGCTCCATGAAGGCAACATTATTGCAGCCCATATTCAACAACAGCTCTACACTTATCATAGGTGGAGAGAGAGACATCGTGGGATGGAAATTTTGATCCATCATATTTAGCTATGCAGCCCACCTTCTTTGTAGGAGCCTAAGGTGGAGGAGATGTTTCAGGAGTTACCATGTTGGAGGGTGACTCACTTTTTGTGGATGATAGCTTGGGGATGGAGGCTTCACATGGGGATGATGGTTCCAAATATATTTCAGATTCCATGAATCAAGAAGGCCTCTAGACCACATATAGTTGCTTCCATGGATATCCCACTTCTTCATGATGAGATCCATTTGGATTTTCCACCAAAGGCATACTTATACACATGGGAGGAACAAATTGAGAACATATTGATGATAAAGCATCTTGTTCTTTTGGGGAACTTATCACTTGAGCATGCTATAGGAGGAAGAGGAGAGGATCTTTAGTTATATCCTTGTAGTTTCTTGAGGACAAGAAACATTTGGGAGGGGAGGACTGTAATATTCCTAAATTAGCATACAACTAATTAGAATATTAATTTTTGATTTTTCTCTTAGATAGAGGAATAAGAGGGTATGGAGACCCATAAATCTCCTTAGTATGAATAAAAGACACTCCTAGTGTGAATGGAGGTCATATAAAAGCTGGATTGAATACCCTTAGGTGTGAAAAGGGGCTGGAGCATGTTGAATAGGTCAACTTTGACCAAATCAAACAACGCTGTTATGGAGGAGTGTTAATGGTGGGACAACGCAGTTTTGGAGGGAGATTGATTGTATGATGATGGAAACCCTAATGAGTGGGATCCAAGGTGAGAAGGCTCAAATTGTTTATAAGGAAGAGGATGGAAGCCATATCAGATTATGTTATGATTATTATTTTGATATGTTTTTTTAGAATTCTTGCATTCTTCAGTTGTTTAGTTGAGATTGCTATGCTGATTAGCACTGGGTGTTTTCGAGTGGGAATCCCACTTCTTTCCTTAAGAGGCCTCTTGGGAGAATAATGATCTATAATTTCCACACATTCAACATTCTGGCCAAGATTCAGTCTTCAAATATAGTGTAGTTTCTATTCAGATTTGTGTTGTGTTGCAAGGTGTTGTAGTGGAGGGTTGAGAAACCCACTTTATGAGCTAGTTTTTCATAGGAGGAAGGATTAATTCTCTCGGGAGATCAGAAAGGAGGGATTCTAAACACATTTCAGATATTTGGCACTAGGCCAACCTATTCCCATCATTTATAGTGCAGTTTCAGCCTGGAAATGCGTTATTTTGGAGGGCAGCTTCAGAGGAGGATCTATTGGCTCTTTTAGAGTGTTTTCTGTTGGGTGAAGTGTTCAACCTTTCATTGGAGGATACCTTTGGAGGAGATATACATTAGATCCATATTATTTTTAGCCTTCTATTTTAGGAGCTTTAGTTGCAGTGATGCTTCAACCCTAGGGTTGTAGATCACCATTTGTATTTGGGTGTATTTCTGGAAACCCTTCCCGGGTTCTCTTGGAAAGGTGTCTAGGAGGCTATATCTTCACTTCTAGAATGATTTGAGCTATATAATAGTATATCTATATTGATCTATCATTTATATAGCAGTTATGCCCTAAAAATGTGCTATCATGGCTCATTGCACTTGTATGGCAGTATTTTTGGCATGTATTGACATATTTTCTAGAGGAGGCTTGTTTTGTATTTCTTGAGTGAGTGGATCCTCAAGATCTTATGCTTATTATTTTCTAATATGTTTAATAAGATGGTTGTACATTTGTCTCATATCATGGTGTGCTAATTTATTTATTTTTCTTTCCATTATTGTGTTCATATATTGCTACTTCCCCATTTGGGAATATTAAAATAATATAAAGGAAGGACTGGCTGTTTGGGGTGGACCTAGCCCAAATTGGGTGAGCCATGTATATTTTTTTCTCTCTTGTTTTATATTTTTTCTGTGTTTGTGTTTCCACATATTTTATGTGTTGCATTGCTATGTAATATATAATTTTTTCTAACATCAACATATAACATAAGAGACTATATCCATTAAACTTGGATGAAAGTAAGTTGAAACTATGAAACACTGATTGCAATGTGTAAAAGGAGACCTTCATGAGTGAGAGACAAAAGTGAGTCTCTGGAAGGAAGTAATATTACTAACTTAAGGGAGACACACGAGAGCATAAAAATGATTCATTAGCAAAACAATGCACATAACAATAAAAAATAAAATACAATGCACATTCAACATATGAATACCAAATCCACTAAAATAGCTTTTTTTATCTAGTACATATGAACACAACATATACCGTAAACATCCCAATAATAGTCCTAAAACATTTGGGATACATGCATGAAAATGTTTTGGCTCAATGAATTTCAATTAGGTGAAAGATACAAGTACATGGTTACAATAATGAAGCACTAGTTCCAGTAGTGGATCATTAAGAAAATTCTTGCTTCTCCAAAGAAAATCTTTCTATCCTACCAAGTAGAGAAGCCAATACTAGCTCTCCAAAGATTAAGCCTCCAAAAGCCTCTTGCTGGAGTATGAGGTTGCTTTTATAACAAGGGGAATTAAATTTCATATCCCCATGACTCTTGAGTTACCATAATGACTCTTGGACTTCTATTATGACCTTTGGACTTCTCTGTGAGACTTTTTTTCTTCTCCTAAAGACATATTGTCCATATATGACTAAGTTTCTTTTCATATTCCACATATGACTCTAGTACTTCAACATGTTATATTTTTTCCTTATCTTGAGAAAACATAATTACATTCCACATGATGAAGTGACATTAAACATGGATACAAATTTCACATTATGATTACACTTGTACAAGTTACAACTTGAAAATGATAACTTGGACTTCATGAGGAGGTGGCAATGCCAAGTTGTCTTCCTTGTTGCTTCATCTTGAATTCTCGATGGTAGATATAATATATGTTTCATATTCATGAATGATCCACTTTTTTCTTCTCCTTGACCCTCCAAAGGATATTTTATCAACCAAAAAATCATTTGAGTCATCATGTAATTTCTTATTTCTATCTCCATCCATGATCTACTTCATGTCTTGTAATATCCCAGAATGGGAACAATAGCAATATTAAATAATACTAATTCAAAAATAATGCAGTTCAGCAAAGTAAGAGTAGGAGGCCAATATGGAGGCTCAAAATTTACATATACATCAACAAATAAGATTTAAAATAAGGCCCATACAATGTATAATAGGAAATAGAAGACTTAAACAGGAAGAAAACCCTCAAAGAGGCGCTGCAATCACATATGTTCACTGCAAAAGGCTTGACAATGTTATTTTTATTATGCTACAATAGTTGTTGATTACAACTTAGATATAGAGAAAAATAATGCATGAACAGTCAGATCTATGAAAGATCCATACATTATAGAGTCTCTACTTTACAAACCCCTTGGGGTTTTCAATAATACATGAAGCACATGGAGTAGATCTGAGATCTAAAGCTGCAGATATGTAGAAATATTCAGATAATTATGCAGTAAATACAGGAGAATCTAGATCAGATTTGAATATAACATGGATTAGATCTGACATCAATGGATCACCACAGGGAAGGGAAGATTCCCAACAGTAGAGATATCTCCTCCAAGTTATGCCAAAAGCCCTTACAACAACACCAACAGAAAAATGCAGATCTAGAAGATGGACTGCACTGTAGGGTTTAAGATCAGTTTGGCCTGATGCCAAGATGTGGATCTGAAGCTCCAATGATCTAATACACTCTTGCCAATGGGATAGAAGGCTTTCCCACTGAAAAGAGGCACTAGAATGGACTAGATCTGAGTAGATCTAGCCTCCACTTGCTACAGCTTACAAGGAAAACCAAACCCTGAATAGGATCTACGTTGTAGTTGGAAGGTGAAGCTTGGCCAAATGCATGATAATGGATAAGATATGCAAGACTCTTCCAAGAGGCCTCTCAAGGAAAGAGGTGGGATTCCTAATCAGGAACACCTAGTGCTAAAAAACACTATTCTTAGCTAAACATAAAGAGAATGATATATGTCTAAACAGACAATATATTCAGAAAATGTAATCACATCAAAAACCCATCTCATGCTGTCCTCCCCTTCCTTATATAAGTTTGTGAGCTTGCAAAACCCTGAACCATCTCAATGAAGTAGCTCTTTTCACATGAACATCCTCCAACTAAAACTGCCTCGTGCCTTAATGAAGATCACTCCTTCTAGACAGTGCTGCTGATTTGGTCATGGTTGACCCAGTCAAATGTCTCAAACCCTTTCACACATAAGAGTGTTTATTTGGAATAGCCCAGATTTATCTTTGTTCAAATGTGGCATTGATTTATTTTTTGTTTTAGTAGTTTTATAATCCTCCTTTACACATTTATTCATGAAACAAAAAATTAAAACAAAATTGAATCTTCCAATTAGCTTGGGCTAATTGGGAATATTACACTCCTCCCCTCCAAAATGTTGCTTGTCCTCAAGCAACTGAAAAGGTGAGTGATGAAACACATATCCTCCTCCATTGGTGACACCAATATGAGTTAATCTTCCTCCATGAGCCAAGTGTTCACCAAACCATCCATCCATGACTTTGTCCACCCAATTTCTCATGAGATGCAAACAACTCATCCCATAAGGAGACAATAAATCGCATGAAACAAACATGGTTTTCCCAATGCCCTCCCTAAAATATGAGACCTAAAGTACATGGAGAGTGGCCATCCCATAGGGCACATGCATGCGTTCCCTCCTTCCTCCATACATTCCCATAAAAAGTACAATTACATCATCAATATAGGGGATCAAAACAATGTACAAACAAACTGAACTTTGTGCACATGGAGGTGGGTCATAGTCTCACATTTGGAACTAGCGCAGAGCATCTCCTGCCTGCATCAAATAAAGATGTGGTAAGTGGTTTTCCCACCACTTAATTTCTGTCCATACCATCTCACCATAGTTGAAAGTGTGAGATATATGTGGTGCCTTAGGGAAGCACCCATCATGTTGCAAAATATCCCTTTTCCTTCCAAGGGAGTGGAAAAATTCATAAATTTTTATGGCCCAATGTTTGCCATGAGGCTTACAATATATAATACTCCTCCTTGGAGTCATGGCATACAAAAAAATGGTGGAAGAATGCATGAAATCATAATATAAAACATATGTAACAAGATCATGCTCTTCACCAACGATCCTCCACCTATCAATGGAGAGGTGCATAGATTTATTATCTTCCTCAAAGAGAGAAAGAGAGGGCTGATTTAACTATTTCTTAGAGTCATGTTGCTGCTCCAACTCCACAAGGTTCATGCATCTTTGACAATGCTGATATAGTTATTTTTCAAAGCCCTCCCAATAGTAGCTCCTCAAGATGATGTTGTTGAGCTTCATAGAATATGTGTGGCTGAAATAGAAATCTTCATAAGCTACTTGTAGTAACTTATCCTTAAGCTTGGAAGCTATAGACAAGAATATACTGCCATGATTATAGATGAATCCATCTAGGATTGAATAGCTTCCATCATGTAGCAAGTCATCAAGAATCATGCAAGTGTGAAGATCCTTAGAATATTCCACCAACAGTTGGGATTTCCAATATGGATCTAATTTTCCCAACAATGACAATGCTGATAATGTGCCATATGAAATGTCTACCATGTTGCTGCTCTTATCCTTGAAATTTCCCATGTCAAAGGTGTATGTTGGAAGGTCATGCCTCCCATTTGTCTCCTCCTTGACATTTCCCATGCCAAAGGTATAAGGTGGAAGGTTTCCATTCCTTCCTTGCTGCTCTTCTTGCATATGCACATGCTCAAAAGAAAATGGAAGTTCTCGAAAGTTAGTCTCCCATATAAGGCTATCATCTATCCAAAACCTCCTTGGTTTTTCCAAAGTATGCATGTGTGACCACCATCTCTCATCATGTATGGAAGAGGATTCTCCAAACAAATGTGTCTTATGATTCAAGGATTTCCTTCCTTGCTTCATGATGGTGTCATTATTTCTCCTTGCAACAACTCTTCTTAGCACAATATGAGGTGAGAGAATGGATAATGATGATAAGGGAGAAATAATTTCCCTTTCCTTGAGCCTTCCCCATACTCTCAGCACTGTAGTATGGTATTCTAGTGCTCCCTTCCTCCTTGGATCTATGAAAGGAGCATCAATGCATGAAACATATTTCATCAAATCTATATCAGGTGGTCTCCCAGGAAATAATGATGTCTCATGGCTCATTCCCATGTGAAAAATAGGTGGGAACAGATTATGACTACTTCCACTTTGCAAATCCCTCTCTGATTTCTGTGTGGAAGTATCATAATAATGGGGTATCACTCTTATAGATGTAAGAGTGTTTTTGAGTGGAGAAACTTCCCCATCTTTTTCTTCATGTAATAGAGGATCGCCTCCCATCATATAAGTGTTGTGATCCTTCACCTTCTCTCCTCCACCCACCTTTTGCAAGATCTCACAGTCTAAGGTGCTTCCTTTAGATGTAGTTAACTCATGAACACCCATCATATCCTTGGTGTCAAGAGTCTTGATCCCAAAGGACTGATCTATCATAGTGTGTGTTCCCAAAACTAAATGCAATGTTGGAACACATTCCCTCTATTGTTTTGTCTCATTATCTATCATCATAGACACATGCTGCTCATTCTCTTCATGTGTAAGATCCTTGGGGCCTTATTGTAAAGATACAAGAGCCCTCTTAGTGGAAGCAATGGCTTCATCTCCATCTCCCAATAAAATAGATCTCCTCCTGCTATCACAGCGCTGGAGGAACCTTTTAGCTCTTCTTCTTTCTTCTCCTTATCAATGGAGCATGCCTCGTCAATAAGAGATACTTTCTCTTGATCTCTCCTTGAAAAATGAACACTCATGTCTTATTCTTGAGAAGAATGTTCTTGCTGAAGTGGGGCCTTTGCCCTTGGAAAATCATGTAGCAGATCTTTAACCCCTTCAACAATGTCTTGGAATGGAATTATCTTCATGGATCTTCCCATCTCATGCAAAGGTTTTGAATTCTTGGGCTTAGTTTGTTTACCCGAAGAAATTTCAGATGGCATAGAATCAAATCTTTTCACTAACCTCCTAGTGAAATTTGAAAAAATAGATATGTTTACATTTTTCAATGAAGAAGATTCAAATAACCACCAGGCATAAGCCTTACCTTGGAGGTGCATCGCTGCTAATTTTATGGCTTCTTATTCTGAAACTTGATGCAGATGGAAATATGTATCTAGATTCTTTACCCAAGATTTGGCTGAGCTCTCGGGTGATCCATCAAATTTAGGTAAGAAAGTCCTAGCCAAAGTGGGCTACATGCACCCTCTTCTTCTCTTGTATATGCTGGATCTTCTTTCTTATTTGAGTTGAAAAAACTCTCGGAAGCTTAGATGATATTTGAATTTGTTAGTGTCAGTATTTGCAGCCTTCCTCCAGTGATCAAACATGCTCTTACAAAGTTATTTTAAGGTGTCAAGGTCAAATTTTGTCATTTCAGTTAATCTTCAAGTAAAATTTGGTCACTAGGTATTAGGTCTAGGGTTTGGTTTCACTCTTTTCAAAGTTGTCCAAATGTCGGTCCATGTCACCATTCAGCTGAGTGTACCATCATTCAGAGGGTTGTCATCATCATGCTAGATTCCAAAGGGTCATTTTACACCTTGTTCATGCTTCAGTTGTGCCTAGGTAAGGTTCATTTCCCTCTCTTAGGGTTTTGAAGGTAATTTCTCTTGGATGGTCAAATCATCAGCAAAAATTGTATCCTGATTTTCATACACCTTCCCCTATCCTTAATGTACCTTATTAAACACTTCCCATCACTAAGATCCCCCAAATTCCTCATTTTCGCACAAACCCTAGTTTCTTGCTACAACTTGGCAATTTTCTAGGCTAGGCTTGTGTTTTGCCTTTTGGACCCCTTCCCCTCACTCAATATATGAAATTAAACTTTATCCTACTTCCTAACATCCCTCCCTACTTCCCAAAATTTTCTCAAGAATTTAGAAGCCCCTTATCCCCTTCATTTCGCTTCATTTCGACAAATCCCTTGTTCCACACATCGGGATAGGTTTTAATCCAATGATGTTTCTGAGAATTAAAAGATGAATTTGGGAAAAATGAGAGAGGATTTTGTCCAAAATAGGCCAAGGAAGAAAAAAAACCTTCACTTTTTACACAGGTGTCATGGTTTTAGAGAAATGTCAAAAATACGCTCGCCTCAGGAGAATTGATGCACCTCTGAAGTGACCTTGGGAAAATCAAGATTTATCCTAGCTTGTTTGGCCAAATAACTTTCTTGATGAGTCAAATGATAGCTAGAAACAAGGAGATTTCCAATGAGCTATCATTAGCTCAATTTTGAGTTTAGGAAGACCTTCAAAATTTGACTGCAACACCACTCTACCTTGAGGTAGCCTCATTTTTCTCATTTTGACCAGTCTTGGGAGATTTGATTTTTGACAAAGCAAATGAACTCCAAATTGAAAAATTATAGTTGGGTTGGAAATTATAATCAATAATATTTCCAACGAGCTATCCTGCACCCAATTTGGACATTGGGAAGGCCTCCAAAAGTCTCCTTCAAAAGGGCGTGATGCGTTGGGTTTATGGCGCGACGCGTTGGGTTTGTGGCGCAACGCGTTGGCTTGTGGCGCGGCGCATAGAGATGCAAGCCCAATTTCACCATAAAATTCTCCAAAATTTCCAAATGTGCTTAAATCTGTGGTGTGCAAGTAAGTTACGAGTTTTTCCATTGCAAGTGAAGAGTTTTTCTCAGAATTTATGGTGGTTTAGTGTGTAAAAGCTCAAACCCTACCTCCTTCCAGATGTGCTAAAAAACAGTGGCTTAGAGTTTGTCTTTGTGTTTTTGCTATCAAATCCACTCCATCACCCCCTCAATTTTCGACTCCTCCATTCTTTCTTCACTTTAATCCATTCATTCCCTAATTCCCATATTCCTGAAATCCCACTATCCTAAACCCTAATTGTTATACCAAAAAGTCTAAAAATTGTCCCTAAAACCCTTCAATTCCCCAAATTATAATTAGAAACATTCATAACATCTCTCTTAACCTCTTCCTTCATATTCCCTCATGCATTTTCATACCCTTGGCAGTGAAAGATCGACGACACCTAAAACTCTTCATACTCATCTAAGACAACACAAACTTTGACAAACATGGAGACAGATTCCTCTTATGACCAAGATGGAGGGAACAAAGTGACTCTACAACCGAATTGCATGCACCAAGGCGACCAAAAGCTGTTGGAGAAAGCCAAAAAAGAAAAAAACATGTTGAGGCACATGGCGAATCATTATTGGGCAAGAAATCATGTTTGCAAGGCACGAATAAAGATTGGGAGCTTATGATTGGGAGCTCCTCTTGGGTAAAAATTTGTATTTTTGGATTTTTTATGAAAATTTATGCATGCATACCACTTACTCAGATATTTTGACAAGTTTTGGGTTGCCAGAACGGTCAAAAACACCCTAAAAATGACCTTTCTTCCCTTTTTTGGACACACAGGAAGCAGTGTAGGGAAAACTAATTTTTGGAGAGGTAAATGGAAACCAAATTCAAGAATTCAACTTGGTTTAGAAAGTAGACAGACATAGCTTTCCAACGAGATATCTTGCACTCAATGTTGACACCAGGAAGGCCTTCAAAATCGGCTCCAAAGTAGCGCGACGCATAGAGATTTCAGGCGCGACGCATTGGGGATTTTGGCTCAGTTTTGACTTAGTAACTCTTTTTTTCTCCTAGTTTTGGCTAGTTTGACTTTTTTATCTCCAAATGTAAAGCTCTTGATGTAATTTGATGTAAGTTCTTGGCTCTTGATGTAATTTTGACAAATTTTTACTCATGGAAGTAGATTCATTCATCAAAAGGTGAATTATAACTGAATGAATGAGTTTCCTATCTTATAGAGGCAAGCTGTTCCACTGCCTATTTTCCAGTTCTTAGTTTAGATCCTGTTGAAACAGATCCTAAAATAGTGAGCTCGACCCCTAGAGGTATGGGTATGAGTTATGCTTGTCTATATCTTGTAGTTTCTTAGTCATTTTCAGGGTTGGACACTTGGGATTGCTTGGAGCTTCATTGTACATTTCATCTCTGCATTTTGGCAAAGGAATAGGCCAGGCTTTGCAACACTCCTTGGGATCCATGTGGCTCTTTATTTTGATGATGTATTTCTCTCTGTGATTGTAAGTTTACTGATGTTTCATGTGTATCATCTTCCTTCTTATTTCTTCTTAAGTTAAACAAACAAGTATAAAGGTGGAATTCATTAGATTTGCAGTGCTCTACCTTGAGTTTTGTTTAATTTTCTATGTTTTCAACTGTCTAAAGAGGATTATTGAAAGTCTCTTACCCTCTTCAACCCCTCACTGGTCTAGGCTATCCATTTCATTCAAAATTGAAACATCAAAACAGTTGCCTACCTTGCCCCATTCAGATCCCTGCAAAATTGCCCATTTCCCATACCCAAAATCTACCTTTCCCTTTGATCCAACAAACACCTTCAAAATTAAATAAAACTCTCTTATATATATACCAAGCCTAAAATCAGCCTTTATTTCAAGTCATCTCAAGCCTCACTGATCATATTTTGCTGAGATTGACTAAGAGAGAGCCCTCTCCCCATCTGGTAGGGCTAGCTACCAGATTAAGCGTGGTTTGATGTTACCCTAGACTCTGCCTTTCTCAGCCTGAGGTAGATTTAGGCCATAACATAGTGGCGACCATATTGGGGAAAAAAAATGGTTTTCTTGTTAGTGTTATTTGTTTTATAAACTACAGACGGAGCCTGAAGTTATGCCAGGTAGCCTTCGAAACGCTCTTGCTTTGCATTAGCGAAAGTAGATAAATGTTGCTTCAGTCAATCTTCGATCTAGTTTTATAAACGTAACATATGACTTGCAAATTTCCCCAGTACATGTAATCGATTTCAGATCTGATTGTTGATGGTGGACAACGATCATAAACCGCAAGGCTGAAATCATTCACCTGGTGACTCTAAATCAGTTTCGAGATTAGATCCAAGGACTCCACTGGAGGATGAACCTGACCAGCAGAAACATGAAAGGACAATATGGAAAGATTAGGTATTCAAGTTGGAGTTTCATCCAAGACATTTGTTTCTTTGTCATAAATTATTTCTTCTCTTTTCCCGAGAATGTCAAGAAGGCTTTACAAAGTATATTGTATTTGAGAAAATATCCTTAGCCTGCATTTGATTCTTTCCCTTTGAAAATTGTGAATACCAAAGATTTGCATGCTTTTGAGCTTGATCAAGACCTTTCTTCCGAATCGTGTGATGACCATCTTCAAACTGATGAACCTCAAGAGACCAATATTGATTCTATACCTTCTGTACATACCCCTATACCTTGTAAAATTCCAGATCGATACAAGCCTCTGATTTTACCTCCTATATCCCATGCTTTCCCTAAAAATCATGACCTATATCTACCAAGATTTGATGGTGAACGTGACAACATCACTGCTAAGAGACATGTTCTGAATTTTGAGTCTTTTCTTGACCTTTTTGAAGTTGATGAAGAGGACATCAGTATTAGGCTTTTTTCTCTTTCTTTGCAAGGAAAAGTCAAGAGTTGGTTCAAAACCCTGCCTGATGCGAGCATCTCAGATTTCCAGCAGTTCGTCAAAGTTTTCCTCGATAGGTGGGTGATCAGACATAACCCTTTCTTGATTATAGAAGAGTATAACCAGCTGAGAAGACTGCCAGGGGAGACAATACAATGTTTTTCTGCCAGATTTAACCAAGTTTATTATTTGATGCCAGTAGATATAAGACCTCCTCTTGGATCTGCTCTCTTGCACTACCCGGGTGCCTTTGATCCGGAAATGGAGTTTCAGCTGAGAGAAAGGAATCTTGCAACACTTGAAGAAATGCAGAATAGTGCAATAGATGTAGAGGCTCATTTGCTAATCCGAAGGGAAAAATTGAAGAAAGAAGAGATGAAAAATATAGATCCAGAGGAATCAACATCTCTAGAGGTAAAGCTTGACATGTTGGTAAGTGTAGTAGAAGAGATGATGCACAGGATCATCACAAGGAATGAGTATAATTTTCAAGCCCATGGCTCGATGATTGAAGAAGAACAAGTTGTTGATCCAAAACATTTTGTTTCTTATCCCAGTTGTCATAGATCTAATAATGATTGTTTTGTAGATCATATTGGAGAAGAGAGATCTGTTGATTTGACATGTATGCTTGATGATGTGTTTTATACTGATGATTTGCGTCAGTTTGATCAGTATGATGATGATTATGTTCTCCAAATAGAATCTAATCTTGTAGACAAATCAATAGCTAGTTTGTGGAAGGAGGAAGTTGACTTTCAGCAGTTCGAATACAATGTTTAGCCATCACATATCAGCTACAGAAATGACGAGGAAAGTGCAGAAAATTTTGAAGTAAGTGAAGGATATTTGCCTTTTTGTTTTGACTCGTTTCAATTCATCAGAGACAACTTTCATGCAATACGAAATCAACCATCGACAAGTCTTGATCTGGACCATCTTGAGGGCAATGAAAACCTTGTTCAAGACTTCTCATATCCAGATTTGCAGCCCCCGAATGCCATTGATTGTCAAGTTACAGATGAGGAATTGGAAGCTAGCACATATGATCAAATGATGCAAGATGTTTCCGTACCTTTCTTTTTTGAATCATTTCAGTTTTTGAAGGGTAAATTGCATAGTATATCTTCAAATGAGTAGCCTGTAGGAAATCATGTAATCTCATCGGAACCAATAGAAACTGGGTTGCAACAGTATTTTCATGTTTTTCACGATCCAATAGTTGATGTGTTGGATGATTTCTTCAGTCAAAGTCCTTCTCCATTGAATATATGTGAGCTTGAAACGTGTACTGATACAAACATGACCCAATAGACGGTCTCTTTGTCATTTTTAGTAGGAGTATCGTCACAAAGCTCAGATAAAATTTTGCATTCATGGTATGAGGAGAAGAAAAGTAATCAATTGGATGAGCTAAGTCCCAGTGTGCATGAACTTCAAGATCCTTATGCAGTGTTTTTGGAGGCGGATAGAGAATCCATAGTATTCAACGGATCTGTTCACAAGTTTTCATGGGTTTTGCCTTTCAGTAGTTCTCTCTTTTTGTTCATAAGCAAGCACTTGCAGAGAATTCAAAAAACAGCCAAAATACTTACTCGGATGAATTGGTTGTTTCATTTCACTTGATTAGGTGATGAATGAAACTGTTAGAGTAGGTTTTGATGAATAAGCTCTACTTTGAGCATCATTTTACAGTTTTTTGGTTGTGTTTAAGTATCGAGTTATTTTTTAGTTGAGTGAGAGTCAATTTGTGTCGTCAAGTCATCGGTTTTCAGTCATGCATCTCAGCTTGAGTTTTTGACTCCATTTCCCAATGGATGAAGGCACTGTCTGCTTTCCAAAGATCTGTAGTTCTTGGCACCTCCAAGGAGCTACCATCCCCATTGGAGCCAATGTTAGTGTTAGTCTTTTCAGCCTTCCTCCAGTGATCAAACATTCTCTTACAAAGTGATTTTAAGGTGTCAAGGTCAAATTTTGTCATTTCAGTGAATCTTCAAGTAAAATTTGGTCACTAGGTATTAGGTCTAGGGTTTGGTTTCACTCTTTTCAAAGTTTTCCAAATGTCAGTCCATGTCACCATTCAACTGAGTGTACCATCATTCAGAGGGTTTTCATCATCATGCTAGATTCCAAAGGGTCATTTTACACCTTTTTCATGCTTTAGTTGTGCCTAGGTAAGGTTCATTTCCCTCTCTTAGGGTTTTGAAGGTAATTTCTCTTAGATGGTCAAATCATCAGAAAAAATTGTATCCTAATGTTCATACACCTTCCCCTATCCTTAATGTACCTTATTAAACACTTCCCATCACTGAGATCCCCCAAATTCCTCATTTTCGCACAAACCCTAGTTTCTTGCTACAACTTGGCAATTTTCTAGGCTAGGCCTGTGTTTTTCCTTTTGGACCCCTTCCCCTCACTAAATCTATAAAATTCCACTTTCCTTGCTTCCTAACATCCCTCCCTACTTCCAAAAATTTTCTCAAGAATTTAGAAGCCCCTTATCCCCTTCATTTCGCTTCATTTCGACAAATCCCTTGTTCCACACATCGGGGTAGGTTTTACTCCAATGATGTTCCTGAGCAATAAAAAATGCATTTGGGAAAATTGAGAGAGGTTTTTGTCTAAAATAGTCCAAGGAAGAAACACCTCCTTCAATTTTTACACAGGTGTCATGGTTTTAGAGAAATGTCAAAAATACAGTCGCCTCAGGAGAATTGATGCACCTCTGAAGTGACCTTGGGAAAATCAATATTTCTCCTAGCTTGTTTGGCCAAATGGCTTTTTTGATGAGTCAAATGATATCTAGAAAAAAATATTTTTCCAATGAGCTATCATGAGCTCAATTTTGAGTTTAGGAAGTCCTTCAAAATTTGACTGCAACAGCACTTTGCCTTGAGGCAGCCTCATTTTGCTCATTTTGACCAATCTTGGGAGATTTGATTTTTGACAAGGCAAATGAACTCCAAATTGAAAAATTCCAGTTGGGTTGGAAATTATACTCAATAATATTTCCAACGAGCTATTCTATGTCCAATTTGGACACAAGTAAGGCCTCCAAAAGTCTCCTGCAAAAGGGTGCGACACGTTGGGTTTATGGCGCGACGCGTTGGGTTTGTGGCGCGACGCGTTGGCAGGTGGTGCGACACATAGAGCTGCAAGCCCAATTTCAATATAAAATTCCCCAAAATTTCCAAATGTGCTCAAATCTGTGGTGGTCAAGTAAGTTAAGAGTTTTTCCATTGCAAGTGAAGAGTTTTTCTCAGAATTTATGGTGGTTTAGTGTGTAAAAGCTCAAACCCTACCTCCTTCCAGATGTGCTAAAAAACAATGGATTAGAGTTTGTCTTTGTGTTTTTGCTATCAACTCCACTCCATCACCCCCTCAATTTTTGAATCCTCCATTATTTCTTCACTTTAATCCATTCATTCCCTAATTCCCATATTCCTTAAATCCCACTATCCTAAACCCTAATTGTTATCCCAAAAAGTCTAAAAATTGTCCCTAAAACCCTTCAATTCCCAGAATTCCAATTAGAAACATTCATAAAATCTCTCTTACCCTCTTCCTTCATAGTACCCCATACATTTTCATACCCTTAGCAACAAAATATCGACGACACCTAAAACTCTTCATACTCATCTAAGACAACACAAACTTTGGCAAACATGGAGACAGATTCCTCTTATGACTGAGATGAAGGGAACACAGTGACTCTACAACTGAATTGCATGCACCAAGGCGAACAAAAGCTATTGGAGAAAGCCAACAAAGAAAATAAAATTTTTAGGCACATGGCGAATCATTATTGGGCAAGAAATCATGTTTGCAAGGCATGAATCAAGATCTTGAAGGCTAAGTTAAAGAGGGCATTAAGGCATCGGAAAAGGAAAGATAGACTTCAAATCTTGGCCGAAGGTTCCTTGGCCTAGCACAGTACATGATGGAGGAAATTCAGCCCAAATTTCAAGAAATTTGGGACACATTTTGCAAATTTTGTTTTTTTTTTGGCCTAAACATAGATTTTTCAGTTTGACGCGTCGTGCCACTTGGCGTGCGCTTATGATTGGGAGCTCCTCTTGGGTAAAAATTTTTATTTTTGGATTTTTTCTGAAAATTTATGCATGCCTACCCATTACCCAGAGATTTTGACAAGTTTTGGGTTGCCAGAAGGGTCAAAAACACCCTAAAAATGACCTTTCTTCCCCTTTTTGGACACACAGGAAGCAGTGTTGGGAAAAATCATTTTTGGAGGGGTAAATGGAAACCAAATTTAGAAATTCCACTTGGGTTGAAAATTAGATAGGCAGATATTTCCAACGAGATATCTTGCACTCAATTTGGACATTGGGAAGGCCTTCAAAATCTTCTCCAAAGTAGCGCGACGCATAGAGATTTCAGGCGCGACACATTGGGAATTTTGGCTTAGTTTTGACTCAGTAACTCTGTTTTTCACCTAGTTTTGGACAGTTTGACATTTTTATGTCCAAATGTAAAGCTATTGATGTAATTTTATGTAATTTATTGGCTCTTGATGTAATTTTGACAAATTTTTACTCATGGAAGTACATTCATTCATTAAAAGGTGAATTATAACTGAATGAATGAGTTTCCTATCTTATAGAGGCAAGCTGTTCCACTGCCTATTTTCCAGTTCTTAGTTTAGATATTATTGAAACAGCTCATAAAATAGTGATCTTGACCCCTAGAGGTATGGGGATGAGTTATGCTTGTCTATATCTTGTAGTTTCTCAGTCATTTTTAGGGTTGGACACTTGGGATTGCTTGGAGCTTCATTGTAAATTTCATCTCTGCATTTTGGCAAAGGAATAGACCAGGGTTTGCAGCACTCCTTGGGATCCATGTGGCTATTTATTTTTATGATGTATTTCTCTCTATGATTGTAAGTTTACTGATGTTTCATGTGTATCATCTTCCTTCTTATTTCTTCTTAAGTTAAACAAACAAGTATAAAGGTGGAATTCATTAGATTTGCAGTGATCTACCTTGAGTTTTGTTTAATTTTCTATGTTTTCAACTGTCTAAAGAGGATTATTGAAATTATCTTGCCCTCTTCAACCCCTCACCGGTCTGGGCTATCCATTTCATTCAAAATTTAAACATCAAAATAATTGCCTACCTTGCCCCATTCAGATCCCTACAAAACTGCTCATTTCCCATACCCAAAATCTGCCTTTCCCTTTGATCCAAAAAACACCTTCAAAATTAAATAAAACTCTCTTACATATATACCTAGCCTAAAATCAGCCTTTATTTCAAGTCATCTCAAGCCTCACTGATCATATTTTGCTGAGATTGACAAAGAGAGAGCCCTCTCCCGATCTGGTAGGGCTAGCTACCAGATTAAGCATGGTTTGATGTTACCCTAGACTCTGCCTTTCTTAGCCTGAGGTAGATTTAGGCCATAACATAGTGGTGACCATGCTGGGGAAAAAAAACAAAAATGGTTTTCTTGTTAGTGTTATTTTTTTTTATAAACTACAGACAGAGCCTGAAGTTATGCCAGGTAGCCTTCAAAACGCTCTTGCTTTGCATTAGCGAAAGTAGATAAACGCTGCTTCAGTCAATCTCTGGTCTAGTTTTATAAACGTAACATATGACTTGCAAATTGCCCCAGGAAATGTAATCAAGTTCAGATCTGATTGTTGATGGTGGAAAACGATCAGACACCGCAAGGGTGAAATCATTCACCTGGTGACTTTAAATACGTTTCGAGATTAGATCCAAGGACTCCATTGGAGGATGAACCTGACCAACAAAAACATGAAAGGACAATATGGAAAGATCAGGTATTCAAGTTGGAATTTCATCCAAGACATTTTGTTCTTTGTCATAAATTATTTCTTATCTTTTCCCAAGAATGTCAAGAAGGCTTTACAAAGTATATTATATTTGAGAAAAGATCCTCAGCCTGCATTTGATTCTTTCCCTTTGAAAATTATGAATACCAAAGATTTGCATGCTTTTGAGCTTGATCAAGACCTTTCTTCCGAATCGTGTGATGACCATATTCAAACTGATGAACCTCAAGAGACCAAGACTGATTCTATACCTTCTGTACATACCCCTATACCTTGTAAAATTCCAGATCGATACAAGCCTATGATTTTACCTCCTATATTCCATGCTTTCCCTAAAAATCATGACCTATATCTACCAAGATTTGATGGTGAATGCGACAACATCACTGCTGAGAGAAATGTTCTGAATTTTGAGTCTTTTCTTGACCTTTTTGAAGTTGATGAAGAGGACGTTAGTATTAGGCTTTTTTCTCTTTCTTTGCAAGGAAAAGTTAAGAGTTGGTTCAAAACCCTGCCTGATGCGAGCATCTCAGATTTCCAATAGTTCGTCAAAGTTTTCCTCGATAGGTGGGTGATCAGACAGAACCCTTTCTTGATTATAGAAGAGTATAACCAGCTGAAAAGACTGCCAGGGGAGATAGTACAATAGTTTTCTGCCATATTTAACCAAGTTTATTATTCGATGCCAGTAGATATAAGACCTCCTCTTGTATCCGCTCTCTTGCACTACCCGGGTGCCTTTGATCTGGAAATGGAGTTTCAGTTGAGAGAAAGGAATCTTGCAACACTTGAAGAAATGTAGAATAATGCAGTAGATGTAGAGGCTCATTTGCTAATCCGAAGGGAAAAATTGAAGAAAGAAGAGATGAAAAATATAGATCCAGAGGAATCGACATCTCTAGAGGTAAAAATTGACATGTTGGTAAGTGCAGTAGAAGAGATGATGCACAGGATCATCACAAGGAATGAGTATAATGTTCAAGCCCATGGCTCGATGATTGAAGAAGAACAATTTGTTGATCCAAAACATTTTTTTTCTTATCCCAATTTTCATAGATCTAATAATGATTGTTTTGTAGATCATCTTGGAGAAGAGAGATCTGTTGATTTGACATGTATGCTTGATGATGTGTTTTATATTGATGATTTGCCTCAATTTGATCAGTATGATGATGATTATGTTCTCCAAACAGAAGCTAATCTTGCAGACAAATCAGCAGCTAGTTTGTGGAAGGAGGAAGTTCACTTTCAGCAGTTTGAATACAATGTTCAGCCATCACATATCAGCTACGGAAATGATGAGGAAAGTGCAGCAAATTTTGAAGTAAGTGAAGGATCTTTTCCTTTTTGTTTTTACTCGTTTCAGTTCATCAGAGACAACTTTCATGCAATCTGAAATCAACCATTGACAAGTCTTGATCTGGACCATATTGAGGGCAATGAAAACATTGTTCAAGACTTCTCATATCCAGATTTGTAGCCCCTGAATGCCATTGATTGTCAAGTTGCAGATGAGGACTTGGAAGCTAGCACATATGATCAAATGATGCAAGATGATTCCGTACCTTTCTGTTTTGAATCATTTCAGTTTTTGAAGGGTAAATTGCATAGTATATCTTCAAATGAGTAGCCTGTAGGAAATCATGTAATCTCATCGGAACCAATAGATACTGGGTTGCAACAGTCTTTTCATGTTTTTCACAATCCAATAGTTGATGTGTTGGATGATATCTTCAGTCAAAGTCCTTCTCCATTGAATATATGTGAGCTTGAAACGTGTACTGATACAAACATGATTCGATAGCCGGTCTCTTTGTCATTTTTAGCAGGAGTATCGTCACAAAGCTCATCACAAAGCTCAGATCAAAGTTTGCATTCATGGTATGAGGAGAAGAAAAGTAATCAATTGGATGAGCTAAGTCCCAGTGTGCATGAACTTCAAGATCCTTATGCAGTGTTTTTGGAGGCGGATAGAGAATCCGTAGTATTCAATGGATCTGTTCACAGGTTTTCATGGGGTTTTCCTTTCAGTAGTTCTCTCTTTTTGTTCATAAGCAAGAAATTGCGGAGAATTCAAACAACAGCTGAAATACTTACTTGGTTGCATTGGTTGCTTCATTTCACTTGATCAGGTGATGAATGAAACTGTTAGAGTAGGTTCTGATGAATAAGCTCTACTTTGAGCATCATTTTACAGTTTTTCGGTTGTGTTTAAGTATCAAGTCAGTTTTTAGTTGAGTGAGAGTCAATTTGTGTCGTCAAGTTGTCGATTTTCAGTCATGCATCTCAGCTTGAGTTTTTGACTCCATTTCCCAATGGATGAAGGCATTGTCTGCTTTCCAAAGATCTGTAGTTCTTGGCACCTCCAAGGAGCTACCATCCCCATTGGAGCCAATGTTAGTGTCAGTCTTTGCAGCCTTCCTCCAGTGATCAAACATGCTCTTACAAAGTGATTTTAAGGTGTCAAGGTCAAATTTTGTCATTTTAGTGAATCTTCAAGTAAAATTTGGTCACTAGGTATTAGGTCTAGGGTTTGGTTTCACTCTTTTCAAAGTTGTCCAAATGTCAGTCCATGTCACCATTCAGCTGAGTGTACCATCATTCAGAGGGTTTTCATCATCATGCCAGATTCCAAAGGGTCATTTTACACCTTGCTCATGCTTCAGTTGTGCCTAGGTAAGGTTCATTTCCCTCTCTTAGGGTTTTGAAGGTAATTTCTCTTAGATGGTAAAATCATCAGCAAAAATTGTATCATGATGTTCATACACCTTCCCATATCCTTAATTTACCTTATTAAACAATTCCCATCACTGAGATCCCCCAAATTCCTCATTTTCACACAAACCCTAGTTACTTGATACAACTTGGCAATTTTCTAGGCTAGGCCTGTGTTTTGCCTTTTGGACCCCTTCCCCTCACTCAATCTCTAAAATTACACTTTCCCCTACTTCCTAACATCCCTCCCTACTTCCAAAAATTTTCTCAAGAATTTAGAATCCCCTTATCCCCTTCATTTCGCTTCATTTCGACAAATCCCTTGTTCCACACATCGAGATAGGTTTTACTCCAATGATTTTCATGAGAAATAAAAGATGAATTTGGGAAAAATGAGAGAGGTTTCTGTCCAAAATAGGCCAAGGAAGAAAAACCTCTTTCACTTTTTACACAGGTGTCATGGTTTTAGAGAAATTTCAAAACTACACTCGCCTCAGGAGAATTGATGAACCTCTGAAGTGACCTTGGGAAAATCAATATTTATCCTATCTTGTTTGGCCAAATGACTTTTTTGATAAGTCAAATGATAAATAGACACCAATATATTTCCCATGAGCTATCATGAGCTCAATTTGGAGTTTAGGAAGACCTTCAAAAGTTGACTGCAACAACACTATGCCTTGAGGCAGCCTCATTTTGCTCATTTTGACCAGTCTTGGGAGATTTGATTTTTGACAAGGAAAATGAACTCCAAATTGAAAAATTCCAGTTGGGTTGGAAATTAGACTCAATAATATTTCCAACGAGCTATTCTAAACCCAATTTTGACACAAGGAAGGCCTCCAAAAGTCTCCTTCAAAAGGGTACGACGCGTTGGGTTTATGGCGCGACGCGTTGGGTTTGTGGTGTGACGCGTTGGCTTGTGGCGCGGCGCATAGAGCTGCAAGCCCAATTTCACCATAAAATTCCCCAAAATTTCCAAATCTTCTCAAATCTATGGTGTGCAAGTAAGTTAAGAGTTTTTCCATTGCAAGTGAATATTTTTTCTCATAATTTATGGTGGTTTAGTGTGTAAAAGCTCAAACCCTACCTCCTTCCAGATGTGCTAAAAAACAATGGCTTAGAGTTTGTATTTGTGTTTTTGCTATCAAATCTACTCCATCACCCCCTAAATTTTTGAATCCTCCATTCATTCTTCACTTTAATCCATTCATTCCCTAATTCCCATATTCCTTAAGTCCCACTATCCTAAACCCTAATTGTTATCCCAAAAAGTCTAAAAATTGTCCCTAAAACCTTTCAATTCCCCAAATTCCAATTAGAAAAATTCATAAAATATATCTTACCCTATTCCTTCATATTCCCTCATACATTTTCATACCCTTGGCAGCGAAATATTGACGACACCTAAAACTCTTCATACTCATCTAAGACAACACAAACTTTGGCAAACATGGAGACAGATTCCTCTTATGACCGAGATGAAGGGAACACAGTGACTCTACAACTGAATTGCATTAACCAAGGCAACCAAAAGCTGTTTGAGAAAGCCAAAAAAGAAAAGAACATGTTGAGGCATATGGCGAATCATTATTGGGCAAGAAATCATGTTTGCAAGGCACGAATCAAGATAATTCTCAAGACTAAGTTAAAGAGGGCATTAAGGCGTCGGAAAAGGCAAGATAGACTTTAAATATTGGCCAAAGCTTCATTCGCCCAACATATCACATGATGGAGGAAATTCATCCCAAATTTCAAGAAATTTGGGACACATTTTGCAAATTTTGTTTTTTTTTTGGCCTAAACACAGATTTTTCAGCCTGATGCGTCGCGCCACTTGGCACGCGCTTATGATTGGGAGCTCCTCTTGGGTAAAAATTTGTATTTTTTGATTTTTTATTAAAATTTATGCATGTATACCCATTAAATAGATATTTTGATAAGTTTTGGGTTGTCGGAAGGGTCAGAAACACCTTAAAAATGACCTTTCTGCCCCTTTTTGGACACACAGGAAGTAGTGTTGGGAAAAATAATTTTTGGAGGGGTAAATGGAAACCAAATTCAGAAATTCCACTTGGGTTAGAAAGTATACAGGTAGATCTTTCCAACGAGCTATCTTATGATCAATTTGGACATTAGGAAAGCCTTAAAAATTGGCTCCAAAGTAGCGTGATGCATAGAGATTTCAGGCGCGACGCATTGGGGATTTTGGCTCAGTTTTGACTCAGTAACTCTGTTTTTCGCCTAGTTTTGGCCAGTTTGAATTTTTTATCTCCAAATTTAAAGCTATTGATGTAATTTGATGTAATTTCTTGGCTCTTGATGTAATTTTTACAAATTTTTACTCATGGAATTAGATTCATTCATCAAAAGGTGAATTATAACTGAATGAATGAGTTTCCTATCTTATAGAGGCAAGCTGTTCCATTGCCTATTTTCCAGTTCTTAGTTTAGATCTTGTTGAAACAGCTCCTAAAATAGTGAGCTCAACCCCTGGAGGTATGGGGATGAGTTATGCTTGTCTATATCTTGTAGTTTCTCAGTCATTTTCAGGGTTGGACACTTGGGATTGCTTAGAGCTTCATTGTACATTTCATCTCTGCATTTTGGCAAAGGAATAAACCAGGGTTTGAAAAACTCCTTGGGATCCATGTGGCTCTTTGTTTTGATGATGTATTTCTCTCTGTGATTGTAAGTTTACTGATTTTTCATGTGTATCATATTCCTTCTTATTTATTCTTAAGTTAAACAAACAAGTATAAAGGTGGAGTTCATTAGATTTGCAGTGCTCTACCTTGAGTTTTGTTTAATTTTCTATGTTTTCAACTGTCTGAAGAGGATTCTTGAAAGTCTCTTGCCCTCTTCAACCCCTCACTAGTCTGGGCTATCCATTTCATTCAAAATGGAAACATCAAAACAATTGCCTACCTTGCCCCATTCAGATCCCTGCAAAACTGCTCATTTCCCATACCCAAAATCTGCCTTTCCCTTTGATCTAACAAACACCTTCAAAATTAAATCAAACTCTCTTACATATATACCTAGCCTAAAATCAGCCTTTATTTCAAGTCATATCAAGCCTCACTGATCATATTTTGTTGAGATTGACCAAGAGAGAGCCCTCTCTCGATCTGGTAGGGATAGCTACCAGATTAAGCGTGGTTTGATGTTAACCTAGACTCTGCCTTTCTCAGCCTGAGGTAAATTTAGGCCATAAATTAATATTTTAGACTGAGATTCATATTCTTGGAGATAGTCACCAAGAGTCTCCTCTTTTGGTGTCCCTCCTTCTTCTTCTTCTCTTGCCAGGAATGTAGGCATGCTACAATGTTGCAGATCTGATTGTGTGGATGAAGGCTCACACACAAGGTATGAAGAACTGGGGCTTCCTTCATGTGAAAATATCTCCAAAGGATCTGCATGTCTTTCTTTCCTCATTCCCCTGATTTCATTCTTAAGCTCATGCATAGTTTGGAACAGAGTTTTTGAGAACTCTTTCCCTTTCATTTTTCCAAGTAAATGGGTTTGACCCTTGTCTTCTTTGTCTTTAGTGTAATCAATCTTCTTCTTCAGTCTTTTTTTTTTCATGAAAAGACATATTGGCTTCTTAGAATGCATAGGCTATGCCAAGATGATGCTCTGATACCACTATAATATCCCAGAATGGGAACAACAACAATATTAAACAATACTTCTTCAGAAATAACGTAGTTCAACAAAGTAAGAGCAGGAAGCCAATATGAAGGGTCAAAATTTACATATACATCAGCAAATCAGATTTAAAATAAGGCCCATACAATGTATAACAGGAAAAAGAAGACTTAAATAGGAAGAAAAACCTCAAAAGAGGTGCTGTAATCACAGATGTTCACTGCAAAAGGATTGACAACGATATTTTTATTATGCTGCAACAAATGCTGATTACAACTTAGATCTAGAGAAAAATAATGCATGAAAAGTCAGATCTATGACAGATCCATACACTATAAAGTCTCTACTTTACATACCCCTTGGGGTTTTCAGCAATATATGAAGCACATGGAGTAGATCTGAGATCTAAAGCTGTAGATCTGCAGAAATGTTCAGATAATTATACAGTAAATACAGAAGAATCTAGATCAGATTTGAAATTAACATGGATTAGATCTGAAATCCATGGATTACCATAGTGAAGGGCAGATTCCAAACACTAGAGATATATCCTCCAAGTTATGCCAAAATCCCTGACAACAACACCAACAGAAAAACGCAAATCTGGAAGATGGACTACGCTGTAGGGTTTAAGATCAGTTTGGCCTGATGCTAAGATGTGGATCTGAAGCTCCAATGATCCAATACACTCTTGCTAATGGGAGAGAAGGCTTTCCCACTGAAAAGAGGCTCTAGAATGGCCTATATCTGAGTATATCTAGCCTCCACTTGCTACAGCTTACAAGGAAAACAAAACCCTGAACAGGATCTGCGTTGTAGTTGGAAGGTGAAGTTTGGCCAAATGCTTGATAGTGGACAAGATATGTAAGACTCTTCCAAGAGGCCTCTCAAGGAAAGAGGTGAGATTCTTGATTAGGAACACCCAGTACTAAAAAACACTATTCTCAGCTAAATAGAAAGAGAATGATATATTTCTAAACATACAATATATTCAAAAAATGTAATCACATCAACAACCCCTCTCATTTTTTCCTCCCCTTCCTTATATAAGTTTGTGAGCTTTCAAAACCCTAAACCATCTCAATGAAGTAGCTCTTTTCACATGAACATCCTCCAACTAAAACTGCGTTGTGCCTTAATGAAGATCACTCCTTCTAGACAGCGCTGTTGATTTGGTCATGGTTGACCCAGTCAAATGTCTTAACCCCTTTCACACATAAGGGTGTTTATTTGGAATAGCCTAGATTTAGCTTTGTTTACATGTGGTATTGATTTATTTGTTGTTTTAGGAGTTTTATAATCCTCCTTTACACATTTATTCATGAAACAGAAAATTAAAACAAAATTGAATATTCCAATTAGCTTGGGCTAATTGGGAATATTACATGTCTCCATTATAACTCTCTTTTGTTCTTGTTCTCCGTAGGTGTTTCTTTATGCTTTATCCTTGTTATTTTCTTTGAGAATTACCTTGTAATTCTAGGAAGGTAATCCTACCAATGAAAATAATTCATGAAAAGGTGAAATCAGTCTTAAAAACATCTATTCTATCACTACCTAGCTCATGTAATGATTAGTTCATAATAGTTCTGTGAAAGGGAAAAAGGAGGATTGATTAAGAGGGTGCGGTAAAACTCATTAGTAGCTTGGGAAGGCTCCATTATTCATTTTCATTGCACTAAAAGCAATGAAATATCAAGGCTCACAAGATTCCTTCAAGCTGCACTTGTGCGCTCAACCAAGAGAGAGAGAACTCAAGGGTGCAGGGCACAAGTCTAAAGCATAGAGGAGGATCATTTGTTCGTTTAAGATACACTCATGCACTTAAGGAAGCTAAGGAAGGAAAAAGGGCACACACTGAAGGGATGAAGTGGTTAGGTTTCAAGGATTCCAAGTGCGCTCATGTGCTGAAGAGAACAAGGAGGATGCAAGGTGCATAATCGAAGCATGAAGGAGAAAAAAATTGTTGGTTTAGGTTGCACTTATGTGCTTAAGGAGGGTGAATTTATTATAGTCAAAGGAGTGTGATGAAATGAAGGTTTCATGCTTCATGACTATACCATGTGATTTTTAAGAGAATGATGAAGGCTTCATGCTTCAAGAGTGCACCATGAGATTTAAGGATTCAAGTTTTAGGATTGTGCCATGCGCTCAAGATGATTTAGGATTCGTGAGTGAGACATGTGCTCAAAGGCTTCAGGATTCATTTTTTCAAAGTGTGTTTCATTGTTACGAAGTGTGCTTCAGTTTCTGGAAGTGTTCTTAATTGTTTCAAAGTGTGCTTCATTTTTTCGAAGTGCGCTCATGCTTGGGAGGGTACAATTTTCTCGAACATTAGCTTCTTGTTCAGCTGGAATGCACTTTTCATTGAGGGAGGCAGTGAAAGGCTAGGTGACTTATCCTTAGGAAGTAATAATGCACTATGAGAGTGAGGAGACCTTAGAAAATACTTAGTGCACTAGTATGGGAAGAAATATATGTTAATGAGGCTCATGAATAAGTTGCATCCATCACTTAGTTAGAGAGCTAATTCCTTTACAACTTTCACCGAGCAGGAGGAAAACATGAAGAGCTCCCAAAATGGCTAAGTGTGCAACCAACAAAGTAAAAGAGATAAATGCATATGAACATGAATCAAACATGGATCTCACACATAAAACCATCAATACAAGCCATAAATATACACAAGAATCATGGATAATAATCACACCTTGAAACGACTACAAAGAGACACCTATTTCTAAGTGCACCAACTAAAACAACACATCACGACACTTAGAACACAAGTTATGGAGGAAGTGATGAATATGGCCAAAAGGTGTGCTAAGTTGTAGGAATGTGTCTAATACATATTATAGTGAAATGTAAGACCATATAATGCATAGGAGTGTGCCAAAACTAACTTCTGTGATGCGCAAAGGTGTGACACATGCAGGAGTGAAAACACAAAAGTGACATATGCAACAAAAGCATCAATTGACCATGAAGGGGCCATAGAGTGACAAATCGTAAGATCCTCAGTAGGCTCCAAAATTATAGGCGAGGAAAATTTTGGAGGTTGTTGATTGCATCGTCAAAATTGATTAATGTTCAATGATTCTGAAGCACAAAGACTTATTACTCTGTTAAAATTATCTTTACAACAAAAATGAACATTTGAAAAGAGTCTTTGCTATTAGATATCCATTTTATTTTTAACTTTTATTTAAATAAAAACTATGGTTATTAAAATTTGAATCTGAATACAATTATAATTGTTGTAACTATGTTGATTAATTTTCAATGCTTCTCAAGAAGAAATACTGATTATTTTATCCCAACTCTCTTTATTTATGAATCCATGTACGAAAGTAAGAGTTTCAGGGATCAATGTTTAATTTTCTAGATATTCCTTGTGCATAAATTTCATTGTGCAGGGCTTAGAATGTAAGTTTTCATTGTTCATAGTAAGATTTTACCAAGAGTGAAAGCTCCGCACAATGGAAAATTCACTGTGACTAAATCATATTTATTTTATAATAAATTTTACCACTTTCTAAAAAACATGAGGGACTTATGACACAATGAATCATTTTTCTCAACTTGAAAGTAAGATCTAATGATAATGATACTAATAATAATAAGATATTAAACTACAAGTTTTATTTTCCAAATCATTGTGCAAAAACTTCGTATTCCATTTTGCAATGGCCAATGGTAAATCAATATTTGTAAGTAATTTAGTTATAGATGTGTACATTTTCTTTTCTTAAACCAGATAAGAATTTAAATAACTCATGCTATATGTAGAAATATATTTCATTATGCATAGATTTTGTTGTGCAGAGCTCATATTAAAGCTTACATTGTGTAGATGAAGCTTCTTCCGCACAATGAAAGATTTGATAAAACAACTATAAAACTAAAAAATCATAAATATAAATTAAATTGATTTAACTGTATGACGAAATAAATTTTTTTTAATAGTAAATTTTATCAATTTCAAAAAACAATTAATAATATTATTATGAAAAAAAATTTAGTTATTTTTGAATACTTGTTCGAAATTAGTGAACTGAGAACCATAATTTTATGCATAATTTTCTTTACGTAGAGGAATCTTATCTCTGTTTCAATTGGATACTATTTTTTTAATTAAATTTTTAATAATTTCATGTATATGTAATAAATTTCCCTCTACAACATTGGTTTTTTTTTACAAGGAAGAGTAGATATATATTAATTCGTGCCCATTCAAAGCAAAAAATTGGGATCTTTACAGTAGGAGTTCAAATCCAGCAAAGGGCACCAAACATATTTTCAGAACATCCTAATCCAACCCTTTTTACCCAAAATTACAAAATTGTCCTTTATTACAAGCCTAACGTTGTACATCCTATATAATTGATTCAAAAAAATCTTACATCTGCATTTTAACACAAAAAAACATCAAAAACAAAACAAAAAATATCTTATATGCGCCTCGTTAATCCTCCATTGCAGCCAGAATTTTGAGGTTGATTCCGGGGCTTTCCTCATCCATATTCATGCTCTAGTCCTCCAACTTGAATTGAATATCATCTATATATCACCTGAGAGCATCTATTTGGTCTTCCAATTGCCAGATTATTTCATTTTTGACAATCTACTGCTCCTACATCTCAAAAGTCTCATGTTGTTGCTGGTGGATGCTCCTTTGTATAATTTCTAGACCATTTTTAATATCTTAATGGTATTTAGAGAAAATGGCACATAATGCACATTTCCCCGTTCCTTTACCCCTCTCACTGAAATTCGGCCTGAACTCGGTCGACGATGGCCCCAGGACCCAAAGGTCGAGCTACCAACCTCAGAATCACTGCATTTCTAGCTAGAATCCAATTCCCAAACAACTAAATGATTTATCGAAGAAACAACAATGCTTGTAGACCCCAACGAAAGCCCAAAGGCTAAAAAATACCTCCAGTGAGGCCAAACAGGCCTCCAACACCCTCGCTGACCTATCAATTTTCAATTTACCACCCTCAATCACCACCTTCACCTTCACCACCCTAGGCCACAACTCTTAGAAACTGCCTAGACTAACTCCCTTATACTCCACCATGCCAAATTCCTAGAACACTAAACAATGAACATAAAAAAAAACCTTCCCCTGCCCGCTAGACCTAGACAGAGTCAACCTCAGAGTCGACCTCCATCTAACCCCATGAATAGATACCTTCCCCAAATTCTATACATAATCCATACTACAACAATTGTATATATAGAGAAAATTCTTTCAATACTATCATGGACCTGCAACAAGTTCATTCCACCATCCTCCCCATGAAATCCCATTATTTCTTTATACACTGAATGAACTTATGGCTTGGTGATCAGAGGATTTCTCTACATGAACTGACTAACCCCGCATAGAGAGATTAAATGGCCCTCTCAAACTTTCAATTTTTCATGTGGATGAACTATGAATATGCTGACATCCCATCTCATTCTGAAACTGAAAGACCTTGACACCCATGCTTGAATTCAATTTGATACCAAGTGAATCACATGGGAAAAACCATTCAGCACGCAACATAATACAACTACACATTCCTAGGGAGAATATGCCATGAGGCACATAGGAAATTCTTAGGAAAAGGGACAAGATGGGATAGGGTCAAAGAGGGCCCATGGGGAATGGAGGCAATGAGGGAATGGAGGATGAGGGCAAGGGAAGGGAGACTTGAAGAATGATGACAAGGAGAAGGGGAAGAAAAAGAAATGGAACAAGGGAGGGGGAATTGGTGAAATATGGGAGGGGAATGGGGAAAACAAGGGAAGGGTAAGGGGAAAAATAATGAAGGGGTAGGGGGAGAACACCATTTATAGAAAGGTAAACCCACAAAAATACACCGAAACTTTTTATTATTTTTTCATTTCCATTATTCACAATGTATTTTTCTTTGTTATATTCTTTCAACTTTTTTATGGGATCAAATGAATTTCTACAAGTCCATTCACGTCACTACTTTCCTATATCATTAAGCAGGTTTGATGTTCTTGACTATCTTCTTCCGTATTCTTACTTATAAGAATATGAAAAAACCATACCTAATCAAATAAGTACTTCAATCTTTGACCTCTCTTGATAATTTGATTCAATTTATAGTTTTGTGATGAAGTATTGTTAACCATATGCTTTATCAACACTGGAGAGTCCCCTAGGATGGACATCATAGTTTATTCCTTTTTTTTTTAGCCAATGATAGGCCAAAGAGTAATCCATAAGCCTAAGCTTGGTTTTTTGTCTTTTTTACCAGTCCCCATGCAAATATATCTTCTATTATTCCTTCGAGATTAATGAAAATCCCTCCCCTTCCTACTACCTAGGGTTTCCTTTTGATGCTCCATTAAATTAGAGGATCCAGTTATTTCGATCCTACATCCACTTAATAAGCCCTTCATAGGACAACCGAAGGATCCATGAGGGGCAAGAAAGAAGTAATTTTGTAATGGAAAAATTTTCCACAAAAATCACCTAAGGGAAGAGCCATGCATATTATATCTAGTACATAGAGGGCTCATATGACGGGTGATGAAATTCCATGCAAGAAGAAAGAGATTTTAGAGCTGTGATTCTAGATGGGATACGATTCGATTGGAATATCGCTTTATTCCTAGATAGACATATTTTCCAGCATACATATTTTGGAAGGGCTATCCAAATTTTATTGAAGGTACTTTTGTATTAAAGGGAGCCCAAGTAACATGAAAGCGAGGAGTTGAATAATTGAAGGAGATCCGAGGGCCAACTGGTTATATAGATTAGTAGGCCTAAGGCTGCCAACCAAACTTCTTTTGTCTCGTAGAAGTGATGGAAAATGTGAGCTATTGTTTATTCTATTTTCTCACAAAGAGGACACTAAGAAGGCCCAATGTGACCTCTTTTTTGGAGGTTCACTGCAGTGAGGATTTTCTTGTGTTTCAATAGCCAATAGAAGAAGTTAAATTTTGGGATAACATTTGTGCACCAAATTTTACTCCAATTGATAATTTTGGAGGAATCTCTGATTGAAATAAGAGGTGAGAGTATCCTTCTTTCACTGTGTAGTTAGCTTGTTTCTAGCCCCATCTATCTTCTAGATAATTCTCAACAAGGGCGTAGCCCCTTAATTTGTGAAACAAATTTTCTTGTAATGGGAACAAATCCTCAGGGATGTTGTCAAGACACCATCCCTTTGATTTCCCTTGAGTGTCCTAGATTGAAATTTGTTCTAAGTATACCAAATTAAGATGGGTTAAATAAATCTAGAGGGGGATGGGAGATAAATCTACTCCAATAGGCTGACCTCCCAAAATTGAATTTGTAAAAATTTTCATCATGTCTCCTTTCCCCGGGACTTTGCATAATCTTCGCTCGATGAAATCCAAAGAAGCTCTCACGAGCTTCCAAATTGGCAAGCTAATCGATGCCCCCGATTTCCCCATCCAGTCCAAATTTGGTATGACATACTTAGCCTACAAAACCTATGACCACCATAGATTCCTCTTTGTTGTCATGAGCCATTTTATCTTGGCCCCCATGGCCATGTTTACCAATTCCATATCTCTAATACCAAGCCCTCCATGAAGTTTAGGAACTCTTATAGTTTTCTATTTTACCAAGTGACATATTTTGGTTTCTACCTTTCCTCCTTCCCACAAAAAATTTATTATATAGACTCATATTTGGTGCAAAACATACTTTGGAGCTTGAAGGGTAGAGAATCAGTATAAAGGGATAACTAAAATAGCATAATTTACCAGGATATCCCTCCCAGCATAGTTGATCCAAATTCATCCCTAATTCATTATTAAACATTTTATTTTGTTCAGGTATTTTTGCTATGAATTTGGAGTAGCTCTTCTTAGGATGATAGGTACCTCGAGATAGTTGAATCATTTCCATTCCATGATTAATTTAAAACCTAAAATTTCCTCTATCTTTCTTGCATTCTGAGGTAATATGTTCCAGCTGTATATATGAATTTTACTATCATATATATATCCTAAAAAAGCACTGAGGAACCAATTGAGATTCACTTCGAAACGCTTGGAAATAACCACCGAGGCACTGCCAATTAATATAGTGTCATCTGCAAACTGCCTGTGATTTATGATTTTAATTAATTATTTATATATAATTCCCAGAAGAAGGTGAGAAGATCAATACTTCTCCAATTTTCTATTTATCACGTCTGCCAATATGATATATAGGAAAGGGGAAAGAGGGAATCCTTGAAGTAGTACCCTGGAGGCCTTAAAGAAACCGACCACTATGCCATTTACCAATGGAAAAATCCAAGGAGCCCCAAAGAAAACAACCATCCATCTTATACAAGTTTCATCGAACCAAATTTTCTTTAAAAATTTCATCAAGAATCCATGCTGCACCCGATCAAAAGCATTGGCCATGTCTAACTTTATTATAATTCCTTAGTGGCCTCTCCTCTAACTCGAATAAATGGCCTCTTGGATCAGGATAATATTATCAAATATTTTCTAACTTGGGACAAATACCCCTTGTTTTTCTAAGATTTAAAGAGGCATAAGCAGTTTAAGCCTCAAAGACGACATTTTCAAGAATATTTTGTATGACACATTGCACAAAAAATAGGCCAGAACCAGACGAAGGAGGAGGGATTCATCTCCTTGGGGATCAAGACAAAGAAGGAAGAGTTAAACCCTCCTCCAATAATAAACTATTTTAGGGATTATCCCACCATTTGAAATAGATCACGGTTAATTAATTCCCAAAATTTTTAGAATAAATTGGCTTAGAAACCGTCAAGACCAGGGACCTTGTCCTGTGGGAAGGAGAATAACACTATCTTTATCTCCTCCAGAAAAGGAGAAACGATCAACACTTTGTTCATTTCTAGATTAAACAGAGTCGGTACATCATTCAAAAGAGAATCCTCGATCTCCTCATTGCGCAGGGGGTCCTCACGATACAGGAGACCAAAATGATCCACCAATGCTCGCTTTATTTCCTCAAACTCCTTTATTTTTTGTCCCTCATAATTAATATGAACTATGTTATTTTTTGATTCCCCGAACTTTTATTTATTATGGAATAAATTTGTGTTTCTATCCCAATCCAACATCCAATTTTTTCTAGACTTCAGTATCTAGTATTCTTATTCTCTCCGAAGATTCGCATGAAGTGACTTGAAATCTTTCGTTTCTTTTTGAAATTCTGCCACATTTACCTAAGAGGATTCCATTTGACTCTGTATGGAGGATATTTTTTCTTCCATTTCATTTATGTCATGATTTCTATCCTATTTATTTTCTTTTATCAATTTTTTAATATCTTATTTTAATCGCTTGAACTTAGATTCCCAAATCATGAAAAAACTCCTAGCCACCCAACCAAACCAAGAAAGGGAGACCACCTTCGGAAACCCAGGAGAATCGAACCATAATGTGGAGAAATGAAAGGGAATAGGCCCCAGGTTGAGGGGAGGGACATCAAGAGGCTGATAGGGCTATGATTAGACCTACACCAAGGCAATATAGAGGATTTGAGACAAAGGTTCAAAACCAGAAGAATATCTGAAGCCAAAAAACAATCTAAACAAGCCGCTATGTGACCCAGCCCAAAATTTTTATTATTCTAGGTATATATAAATTTCGATGGTGTAAAATCAAAAAATCTAAGGGAAAGGATGAAGTCCTCCATATTTTCCTGAAGGGATTTATAATATACCCCCCCCCCCCTTTTCTCATGTATTCCCATGGTGGTGTTAAAATCACCATCGAAAATGTAGTTTCTCCCATACTTGGTGTGATTTAATTCCATCAAAGACTTCCAACATTATTGTTTCTCACGGAAGTGAACAAGAACATATGCATTGACCATAATGAAATTTAATTTAATTATATAATGTTGAAAGTAGTTGCAATCCAGTGAATGGTTTTTAAGTAACTTACCAAATGTAACTTCGATGGATTCCACAACATACTAAGCCCACCCGAAGCACCTCTCAAACTTTCTGCCACTAATTTACTGCGATTCCATATGTTATTATGTATTGAGTGGAGTTCAGACTCTCCTAGCTTGGTCTCCTGAATAAGAGAGATAATTAATATTTATCTATGTATTATAGATTTTATTTCCATTATTATTTTTATCGACCCCATACCCCTACAATTCCAGGAGAGAATATTCTTAAAGTACTTCTTTTTTGATGTAGCCCCCTTAAATGGGCCCATGTTTATTCCCCTTTTCCCACCTTTGTTCCCTAACCTGACTATCTGCTGTGGGATTGTATGTTGATACCCAGGTTCTTTCTATTTTTCTGTTTTTTCCCGCCTTATTTCCTTGCTCCATTTCCTTCCTGATCTTCTGACCTTTCTTTCTAGCTCCTTGGCCCTTGTTCCTTCTAACTTCTCGTCTATTAAGCTTGGAGGGATAGTCATTCCTGGTATTTCATTCAATGATAGAAAAAATTCCTCCTCTTCATCATCCAGAGTTTCTTCTATACTGATTGGAGGGTTTGGAAAAGAGTTTATTTCCTTTTGATTTTTGGATTCAGAGGATAGGGTAACAACAACAACGACCAAATACACAGGGCTCCCATAGGGAGGGGGGGAAGAGAAATTCGACGCAATGGAAGGATAAAATACCTCAAAACGATTCACACTCGTAATATCCTTGACCCCATCCACTTGCATGGGCACTAGAGGAGGAGGGGAAGAATGACTTAGACCAGTTGCCATGAAGGAATTTTTTTGACTTGAAGATGACCCTTTATTATGCTTCGGGTTTCCCTTTTTTTTACTTGATTCCATTTTCCATTTGGTTCTCCTGGTTTATTCTCTCTTTTATCTCGGAATTTTTGGCATCTTTTAGAAAAATGTCCATATTCATGGCACAAATTTCATTTAAATGGGAGTTGATCATAATCAAATTCCTTCACATGAGTCCACCTATCCATGCAGATGTTAACTACACCTAGAATACCTTTCTCAAGGTCCACCTCCACAGAGATCCTAACACACGAAAAGAGGCCATCCCTTGGATCAAAGAAATCAATATACTTTCTAAGAGAGTTCCCACTCAGCTGAAATGTTTCATCATTCCAATAGTGCAAAGGGAGGTAAGGAAAATTAACCGATACAGGGGCTGAAGATGGGACCTCACATTCTGGATTAAAACTAGGACTCCACCAGTCTAGATATAATCCCTGTGAACCCTTGAAATATAGGCCACCTATGAACACTAAGTCCCTATCCAACTGATATTCGAAGTATAAGTTATAAAAGCCTTTACCACAGAAGGAAGATATCACCTAAGTTGAGATAAGAGGTTTCCAGTTCTTCTCAATCAAGAATTTGATCATCTACAGAGAGGGTGAAAGCCCAATGAACTGACCTATCATCCCCCGGTATGGAAAATGAAAAGCCCAGGAGCAAGTTTGAGGGGCCCTGATAACAATTTTTGGTATTTCCTCAACCTGCTTCACAAATTTCGATGGACCCTATTTCTGGAATTTGGGGGAAGAGGTGACCAAGAGGTCAAACACAGTGATATAAGCCAGCAATGACCCTGCTTGGGCTAGATCTACCATGGCCTTGAATACCAAAGAGTCGACACATTGAAGAAGAATAGATAAGCACTAAGGATTCCCAGAGTGTCATGTAGTGGAAGAAAAAAGGACCCAAATGAACCCAATCACAGGCAGGATGAAGACCCCAACTCGAGCCCAACCGAATGAGTAGAACACTCGCATTAGAAGGAGGCCATAGGAAAGGGGCCAAAAAATTCACCAAAAATGAGAAACCAAAGCGACACACCATTCTCCTTTACCCCGTTTGTTGAATTGATAAAAAAATAAAATAAAATAAAAATCATTATGGAACCCTCTAAAACAATGTTCGAAATTATTAAAATAGTTATTTTAATATTGAAAGATAATAATAAATATTTAATGGAAAAATGTCATTATTCACACCTTTGTACTGTGCACAAAATGTTAGTTTTGTGTTTTATCATAGTTTAAAAATTCTATATTTCAAAAATAATTTTGGCTATGTGTTGTGTAATGTTTTCACATCACCATTGTGTGAGAGTGTAGAGAAAAGACATTTCTCCACATTCCCACACAATCAAATTCCCAAAATTCACTTTCCTGAGTGCGTAGGCTTCACTAAATAACTATGATATGTGCTATCTATCCTTCCTATCGCCATAGCCATCAAACCAAGAAATATATCCATGTGAACTATCTCACCTTCCAAGCCAAAGGAGACCTTCACATTAGAAATTGGAAACAATTTCAATAAGAGAAGTTGAGTCAGATTGAAAAATATTGTTTTAGCAATATTATAAGTCCCTAACATATAAGCATATCTAGACTACCTTATTGAAATATGGGATTGCTGGTATTGAAACTTGAACTGCAACTTGAACTAGTGAGGATGATAGCCTCGATGCGACCTATGTTTCCACTTCTACCTATATTTACTTTTCCTAAGATGTCATAAAGGTATATGATGAAAAGGTTTCCAAGATGTGGTCTAAACAAATCATTGAATAATCTCATATTAGTTATCTCACTGGAGAGGGATATAGACCGATGCATGGGCTTAATGTCTTCATATTTACATAATTTCTACATAATTTCTTCCTACTAATACTAGCATTTAATCAATAAAACATGACACAATGACATAAAATCTAACCAAATTGAATTATTTTACTTATGGGGTATAAATTATATATCATTTGAATTGTATATCCTTACATGGAAACCATGCAAACACATTAAGTGTTGAATGGTCAAATATGCCCTGCAAGACCATAGCTCATTCTAAATTTTTATGATAGATAGATAACATATTTCCCAGCTATGTTTTCTTGAGTGCGAAGAGTGAGTGTGAAGAAGTTGATTGTGCGGGAGTGTAGAGAAGTTGATTGTGTGGGACTACAAAAGAATATTTCAAGCTTGTGCGAACCTCCACTATGTGCACAATCTATTAATAATAAAAAATTAAGCATGCCTAATTAAAAAACATAACCATAATAATAAATGAGGTGGGTCAAATTGCATGTGCACTAAATCCAAAAGAGTTAAATTGTATTACAATTAAAATATCCAACGAAAAAAATTATTTAAAAAAATATAATATTTCTTGTAATGAATGCGGAAGAGGCACACCACAAATGGAAAAAACACAATTAAAATTGTGTTATGAACAACCGAAGAAAGGCTTTCATTGTGAAGAGTATCTTTCCGCATTTTCGTATTCGGCATAATGAAATTAACTCCACACTAAGATGTTTTGGTATTGTTTTGGCGAAATAATCAATCGAAATGTAATTGGGAATGATAAATGATACCAGATATGTAAACTAACATTGATATAGTAATGAGTGTTAGAAACTGATGAAACAAATTCCAAAAATTTTAATTGTCAGGATGTTAAAATCATTTTTTTCCTCCATTTTTTTGTGATAGAAATGGATTAAGTATTGTTAAAAATAACTGAGATACCTAAAATATTGTAATCAGGTTTTCCAAATTCTGGTCGGATTTCTAAAAATCATGCTAGAATTTGTATTGTTTTCTAGGAAAAATTGTGGCTTGTTTAGACTATGCAAATTATTTCCACTACTTACCGTAAATGTTAGATTTGTTATTTTGAATTTATATTTATTTAAAGTGTCTTATAAAACATATTTCACATGCAGAATAGTAGCAAGGGGATATTTTTTAGCATATTGAGAAATCTATATTTAAGTGGAGGTGGAAACATTACTGATTGAAAAAATATTTTAAAAGTATAAAGTGAAAATGACTATGAGGGGAAGGAAATAAGCTATTTTCACTGATATGATTAACTCACTCATGCTTATCGATCAAATATTTTTATAGTCAACTGTATATCAGTGATATGTGAATATATCCATGGAAGAGAATAATAACGATAGTATTTGGTGTGGTAGATTAGCGAATTCTACATGCATCCCAGAAGTGTTTGATTTCAGAAAAAAATGTTTATTTGTGCGCACAAAATTTTGATTTAGAGACGAGAAAAAAATATGGTAGGAGCCAAGGATACTCCTATTCCTTTGAATCTGGAGGCATTTAGGTGCATTTTCAAGCTACCAAACCCAGACATATGCTTAAAATTTTTAGAATAAAATAGTTTTTTAGAGTCACAAGTAGGTGACAAGAACATCATTCAAGAGTTCATTTCTCCAAGTCCTCAAGTTCCTTTTGATATTTTTGTTCTGGATATTACTTTGTTTAGAGAGTCATTTAGAGGCTTATGTTGGCTTTGTGCCTATCTAATGGGTAAAGAAACTATGATTAATGTCCCAAGATACATTCTCTAACTGCTCTATTATTCAAATAAAAAATTTATGTATTTGACTAGGATGATCTTATTTCAAATGAATTATATTTTTAGTTAGTGAATTTGTTCAAAATAAATAGAGTTTTCATGATGGTGTATCTGATAACAATAATCATCTTGAGTCATGTCTTTCATGACTTGCTGCATAACCCTAAATTCAATTTTAATGAAGAACCAATGCAGTTCTGTTATCCCATGTTGTGAAAGCAGGAAGCTACTGCAAATTATTGTCTAATCCAATTTTTTTTGGAAAGAAAATTATTTGCATAATAACTGGACAAAAGCCCGATCAAATATATTGAAAAGCACAAGCTTTCCTATTGGGAAAATGGATACATGAAGAAAGATAAATTTATATAGTTATTAAATTTTATGGGGTTCGAGGTAACCTATTGTTTCTTCCAATAATTTTTGTAGACATGTACTTTGTTGCCAAAGTCTAAGACAATAATACGATTGACTAGTTATATTTTAATAGAAAAATAGAAAAAATGATTTCTCCATTTACTACCAGACAAGTAACTATGAATAATTCAAGTCACCTTGCAGAGCTTGCGAAGTCTATGCATTATTTTAATTTAAAAGAAGTTGAAGCCTAGCGATGATTTGATCTAAAAGGCGTATTTATCACACATATAGGTGTTGCTAAATGTAGGAGTATGCTCACAAGAGTTTCAGAGGAAAGCGAAGAGAGTCACAATGATCCAATCAATAATAAAAAATAATCAATGAGTACTAGAGAGATAATTGAAGAAGTGAGCATCAACACCGAAACAAAATTACAAGAAAACAACAGAAACCCTCCAACACAATCTTCAGATTACACATCTGGAACTGCTCCAACTTCATCTTCAAGTTAAGGGAAGCAAAAAAATACTTGAAGTGTAAATTTTATTCACAGTCAACTATCAGCTAGCATGGATGATGAGGAGCCTCATCTGAAATTTATTCTAGACAAAATGCACATCAATAAATCGATCAAATCCAAAAGTCTCCTGAAAATGAGAAGCATTGATTGGGCCAATATTTTTTTGGCTGAAAATTAGAAAATAATGGAGAAAATTTCCAAAGAATATTTTATTTTCGATGATCACTCTATCACTTTTTAATATGCAAACTATAACAAGGATAGTAAAACAGTGGAAATTGAAAAAGTAAAGATTCATAATAAAAACGTTATCGGTAGAGTAGAATAAAATGTTGATATGTATGGAAATGTAGCTAGAAACCTCATGAAATTCCATAAAGCTATTGGTAACAAACTTGTAGTGTCTATTGACCAAAATGATGTTAGGAAATCGATAGTGAAAGGAAGATTAGAATAGCTAGAAAATGCTTTAAATTTGGTTCCTTTGTTGATGAATCCACTCACAATACAAACACTGCCATCTGCAATTCCCATTTCTAGCACATTGTTACTGGAGAAACTACCCTAGGGTCTGGGTTGAGGACCCCAACAGAGTGGAAGGCATACAAAAACAAGAAGCAATCAAACAACTAGTCCTAATGCTTAAGCTAGAAAACTTGGGAAAGATGACCTTACCCATATGTCCTACCTTTGAGGTCATTCCCGCATGGTTCAAACCCTCTGCTTCTCCATGTGCTTCAGAAATTGCAACTCATTCAATAAAAAACACATAGACTAGTTGTAACATCATATATATCCTAGATTTCAGTGGTTAGATCATATAAGCTTATATAAAATAACATGAAATAAATTATTAAAAGATCATTAACATGTATAAAAAGCATTAAATATCATAACAACAGGAACATAACATAACTTCTTTATTGATGTATGTAAAATATGTGGAGAAATACCACCTAAATTTAGCCACGACTCCAAGCGAAACCATCCTATAGATCCGTCCAACCCAAGCCTCAACAATATTATTCCATAAAGGTGCACAAGGATGTCACATAAAGGAGGTGAATGTCTCAAAGAAGGAAACAAGGGTTTCCTGAAACTGGGAAGTGCAGGAGGCATAGGGAAAATTGAACTTGATTTGGGCTTAATAGGCTATAGTATCAATACCTTTCTCTCTCCACCCTTAGGCCTTCCCATGAGGTGTATTTATACTTCCTCAAAATAGTTTTTTCAGTTGGGAAACGGTTTGGCCATGGGCTCGTATAGGTGGGATTCCAGTGTAACCCGTAAACCCCACCCAAATAATAGGGAGTTTTGTATTTTTTTAATATTTTAAATTATATACGTGGGTCAGATATGATTAGACCAATGACAGTACGCATTTTCGATAGGGCAGAGTCGCATATGTAATTAAAAATATATATTTTTAAGTAAAGGAAAAAGTCTGAATGGAAAGGGATACCCAAGACCAATACATAGATCATCAAGTATATAGAGGTGATAAATGATGCAGCTATAACAAATGCCCCCTAATATATGAGTTCAGAAGGGGTACATGATGGCCAAAATATATTATTTGCATAAGAAAGAATCTTGCGAGGACTTTAGAGGACTTCACCATATTTCAACCTGCCAAAAACTAGTGAAAGAAATTAGAAAAGACGATCATGTCTAAGGTGGGCATACCCATGCTCAGTGAAAATAAAGCATGTCTGCATATCAAGTATGGAGTGGATCCAATATGTATACAAGTATAGAAAAAACTGTAAAGTACATAGTGAATCATATGATCATTACCCCAAAGTACATATCATAGTCATGTCAAAGTATCACATATAGAAGATCGATCAATGATGTTGAAGATATATCTGATCACTGAAGTCACAACTAAATCTCCAAGTACCAAATCATAAGTGGTGGAAAAGTGGTACTACACACAAATCGGGTGCCAACATATAGGATGTTTTTGTAATGAACTGCAACATATAAAGGGCGATGGTGTCACTGGAAAAAAACTGAAGGAGTTGTCAAAGTGAACCAAAGCATACTGATGCAAACCCAATATCTTCACCGATCACCATGGTACAATTATACACTATGGGAATAAATGAGCTGAATTCGATCATGTGAGAAATCGTTTGATTACCAGTCATTGATGTATACTATTAACAAACGCAAGACAACTCACCGATAATGATGATGAGAGTCAAGGTACCCCAGTAAAATCTAACAAGTGTGAATGAATGATTTGAAGTCAAACACTTGATAGAATCTACCAAACATGAGACATTGATGTATTCTTACTTTTGATAGCGAAGGAGTTTGCCACTAATGATTGCAAACCATAAGGTACTGAAAAAAGGACTCTAGACCTTGTTCCTAGATAAATGTATTGGAGTCGATGGGAAAATATCTGTTGGAAGGAAGGAATTAAGGCGTCCCACATCAATCTAGTGTGAGTGTAACCCGCAGGCCAAGATTTGGAAGGAATCAAACGAAGAAAAGTGAAGTAACCAACCAAAGCATGTTTCTGGCATGTACAAAATGTAGCTAGCACAAGGCAGAAACCCTCTGAACCAACCAACAATGAAAATTGACAAAGTGGTGAGGAATCCACTGATAGGGTCAAATGGAAACCAAGGTACTGCACGAATCCTAGGTGTGATAATGAAAGCTAAAATTTAACACAAGGGAAACCACTCAGTAAAAGACCCATGGTGCTGATCAAATGCTGAGCACGAGGTCACCTATCAATAATGTAAATAGGGCTAGGGTGCGGCTCTAGGTTTACTCTCACAACAATTTTTCAAAGTTGATAAGAGAAAAAGTTACCAAATAGCTGATGTGATAGAACAAGAATCTGACAGACTGGGGATGGACAACTGAAAAATGAGTCAAGAGCCACCATAGAAAGGCTAACTTAGGTTTACTTCCCTTGAACAAAAGCACAACTCAATGTGACTATGGCAACATATGATAACTTTGTATAAGTTTTCCATGCATGAGGCAAGAAAAAAACTTCCATATGATTGGAAAAGATAACCAACTGGGGGAGTACTGACTCAATAACAAGGTTATGGCTCTCCTAATTCAAACTAAAGCCCATCCCAATGGAGAAAATACTTAGCTTTTTGTGATTTGTTTAAGGGAGACACAACCAACTCTTAATTGCCATAAAATATGGAAGTAATGTCCCATTCCCACTCATTTTGGGATATTTGTTTTTTTTTTGTCTTTTTCATATTGAAAGCATAAAAAATAATAAAAGAATGCCTATAGTACAATGGATAGAATGAGCATCAGAAAACAGATGCGCTAGTTCTTGGGACAGGAACAATATTATGCTCAATGCAAGGTGGTGAAACTCGTATATGACACTCAGAAGAATGTTTTGTTCACAGGAAAAGGGTGTCAAGTTGCAGATGCTAAGTGATTGCAAGGCTGACTTTACAGAAGGACATGGTAAAAAATTTGTCTTATACACGAGTCCAAGTGAATCCGACTTAAGGCCAAGATATAAAAATGGTCAATATGCAATGCAGTAGAATAACTAAAAAAAATGGAGCCTCTAGGGTATAAATCCAAAAAGATAGCGAAGAAGAAGAAGGATGAAGCTTCGTTGCACAAGTCATCGCAAGACTAAAGAAGAATCCCAAGCCAAAAAAATTTTGCAGCATGGGCGACATATGCTAGTGAGGATATAATTAGGAAGCCCATGTAAAGGATGGCTCTACCATCATATCATGATCTTATAAGTCAATGAGTGAAAATGGTTTAATAATCATAACATGATGGGTTCGACCCTACGACAAGATTTCAGTATGGAGGCTAGAATGCATAAGTGCAACAGAAAGTGAATTTCCCTAACCTATATGTCAGTTATGAACACAATACCTACCATTATGGGTCAACAGTCATGGAATCAAAGTGGTAAAAATTTCTCAAAATTGTCAAATGGTCCTGAAAACAACCTATCCCAACACTTACAAGCCAAAAGGTCATAAATTCTTGGACAAATTCAAAGAGTAAAAAAAAAAATTTAGACGAGTGGGTTTTGATTTTTTTTTGAATTTTGGGCATAAATAAACCCTTTGAACTCACTTTCGGTGATTTGTGCATTGGAGTAAAAAATATTTGGAGTAAAAAATCCCCAATTTCAATCCAGACTAATTCTCGACCGAATCACCTCAAATCTTCCAGGTAATCCTCTCAAACATATTAATAATCATTTTCTTTATCAATTCAAGTATTTTTAAGTCAGTTTCACCATAAGAATTAGTTTTTTAGATTAACCCTCTCCATATACACAGGTTGAAATTATTCAAGCTGCATATATACGCAACTGTGTGAAAATGAAACCCATGTATGCATAAAGTAATTTTTTAAAATAAAAATATGATGGATGAATTGCTGATTGAATAAGTATGACCATCAGTTGGAGAGAGAGGGAGAATGGTGCAATTGATAATGAGGTAATGGAGGATGAATTGTCCTTGGAAGTACTCTGAGGATGTAGATTGCTCAAATTTTTTAAAATTCCCAATATGAAAAAAAATACCAAATTTATGGAGATGCTTGTTAATTACTGGGACCCAGAGGAATATGCATTCACGATCGACCAAATGCCTTTGAGAATTGAAATCAAAGACATATTTCAAGACTAGGATTTCTCGAAGGGGAGAGCTAGCGAATTTGCAGGGCAAGGCACTAGGAGGGATGAATGTAGATGACTAAATCTAGCTATATTGCTCAAAGGATACTCAGAAGATTGGGACCCGGATCCCAATCAGAGATGTACAAGGATTGCATATGAAAATCCTTATTTTCACCATAGTCGGAGTAGCCGGGTCAACTTCAATACACCAAGCCTCATGTGAAAACATGAGTTTGGAAACTGATTATCTAACTACTCTATATGATTGGTGCACTCAATTGTTGGCCAAATTGAAGAAATAACTGACTTCTATTTGGAAGAATAAAACTAAGAATTTTAGATATGGGAATATCTTGTGTACATTATTCTTTGAGAGAATACGTGGGCTTCGACCCAAAGTGATATCAACCATAAATAGCCCACATGATCCACACATAGCATGATGGGATGACCCGATGAAGAGACTAGGGGGTGGCGAGGTCTCTAGGACTACCTGGGATGATGAGTTATTCTTATGGTGGGGAGAATAGGTGATTGTCATAGAGGATTAAACCTATGCAGGTATGGACTTTAGGGAAGATCCATATTTTCACTTACCACCCAGAGCTGCATGGGGAGCGATTGGTAAGATCACATTTAAATTATTTTTGATTATTTGATTTTTTGGATTCTCGATAAAAATATGAAATGAAAGAATCTTTTTGATAGGAAAAGGTACTTACAAAATTATTGATCATGTTATAGATGTTGAACCAGTTAGACCTGAGGGTCTACGAAGGCATAGGTGCTGCAGAAGAGAGGCAAAGAATGTCACAAAATACCCTGGGAGAGTCCTCCATGCAATACATAGGAACTTGGAGGTTCTAATCCGCCAGGTACCTATGGCTACAGTAGAATACCTCCCTGATGCTATTCAGAGAAGTGTGGTTGGTGTACCACATGATTGGGTGTGACTATTATGTTGTGTGGCTACTGCCATAATGTTCTTCCATTATGCTTATCTAGGGTAGGGCTAACATACATAGATTTTTAGGATGATTGGATGACTTGATATATTTTATGATAAGCACTATTGGGCATAAGCCCTAATTTTGTAGGACATAATTTTCCAATTTTTGTATATTTTTGAAAATTTGACTCTGATCTATATACAACGATTTTATGATGTGACTATCTCATATATACAATGATTATTGATGATTCTTGATATTTAATGCGATAAACGATTTATATGCCAATTGATTGATTGATTAGCTAATGAATCAACAAATGCATTTTCTGATCGTGGAATGTGAATGTATGTAACATAATTAAATGATATTTGTAACAAATGCACTCTTAGAAATGAATGATATAAATGTGGATCTCTGACACAATAGATGTTATTCAACTGTGAAACCACCAGTTGCGAGTCCACGTACACTACTAACGAACCAACACTAAGAGATATTGCTTCATACAATATATTGATCACAACAATATATTCTACAACATTTTTCGAAGCAGGACCAATACATATGCCCCTTGAGACTAACAACTGACCAGATGGATAATAAAATACCCAAGACGCAGAAGAAAGATTTCAGGTATGTTGACTAGGACCATCGGCAAAGCCAAAATGAACCATATCATTCATAAACACCTACCAAGGCAGATAAAAAATATCAACATCAAAACAAAATCAATAGAAAAATATGCAAAAAAATACAATATATACAAACAAAAAAAATTCTAGGGAGAAGCCTAGGTATAATATTCTTAAGGTAGAGCCCATTTTTTGGCTCCACCAATTCGTTTCCATCAAAGTCAACCAAATCATAAGCTCCCTTTTTAAGGACTCTTTTGACGATGAAATGACCGTACCACATGGATTTAAATTTCCCTGCGCACAAGGCATCCTTGTCTTGATTAGAGACCAAAACAAGGTCACCTCTAGAGAAAACCCTAGGTTTTACAACCTTATCATACTGAAAATTCACTCTTTTCTTATGGGCCTCATTAATCGTAGCTGCATCTTGACGCTGCTCATCAAGACATTACAGATAAACAAGGCGTTCTTCGAGACTTGAAGTGTCTAGAAGAAGCTCAATAACTAGCTTAAGGGAAGGAAACTCACACTCAACATGAAATATTGATTCCAATCTATAAACCAACTGGAAAGGAGTGAATCTGGTTGCAGTCTTAACTGAAATCCGGCATGCCCAAAGTGCAGGATATAACATGACATGCCAATTGGACTTATATTTATTGATTTTACTTTGCAGGATAATCTTAAAGGATTTATTCATGGCTTCCAACTACCCATTGTCCTGGGGATAATACAAAGACGAATGCTCCTGTAAGAAACCTAATTTAAGAGCCAATTCAATCATCATGGAGTTCTGAAAATGACTGCCATGGTTAGTGGTAATATCTTTGGGAATACCAACGTGAGAAATGACTTGGTTGAACATAAATATGGTTGTTTTTTCACTATTGTTCAAGAAAGTAGGCATAGCCTCAGCCCACTTCGTGAAGTAGTCCAATGCTACAATAATGTACTTATGACCCTTTGCCGAAGGCAGGTTACAATTAGTAAAATCAATTCCCCACTTAGTGAATGGATCGACAATGATAAAAGGAAAGAGCGGAGCAGGATGAGCGCACATCTTCCGAGTATAAAATTGACAAGGATGACATTTTTTGACCGCCTCAACACAATATTTAAAAACCAAGGGCCAAAAATATCCGGCATGCAAAATATTTTGAGATGTAGAAAGCTGAGATAAGTGACCACCAAAAGCTCCACTGTGGCAATCATTCAACACAACCTCAGCTTCTTCGAGATTTAAGTAACGCCTAAGGGCCGAATCAACCCACGATGATACAAAGTGTCACCGATGATAAGATAACATCTCTTCAAGTGACACAATTTTCTACGCTCATCCTTCGAAAAAGTGAGGGGAAACCTCAAATTCTAGAGATATACATACCAAGGATCTTGTGAAGAAATGAGGAAAATATATTCATTAGGGAACAAATCCTCATAAATAATCTCTTCTCCACAAGGTAACTTAGAGGTCAACTTTGCAAATACCAACAATTTCTTTGATTTGGCAGATCGGAACTCAAGATCAAATTCTTGTTGAATGAAAATCCATCTATTTTATTCCCCCCCAATCACTCACCTACTGAGAATAAATTGAAATGGATTGACAACTGCCAAAACATAAGTTTTAGGAAGCAGAATGTAATACCTAAGTCCCTGGACAACATTGAAGACTACCAAAGCTAACTTCTCGATGGGAGAATATAATAATTCAGGACCTACCAAGCCTCGGCTTAGATAATAAATAACATGTTCACAAAGAGAATCATCCTCTTGAACCAGAACCATATATATAGTAGATTCTACCGCGAAAAAGTAAAAAGGAAGTATCTTCTATAATCAGGTGGACTCAATAAAGGAGAAGAGGTCAATGCCTTTTTCAAAGCATCGAACAAGCATTGAGCAAAGTCATCCCATAGGAATGGGATTCCTTTCTTCAACAATCTCATAAACCCTTTTGTAATCTCAGCATAGTTAACGATGAATCTCCTCAAGAGCTTGGAGTTTCCTTGAAGACTTTGAAGTTGAAGAATAGAAGATGGGGGAGGAAACTGAAGTATTGCCTCAACCTTGAAGGGATCTACCCAAATCCCTTCAGTAGACACAATGAATCCCAACAACCGACTAGATGTGCCAACCAAAACACACTTATTTGGATTTAACCAAACTTTGTAATGACGACATCTTTCGAAAATCTATCAAAGGTGAGAAGGACGATCAATTCTCTTTCAAGAATGAGAAGCTAAATCATCCAAATAAGCTTCGATGATATGCTTGATATCGTGGAAAGCATAGGACATGGACCGCAGGAAAGTAGCTCCAACATTTTTAAGACCAAAAGGCATCTTCTTGTATGCAAACGTACCCAAAGGGAAAATAAAAGAAACCTTGTGCTGATCTTCAGGATGGATGGTAATATGATTATATGCTGAGAAACTGTCCATGAAGGAGAAAATCCTATTCCCCGCATACTCATCAATAATTTGATCAATAAATGGTGTGGGGTAACTATCTTTCAGACATGTCTTATTCATATCTCTGAAGTCAATGTAGACATAGATCATTCCTTGTTTCTTTTCCACATGCAATGGATTCAAAACCCATTCAATCAAATGAACGGGGTATATGAAACCCACCTTAAGCAGCTTCTCAATGCCAAACTTGATAGCTGCGACTTTCCTAGGGTTGATGGGTTGAAGATTCTGCCATATAGGCTTAACAATCTCGTAAGTGTTGATCTCATGCTGAACAATAGATGGATCGATTCCAGGAATTTCCTCATAAGACCAAGCAAACACACCATGAAAATATTTAAAGCTATTGGTATAAATTTGAATGTCTTCAGGGGAACATTCAGATCTGATGAAAACATTCTCTATAACATTGGGATTCCTGGAAATATTCACCGAGATAATTTCCAAAATGAAAACCATATTACCTTCGGCAAAAATCTATGCTGGAGCCAAAGGGTTCATGATCGAGTGAACAAGACCAGTAGACACAGGGCTAGACAATCTTGACTCAAACTCGCACAAATTAGGTAGAAAATATGACAGATGATGAAAATCATCCCACAGTCTTTCCACACCAGTAATTGCATCTTGGATTGGATCCTAAGATGGTAGAACAATATTGAGGCAATCCTAAGCAGAAGATGAGTTAAGTGTCCAATCTGGAACCACTTCTCCATCCAAATCCTCCTGTGAAAGAGAAACTAGATCAGAATCTGTAGAGTCAACAATGGACTATTAAGAAATTTCAGCCACAGATGTAGGGTATGCCATTCCACCCACTTGACCTTCTTCTAATGTGGTGGTAGGAGAAGGTAAGGTCCAAGGGTCCGAAAAATAATGAGTTCAGAAGAAATCTCTTAGAGTAGGAGCCCTGGAGGATGAAATAGCATTGATATGAACATAAGGAGGTGGAATATCAAAGGTAACCATCAACGAGGTATACATGTCGACTCCTAGATTCTCCACATTTTTCTTGGAATAATTAACCAAAGGAAAAATCGATTCAGAAGATGTATTAGGATCTATCGGATAATAGTCCATATGGTCAACAATGACAATCCTCCCTTCATGGGGAAACACAGGATGCGAAATAATAATGAAGAAATGACATCCATCTCATAAATCCAATTCCGCCCCAATAGAATGTTGTAGTCCAAATTGGCATCAACTATCTCTGCTTCGATATTGACAAATTTACCCCCAACACATATGGGAAAAGCTATAACAATGCCATGTAGCCTGTGAGAATGAAAATCAAATGCAGAGAGGAGAGTAGGTGAAGGAATGGCTTGAGGGGATCCAATAGCTTTCAAACATGAGATAGACATGACACATGTGGAAGCACCGTTATTGACTACCGTTCGAAAAATATTGATTTTCTGATACGTAGATTTGATTTGAAAATCCATATAATGAGGAAGTCTCTTCTTAATATTGGACATATCAAATGTGATCATAATAGAGGTCTTTGGATCTATCACCCCAATTAAAATGAGAAGCGTACTCCTTTGTACTAGGCACGACTAAAGTACCTCCAACATAGATATAACACAAGGACTCTGAGCTAGATCTTCTACAATGGAGTAGTTTTGGGCTGCCTTGGAATTAGGGTTGATTGTATAATTTTTAGTAGAACCTTTTGACATGAGAGGTATAGGATCAATGATTCAACTCCGGGCCTCTCAATATGGAGGGGCTCAGAAGTATCAAGAGCGGACTTAGCCTTCAGAGATTCAGATTCACCATAATCATGTGATCTCGTGGTGACATCAATGGGAGAACCCACCATATATACATTTGAATAATTCCCCCCCACCTGGTTTCCCCCCGTGGGAGCTATAGTATTTTCATTCGCGCCAACAAGAATTTTCTACCCTTGGGGAAAAGGGTTAGTGAGGACAACCTAGGAATTAGAAGAAATCTACTGAGCTAACAAGCACTGAGAATCTTGAATCTTAGGGCAGAGATGAGTGAGGTGGTCTCTAGTACATAACTTGCATGGAAACTTGACTTTCTTCTTTGAATCTCTCTTACCCTCTCCAAAATTATCGTTGGATTTGTTTGCATTACCCTTCCCATCCTTATCTTTCTTCTTTTTATTCTGTCCATTCTTCTTCCCATCAGATTTTTGATTTCATTTGGGGTTAGAATATTGAACAACATTAATCGTTAAGGGTCGGGAAGGAGTAGACATTGACATCGTAGCTTGAATATAAGGAGTAGATTGTAGAGACAACTTCTACTATCGATCGAACGTAAAATTCTGTTAGCATGGGGACTTGGCTTTGGTTTGGCTAAATCTATTTTGTAATGAGGAGCATCATGCAAGATATTATTAAAAATCCCACACTAAGAATACATCAGTTCCAACTCCTGGGCTCTAAAGATAGCTTTCTCCTTAGTGAATACCCCAGAAAGAGATACATCTTTTGAGATTTTTGGCTGTAAGGATTTGAGGAACCATTCGAGAAGGAATTCATTGGGAATATAGGATTTAATAAGCCTCTTCCTTCTCCTCCATTCTTGAATATGGTCAGAAATGTGTGTTGCCTTATCCTTCTAGAAATTGGCCATAAGCTCAGTCCCATCATCATCACAAACAAGAAACTGGAAGTGGTTCAAAAATATGGTAGCTAACTTTCCAAACAAAGCAAAAGTGCCCCTATTAAGGTCAATGTACCATTTAGCAGGGTTTCTAGTTAGGGTGCACTGAAATAACCTCAACCTTATTGAATCATCAATGAGGGAGTTCGATGAACACCATAAATGGAAAGCGTTAACATGGTAGGCTGGATCCTCATCAGTCTTCCAATAAAATTTTAGAATATCTGATGGAAGTTTAGTAGGGATCGGAGGCCAACCTAGGCTATACTGGATAGGAGCATTAGTCAACTTTGATAGATATGGAAAATTTAGGGTTTCCAGGAATGGTAAGAATAAAGGACCCTGAGAACTCCATCCACCTAGGGACTATTTCCCAACATTATGAAAAGAATAACCTGGATTTGCTAAGGCACCAGGTTGCCACAGATTGTTTGCAGAAAAATATAGACCATAAGAAAAACCTTGTGGCCCAGAGGAGCTCGGAGTAGGACCTCCTCCCATCACAGGGTTACCATAAACAGGGGTGTTCCCCCCAATTGAAGTATTAAAAGAAGATGAAACCCATTGGTAAGGGTTCCATGCATTAGTGAACAGAGAGAAACCCTAAGAAGCACCTATGAAAGAGAAAAGAACATTCCCCTGCTGACCATACATGAACTGATTCCCAGTTCCAAACCCACTGAAAGCAGGGTTCCAACCTTAAAAAGCATTAGAGCTTTGACCTCCTAGAAAAGGATTAAAACCTTGACCTTGTGTGGAGAAAGGAAAATATCCTAAGGAAGGGTTAAAATGAGGGATATGACCACTTCCTAAAGGAAAACCATGAAAATACGCTGACCCAATAGCCATAGAAGACATGGGCATGGATACAATAGATGAAATAGTGAAAGAAACCAAAGGAATTTCACTAGAATTCATCCCAAATGAAAAGAGACAATTATGGGAAGAAAACTATTGGGTGCCCCCAGTCGTAGACGGAATGGAGGTAGAGACAAAAATTTCAGTACTAGGAGTGATGGTCGAAATAGCAATGGTACCTCCTCCCTCAACCAAAAGAGGAGTAAGCACACTCAAAGTACTCATAGAAAAAGCTATGTTCCTAGCTGTGGCCATCAAAATAAAATAAGGAGAAATATGAGGGCTAGCCGGTGTGTGAGACGAAGGCCTAATGTACAATAGAATGTTCAGAAAACTAGAAAGAAGAGGAGAGGAAGGAGTAACTGGAGGTTTAGGAATTTCTTCAACATAAACTTCTTCTGCTGGAAAAATGACCCGAGAAAGGAGTGGAGTGCTCCTCTCTAAATCACGACTAGCACTAGGACTACCCTCAGAAATAATAGCCACAAGCAAAGGATCAATCTTCGATGTGTTAGTTGCTACTGGCTGGAAATCACCAGTAGAATTGCTCCTACGCCTTCTAGAAGAAGGCTCGACACTCGCAAGAGAAATCCCATGAAGTCTCCTCAATTGACAAACTAATCAATCAACCACTTTTAATTATTATGAGATTTTATATAGACTCAAAAAATTACAAAGCTATGGAAATCTAGGAGAAAATAACACTCTCTACAAAAATGTCCCTAAGATTCAAAAATCAAGTAGCTCTTAGGTATTTCCACTTTGAGTTATTAGGACTGGACACCAAAATACAAGAAAGAGAAAATAAGGACTTTCTGAGAATATCTTGGGGTAATTACGGCCCAGGTCTACTAGCGAAGGTAACATAAAAAATCACACTGAACTCCAAAAAAAATCCTTTTTTGGTGCAAGTACTCAAGCTTCACAAGGGCACCCTCCAGAAGTACTAATGAGAGTGATGCAACGTCTTCCTTAGGTACCACAGGTATTCCCCCTCGTAGTCACCTATGTGATACCTAGGAATAGAAACTATGGACACCAATTCATATCGACAGCTGGGCGGAATGGTCTTTGGTCAGGATCCAAAAAATAGGATATGGGGTATCTCTCTTCTATGCCTTCACTCGTCCTCACACTTGACTCTCTGGAGGAGAGATTTCCTAGTACATTTAATGAGGCTGAATTTCACTCATTTATCAACTTCTAAGTTTGAAATTTTGAGTGGCGTTGGAGAGTTAACTCTCCATTCACCTATTCCAAGGCCCTAATGACCTAGAATAGTTGGTGTATATTAATGACAACTCAAAAATTATAGTTCATTTTAAATTATGCACTTGATTTTAATGGATTTTATTTTTAATTCATGGGTAAACAAAGAATTCAACTTGTGATATTTTGACGCACACCAAATGGCCTTAGGAATCCACCTAATTTTCTACAGTGGTTGGAGAACTATTTAAAATATGGATGTAGTTCCAGAGATGAGGAAGGCATTCCTCATTGCTTTTAAAAGAATTTATTTTTGTAATATATTGGTCCCAAAAGGTCATGGAATTTTATGGACTTCTATTAGTCTCAGAAAAAAGGGGTCAAAACCTTGCTTCAAGTGTGTGTTTTAACATTACCAGTGTTACTGCTAACTCTCTAGAACACTAGTTTCTATTTTCTATGCTTGCAGAAAGTTTTGGGTTGCGAAAGTTGGATCGATTACCTTATGGAGTCTCCCTTCCTTTGCAACATGTAAGCTTCTTTATTTTTTTCCTTGCATGTAAAGGATGCACCAATATTGCAAAGCAGCAATATCCTACATGATTTCATATATTGTTGTGTAGTGAGAATAAGAATATGATTTTTCATGTCCCTTTTCCTTCTTTCAAATATCATTTTTGGAATGTCTTAATTTTTAAATATAAATCAAAATTTACTTATAAATTTATGACCTATTTTTTTGTTATCTTTAGCGAATGGTAGGGTTTTACTTTTCCCAATGGTGAACAAGTGATATAAGAATAAACAAAGGAAATACTCCACATAAATGTTTCTTGATAGTAAGTTAGTAAAGTTGATTTTGATGCAACATAAGATACCTTTCATTCAAAAAGAATAATTTAACTCCTCGAAGTAATTTTAAACCTTGTCCCCATCAATGAATGAGCCTTCTAATATTCCTTTCCCCTTAGAGTTTGAAAATTCAAAATGGTTCCTAGAGCCTCCTATATTTTGTTGGCATTGTAAGGTAGATACTAGATAGTATACATAGACTTGAAATCCCATCCTATGATAGTTCATGAGGATATTTTCCCTTTGATTGCCTCAAATCCTTCAAACTACAAGTCATTGATTTCCAAAGTACATGGGGGATTAGGGTTCTGCATCCTTGCATTTTTAGGTTTCTATTTTGAGGTAAGATTAAGATCCAAGTGGTTTTTGTGACAAAAAATATGCATCTACAAGAAAATAATGACATCATCTCCCAAATCATCAAGAGGATTAGGTGAATCCAAATCCTATTTTTCCATCACACTAGTCCATCTTAAACTCTATCTATTATTCTTTTGATATGTCATGATTTTTGTCAATCTTCAATCTTGTTACTATTTAGTGCACTACAACTGATTTCCTACTTATACAATTGTTTTAGGAAATTTTAATGTTTGATGTTCCATTCTTTGTTTTGAATGGTTATATGTGCGGAAAAATGTTTGGGAATAAATTGAGTTAACTTGCCAATAAACTTGGGGTAAAACAAACATTCGATATAACCCAAAATTTGGATCTTTATGGGTAGCAACCTAAAACAATTATGGATTTTAGGAGTCATTTTCATATGAATGATTGTTTAATTATTGCATCTTATTTAGTGTTTTTTTATTTCCCTGCAATTTATGCAAGAATTTTCCATTTATCTTACTTCACAATATTTCCATTGAATGTTCAATTGCATGTTTGGTTTCATGGAGTTTCCTACAAATATGTTGAATATTAATATTTAGGGTATGTTGAAGTCCAACAATAAATTGTAGCGCCTACACTAGTGTGGGACCAATAGGTCCTAGTAGCACCTACACTAGTGTGTGCTAAATTTGGTGCAGTGTCTATTTTAATTTTCCCTTAATTAAATTGGACAATAAAATGTAATCTTATCTCATAATCACTTTTAATAGTTAACTGAGTGTGATAAAATCAGTTAGCTCTTAAATTTTAAGTTGAGGGTGGTTGGTGAGGCATGCAGAGTGATTCTATTAGTTATGGAGTTCAAATTGCAGTTGGTGCATTAGTTTAATGCATGAGTAATCAGTTAACTCAGATAGGTGAGTTAAAGTCAGTCACTATTAGTAGAACATTTTTAATTACATATCTCCATTATTTTAGGAGGTAGAAATAATATTTCGAAGCAGTATAAAATCTGTATATATCATTCTCTCTTACTTAGTGTCTCTATCATACACACACTATTAATTTATTTTGATTACATAGATTCATTTTAAAATGAGAGCTATCAAACCCTTTAAGAGGAAAACCCCTTTATACCTTGAGAGGTTTGATCACTCTTAGCACTTATAAATCTAGGGTTAAGGTGGATAAGGCGTACATTATTTATCTCCTCTTGATTTTAAGATGTGACATGTTAAGTAGAGTCTTAAGCATTATAGAAAGTATTAAGCTTTTCGTAGTGCTAAAATATCATCTTTATTTTAATTATGATGAAATGAATTTAATTATATTTTGTGTTCATTTTACATATTTATATATAAAAAATATATATATTTTAATTTTTAATTTTATTAATAATATTTCAAAGTATTGTGATTATTGATATAAGTGATTATTGTTTAGTTTTTTTTTTAAAGTCATATGGATAGGATTTTTTTTTTTAAGAAATCAGTTATAATTCTACTAATAGAAACAAAATTGAAACATAACTGAATGGTTTGAGTGAGCTAATTATGTTTATTATATTTATCACTTTTTACCTTCTATTACATTTTTGGTTGAGTTGTTCTTTTGGATACTTCATTACAATATCTCATTTATTGATGAGTGCTCTAGTAGAATATCTCTTCCATATTCAATATTCAACTGCCTCTTAGCATAATCAACCTAATTATATATATATATATATATATATATATATATATATATATATATATATGTATATATATGTATGTATATGTATATGTATATGTATCTCTCTCTCTCTCTCTCTCTCTCTATATATATATATATATATATATATATATATTATTATTATTATTCTTTTAAAATATTAAAATTTTCATAAAAAAACATAATTTTCTTTAAAAAAGAAATTAACAGCAAAATTAATACCCAATATTAATTACAATACTTAGTATTAATTAATTTTCAAGATGAAATAAAATTAAATAAACGTATAAAAAATAATGTAAACATAAACACTAGTGTATGAGATAAGTACTCTCCTCTCGAGTTTTGAATACCTCATTCCTACACATGTGCCCTAGAATGGAAACAGGGCAGCATAATTTCTGGCTAATTGGAGGTGCACCCATAGGGGATCAATCCTAGATGACCCTTTGACCAACGATACACCTAAGAACCTGGAACTATTAGCCCATATCCTAACACTGGATGGAAAACAGGAGCAATGCCATGAGGGAAAAACCAAACAAGACCCCCAATTAGGGTGCGTGCGGAGGGTGCGTGCAGCAGGACGGTCCCACAAAGGACTCACGGTAATATTGATATGAAGGGAATTGATGAGGGAGGGTGTCCGTGGAAATTTCATGTCGAGTTTGGTAGAGTTGAGGTGAGATGAGAAGACATGGGAGAATGTAGGGCAGGAAAATGCGCATGCAAATCATTTAGCAGCCAGGTGTTGGAGGTCTTAGCATGGTTATTGTATGTAGTTCTGTGGTGAAGTATAGAGGTAATGAGAGAAAAGGTTCAGAGTTAGAATTACCCTCCTGTAGAAATGGTGGACAATAACCTTCGGAGGTGGGCGAGACAAGGGAGCAAGCTTCCAAGCACCGGTAACAAGGTATGTGTGGTATTCTTCACCTAACCATAGCCAAAATTACATTGAAATAATGAATGTCACTTACAGGATTATTGTTATGTCGTATAAATGGAGGGCTCTAAGAATTGAAGTTAGTCACATGGTAGATGGAAATTTCACTACTTTAGCTCTTTCTATATCAATTTATATTATATATGGAATATTACGGCTTCAAATGGGTATGTTGAGCGAAATATGGATTTACTGGTTCCACGGGAAGACTATCTACCATGCACGACATGAATGGCCTTTTATTAGGATGAGTGGGCTATGGTATAGGGTATGTTGGGGGTTGATTATGGTCTGTTGGTATTTTAAACTTAGCGGGGGGTGTCGACCTAAGGAGAATAAAGGAAACCCGTCCCATGGAAGGAAACAAACCCACTGTGGGCAGTCTCGCTGCAGTGCGAGAATTGAGTTTGACATTCGTATGATGGAAAGAGAAATAAACGGGCATGAGGACATTGGAATTTTCCATGTTTTTCTTAGACGAGCCTAATTCTACATGCTACATTTTTTTTTTATGTATATGCATAAACGTCACGACTCAAGCCTATGTGACTGGTACCCCCGTATAGGTGCGTCAACAGATCACTGGCTGGGAGGAAGATCTCAACCAGAGGGCTGAAAAACACATGCAGGAAGAGGAATGGCAGGTACTAGTTCTGGACCCTAGAAACACCCGTAGCAGACTCTCACAGTATAATAAAATTTTCCATATGTATTAGATGATGAAAAATATAGTTGTCAAGGCAATCGCGAATTCAACTGGTTTTATCAAAACAGATCCCGGACTCTAGGAAATCCAGAAGGACTTCCAACTAGTCCAGTTTCAAATTCAGCAGAAAAATGTTTGCTTACGTTGCATTGAAAGGAAAATTAGGTTCCCACCTCAGTCAGAGATTTAGGGGTCCAATGCTAAGGAACCAACTCCAATAGAGTCCTCAGAGGACTAGTTTTGATGTTTTTCTTTGTTTTGAATTGTTTTGATTATGTATATGTTGATAAGTAGAATAGATGTTAATATTTTAAGGGTGTAGTTAATTTTTTTTGTAGAAATTGAAACCTATAAGAATAAGCTGGACAGAATAAAAACCTTTAGATATTGGATGGCATATAATGCTTTCCAATGGCCAATAGACTCGGTTTCCCAGCTGAACAGGTTGAGGCCATGAAATGTTCATTTTGGATGTAACATGTTTTATATAAATGAATGAAAGGAAGGTACTAATAAGCCTACAAAAAAAATGTAAACATAAACAAATTCTATGATATTGTATAGAAAGTAATGTAAAAAAAAAAAAATATGATATCATATATTGTGAGTTTTTAGAAATAGGAGTGAATTTATCTTTTAACTTTCATCACTAGTAAACTGATATATCCTTTTTTTAAACACATTGATTGACCTGCCACTAGAAGAAAAAAAATAAATTATGAATTATTTGAAATATATTTTATAATTTTCCTCATAGTTTTATTTGACTTACGATAAATCATCATTCTTTTCAGAGACTCACTATCATAAAGTCTTATGCTAGTGTTAGTTTCATTTGGGGTTCTATATATATACGATGGCATGTGTGTTTAAATACTCATAATTTCAATTGGGGTTCTATATATATAGTGGAATATGTGTTTAAATACTCATACATAAAATTTCACAAATCCCATCCCTTTTGCATGAAGTTATGGTTAAAATGTTGATATATTGGTAATGTTTCACACTATAATAACCTTTTTCTAGAGTATTTTAATGTGGTTATATATATATATATATATATATATATATATATATATATATATATATATATATATATATATATATATATATATATATATATATATATATATATATATATATATATATATATATTATTTTTTGAGGGTTTTATAATTCAAATTGATCAATTGTTTATACGGTTTAATATACTCATTCCTTTGAAAAATATAGAGCTTGTACAACTGTGTTGAGTTAAGACCTATCGTGTTAGGGATATTAGGGTTAAGTTTTATGGTGAGGATGAGGAACAATGTTTATGGGAATAACCACCTCCTCCTCCCTATCACCACTTCATCTCAGTTGGAGCTCTCACCTTGCGAGAGTGACCTCTGCAACCATAATTTATTCATTTACCAATTTTTTCATGGTTTTGGAGTTTAGTCACTGCTAGGTAATCCAAATGAGAGTTCTCTTAACAATCCCTGCCTTTCTTTTCTTTTCTTCTAGTTTCAATATAAATATATATTTACACACCACAAAAATTTCAATAAATACCACTATCTTCAGTTACAAGTCCTCTTAAAAAGGGTACTCTTGGATTTTAAATTTATTTAACCAGTTGAAAAAAATCTTACACAAACACATATGTTTGCAAATTACAATTAAAATATTACTTCGCTGACTTTGAAAAATAATAAAAAATATAATTTTGCATAAAAGAAAAATTAGTTCTCTTCGTGTAGATCATGCTTATATATATATATATATATATATATATATATATATATAATAAATTACACATTTTAGACTAAGTTATGTTGTGTGAACACACACATACCTCTTAATATGTGCGAAAATTCGTAAGGATGAACATTTAATTCAATGGAAAAACGGAAAGTTATATCTATATATATCTATATATATATAGATATATATAGATATATATATATATATATATATATATATATATATATATATATATATATATATATATATATATAATAAATTACACATTTTAGACTAAGTTATGTTGTGTGAACACACACATACCTCTTAATATGTGCGAAAATTCGTAAGGATGAACATTTAATTCAATGGAAAAACGACAAGTTATATGACACTAAAAAAATTTGTTAACACTATCAGAAGAACAACAACATAATTCTCCACAAATTTTTCTTTTACTCTTAATCAAAATTCACAATGCTTATATGAATTTTGAGGGTTTCAATTCGATAAAAGAGAAAAATTTTGAAATTTCATTGCCACATTTGGCCAAAATGTGTAACCCATCTTCATGAATCTACCCTTTTGTTAATATTATTTCTTTCGCTGTGAATCTCTCCTAATATTAGATAAAATTTGAGGTCTAAAATGGGTCTCAGAATAAAAATGTACTAAAAAAATTCACTTTATAACAACCTATAGGATTCATGATGATGATGTCAACCCACTTTATAACAACCAATAAGATTCAATATGATTATGTCAACCAAGGGGATGATTCACCATTTTTGACGTAAAAAGGTGAAAATATTAAAAAGTAAAGAATTAAAAAAAAAACATTTTTCAACTCGTATTTTCAACTTATCTCCCCACTTTTTTACTCAAATTTCAAGCATGGGCACTCGTTGGATGCATAATTTAATTCATCATCAAATTATTATCCATGTTGCATACTTATGGTGGACCTTACTACACGAAAAATGAGAAATACATGAAAAAAATGATTGCAATCACGTGAAATACATGAAAAACATTTAGATTTATCACTTGGATTTCCACATATCCTAAATTTTAACAAGTCATTGTAGTAAAAAACAAATAAACATAATATTTACAACCACTTAAAGGTATTCAATAACCTTATAAAAATAAAATAATAATAAAAATAAAAAATGACACATGGTATTGAGAATATAAAGCCTGTTAGAGAGTATTAAGAAAAATGCTATAATGTTTGAGTAAAAACATTTAAATGTTGATTAATTAATAATTATAAATAAAAAATAATAAAAAAATTAAAATTCAATAAGTTATTTTTTTAATTAATAAAAGTCACACTAATTTTTTAGATTAAAGAAAATCATAATGTACATATCACATTAAAAATTACCTAATAATTATAATAAATTTACAATATAACATTATCCCCACTTTACTATCGATATATTTAACTTTTAAATAGGCATTGTTATTATGGTTGATCAATACCACATACCCAAAAATCATAACTGATTTCAGTATCAAAATATTTTATAAATATGCCATTTTAATTTAATTTTATAACCACTTTTTAAATTTGAGATGTATGTAAATCCTCTATCCTCATTATTGCTAAAAACATTTTATGAATATTACATAGAGATTAAGATAAATTATTAATAAAAGTAAAAATGATTTATTTTATTTTATTTTTTATATAGAATTGTGAAATTTATATAATTTACATAATATTATTAAAAACTAGCATAGATCTATCTTAATTAAGGATTTACTAACTTCTAAAGATCTATCATCTAGGAATCAAATCTTTGGAAATACATAAATCTCTTCAAATTTTGTAATATTAAAAGAATTTGCATTTTGAGATATTTAATCCTTTCATTTTAATACTTTCAAAATTAATATAAATCTCTACTAATTATTAAATAATCATAATTAAAATCTTACTTTTAAAATATAAATTAAATTTTAGGGTTAATTTTTTTATCATTGCTAATTGGGTTTCATTAAATATATTAATAAAAATTATAAAATAAAAATAGATATATATTAATTATTAAATAATTCTAATTCAAATTTTAATTTTAAAATATAAATTAAATTTAAGAGTTAATTTTTTTACAATAGCTCATTGGTTTTCAAATATATATATATATGTTTTAATTATAAAAATAAATATGATTTTTTTTTTTCATTATAATTTTAAAATAAAATCTTATTGTAAATAAAAATTTACATTTACTATTTTCAAAATATAAAAATAGTAACATTGATTGCATTATTGTTTTCTGATTATTACAAGTTTTGGAGTTTGTTGTTAGAATTAAATAAAACAATTTTTAATCCAATTATAACATTTTGTTTTTTAAAACTTATTTTTCATTCATCTCAAAATTCCGTTTGAGAGTCAGATTTGTACCGTGTTAACAATTCAATTTCAACAAATATCCACCAAATTAAATAGAAAAATTACACTCCAAACACATATAACAAATAGATTACCGTCATAATATTTATAATTCTAATTAAAAAATCTTTAAAAAATATGCTAATTATTAAAAAAAAAATCGAAATAAAAAAATGCATTAATCAACTCTAAAAAGTATAGAAACGATTATAAACATTCTTGACATTACTGCAGAAAGTTCTCAATTGAAAATTCTGAGTTAGACAGAGCTATAACACCTTTCTTGTTTATCCGGCTGAATATCCAAAAGAAGAAAGAATATTATATAAATATAAACAATAATAGAAACACAAAACAAGTTTAATAAATTCAGAGTGCATGGAGCTGTAATACTCTTCTTATTTATCAGGATGAATATATCATGACTGTGTGCTATAATTAATTAAATTCAGAGTGCATGGAGCTGTAATACTCTTCTTATTTATAAGGATGAATATATCATGACTGCGTGCTATAATTAATTAAGCATCACATTTGACGGAAGCCATTGAAAGGGCTAGATCAAGGGTTTCTTAAACTGCTAATCAAGTTATTTGAAATTTTATTTTAAAAGTTAGATGGAGTGTTTTAAGCATTTGACTGAACTGTTCAGGGCTCAAAAAAGAAAGTTGTAGCTCCTCTTTTGTATATTTCTTTGCCATACTATTTTTAACTTTCATGGATTTAGGGAATTTTTTTTCCTTAAATGGCGGAGTTTATCATGTTGGATTCGTGAAAAAATATTCTTTCCAATAGAATATGAGTTTGACACTTTTAAATTCATATGATATTTTTCATTGAACTTATATTAAACATAACATTTGAATATTTTTTGGACATTTTCAAAGAGATTTCTTAAAAAATCTGTTGAACCGTTAGTTAAACTGAGAGGGTGGGGGTGGGGGGGGGGAGAAAGGGAAATTAGTTTAACACATTCATGAACTTTTAAAACATTCCTTTAAACTTATTTACACCTTCATTTCATGATCAACTTAATATGTGAGCAATCTTAATTTGAAAGCAACAAGTATTAAGCAGATTAGATAATGTAACGACAGTCTTAATATGTGAGCAACAAGTATTAAGCAGATTAGATATACCATATCAACACATAGACATCATGCACATAGACAACAGATATAAGTGGAAACCCATAAGGGAGAAAACCACATCTTATTATTGTTGTGATGCAAAGGCAAGCTCCAACTCCCTCTCACCACCGATTTTCTGTAGGCTCCAACCTATAGGAGGCTACAACCTCGATTCAGCAAGTTACAACTTGTAAGGAAGCTCCAACTCCCATCTATTTTCTGCAGGCTACAACCTATAGGAGGCTCCTACCTCAGCCAAATACAAATGACATTTATCAAGCTACAACTTGATATGAAAGCACCAACTTCCATCTATTTTCTGCAGGCTACAACCTATAGGAGGCTCCTACCTCAGCCAGCTACAACTGACATCTATCAAGCTACAACTTGATATGGAATCACCAACTTCCTCACTCTTTTATAAAAATAAACACATGCTGATTTACCTGGATATCAACTCTATTCTGTTCCTTCTTCACTGCTGTCCTCCAGCCTTCATATCTGTCTTATATCATTTCTGAATCGTCATAGCTTCTCTATCTGCTCCTCCTTATTCTTACCCTCTCTTCCTCATTTCTCTATTGTCTAACCTTTTTATGCATATCAATGTGATATCATTTATAGAGTTCACCTCATGACTGTTTGCATTCCACAGAGAATTTGAAATGAACAACCATGACTCTTTGATTTCTGCCTTCTCATAGCTCATTCAGAGGAATATAGCAATATGTACAAATTTCTGTTTTACAGTGGAGTTTTGTTTGCCTACGGAGACTTGCTAATGTATCACATACAATAAAAATAATTCTAAATCATTTACATTCACATTTTCAGTTACATAAAACAATTTCACTTAGCCCTTTTTCCAGCCCTTGGCTTGCTGTGCTTTTGTCTTTTTTGTTGCTGTCATATAACTGTTCTGCATACCTCTTTTTTCCATGCATGGAAAATGCCCTGTGTCTTTTTCAATTTCTGCATACTCTCCTGTTCACTGAAATTGTGTATATGCTACATATATATAACTGCTTTACAAGTTTGGCTCCCAAATAACTCTCAAAGTCTCATGCATATATAATGCGTCCCAAAATTTTACCCAAGCTATTTCCAAATCTGGGCAATTATTAACAATAATATGCGGAAGTTACCTTTCTATTCTTAACATAATAGTCAAAACCCAACAGTCAAATAACATTGGTCTTCATATACGAAGGCTACTTTTAATGCTCTATGGTTAAAAACCATAGTCAAGTCCATTTCATGAATATTAAATGTTCGACTTTGCTATCCTTAAATGTAGGTCTCGGCCGTCACACATATTTATATATATATGAAAATTATTTATCAACCCGTTATGTGTCTACACCATACAAATATTCCTTTTGTCTTACGAAAACTATACATCAGGTTTCATCCATATTTCAATCTGCATATTCATTTATATGGTATATTGGTTCCGGCATATATATTATATCAAAAATAAGTCTTCGCCTTTTATTTAACACATTGTGCTATGAAATAAACCATCGCATCAAATACATCTGGGCCCACACTCCAATCTAATTTTACGGAACTCAGAATATTCAACCACATCATATAACATCTCAGGTCCACAAATGTTTTACCCTTCATCAATACATTTGGCTATGTTATCATCCCCACCTTATAGATTAAAACTTTACAAACCTTGAACCTTCACACATTATTTAACGCCACCATAATATAACAATTGGGCCCACAACACATTGCTTTGTATTAACTGTCGAATGGATCTGACGGCCCAACTTTTGTCACACTCGAAAGCCCAACTAAGCACTCATCCGATGGATATCATGCTATGAAGGTGCACGAGGGTTAACTCTCAGCAATCGCGCGTTATAAATGGTTTTTAAAAACCACTTATGGCCACGCGTTGGGCAAGGAATGATATCACGTTTTTTTCACCAATCCCACTTACCACTCTTGTGGTCGCGCGATACTGCCTGTAATTGCCTCCGAAACCGCTTATACTATTCCTTCTCACGGTTCCACTTTGCTCCTTGGCTCAGGGTTCTGCCCAACTCTCAGTCCCGCCTTTTAATTTGTTAACCTCTGTTTCAACCACATTTTAACACGACACTTCCATATTTTTAACGCCCAGCTCCATCAGGTTTTCACTGTGCATTCAAGGTTTGATCAATTCCAGGAATTGCCAGTCTTTAAGCTTCAGCTCTCGCCCTTTCAAATTGCTCAAATTTAAACTAAAACCTGCTCCTCAATCAGGCTTTCACCCCAATTTTCGATTCTCCTTCTCACCATGCACTCCATACATGACTTGGTCATCTTTAAGATGACATTGATTCACTTTCCTTTGAACAACTGTACAAGGTCCCTTAGGAAAATTCCCAATCCTTACACCTTCAATCGAAGTTCCTTTCCTCAACTTCGAACTCTGCTACGTTACCGAAGTTCTTCTCTTCTTCACTTTCGAATTCTGAAGTTAATTCAGTCTCTCTATTGCATCACTTACCCAAAAGATCCATTCCTCATAGATATGGGATGTAATTAACTTATGGAGCTGAACCTCAGTCCCTCTGTGGCATCATCGAAATTGCCAACATTCTTATTGAAACCTTCACACGGGACTTAAGGTGCATTAAACATTCAAATAGGTTAGAATCAAACCCAATCTTAACCAATGCATGGATGATTTCTATCTCCAATTTTTTGCTCTATGCCTTCGACTACGTGCAAATGGGATTTCGACCTTCACTCTTACTGCTCTTTATATTCAAAATTCTGAAATTAATTTTAATCATTACAGTATTATTTCTATTTACATGTTATTCAACCTCTCTGGTGTTTGTGATTTTTAGTTTTTATCATTCGGCTATCAAAAACAACTGTTACTTCAAGACCCAATCTAGCTATATGGTATTTCCACAATCAAATGTTTAATACCTCCCAGCATTCCACTCTTCATAATATTTTCAGGTGCTTTTATACTTCAATCAAAGTCTATGCATTGAATTACAAAATCAATGCCATACAAACTCAAATAATGAATAATTGCTCAATAATACCAATCAACCAGAGTTCAATTCATCTGCAAACTCTATAATTCATAAATAAAACCCCTGTATTAAACCAATATTTATTTGGAGAATAAATACTGATGTCTCTGCTCAGTGGCATTTGTTGCCTCTGTTTCTTCTGATGTATCTGCTGCCTTTCTACCTTTGCTACTTAATCTATTGTTCCTTTGTGCTCCTGTCTTCTCCATTTCCATCAATGACAATATTTCCAACAGTCACCGCCTTTGGCATTGATGGAAATAATCCACCAGTACTCCAATACTTCCTTCAGGGCTTCCTCCTCCTTTCATTCTGAAAGGTGTGTTTTGTCTTGCTCTGCCTATCTTCTTTTGCTTGCTTTTCCTCCCCCTTTGACATCAATGGCAAAGGGTTGCACATCTCTTAGTATAGATTATATCTTTGCATTTCCTCTCTCTGAGTTGTGTTTAGGCCCTTTTCTTCTGACTTTGTACCATGCTGCTCCAAACTGGTGTACAAGAGTTGTTGAGAGAACACTTTTGAGAATTATTGAACTCGTATATCCATAGTATGTTGATACCATCCCAATGCATAGACTCCTTTGACTTGTATAAAGCTAAAAGTGAAGATACTGAACCTTCGTAGAACATACTTATATAGTTAGACTTATATGCTTAGAGATGCATCATTGGATCAATACTTAAAGATTGTGAATGCTCCATGTGACATATCAAGTTTTCTCCAACTAGAATTCAGTCTGTATTATAATCTTCATCTACGATGCATATCTATTGAGGAAGGTTGTAGATGGAGTAAGTAATTTTCTGCATTACACATCTGCAGTACACATCTGTTCAGATATGATGATGCCAATATATATTTTGTAGTTGTGGTTCACCTGTACTGCATGTTGGTGGTGATATGAGCTAGGATGCTATCAAGCATATTACATTTAGTAGCTGAAAGGTCCTTGTTGCTGATGTGAATAATGAATCAACTAGAATTTGATGTAAGAGATCAAATGACTTTACTGCTTGTGCAATGTACCTTAAAAAAAAACCCTTGAGGCTAGATACATTCAGTGTATTAGTCAGTCTCACTTATAAATCATGCAATTTCCTTTATGACATAAGGGGTTATGTATCTCAATGATCAATCTCTCTTTAAAGGTAAATTACCAGCAAATCCTTTATGCTGAAGTAGGATTTAGATGAATTAATAAAATACTTTTGAGCTTCAAATGGTAATCACAGCTAGTCCTTCATACTTCAGATACTTTAACTATTCTGTCATGATGATTATCCCCAAAAACATATTCAAGATGTTTAATTTAAGTCTTTGCAAACAAACTTCACACAGTTTTATGAATGATCTTAAGAAAGAGGCCTTGAAGATATATCTGTATTGACTTGAGGAAGAAATGCAGTTATATCTAGAAATAGATAATGCTCAATATACTACTTCAAGTGTAAACAAGATAATGATTCTTTTTCCATTTCATTGACCCTTTTATGCTTTAAAAAATGCAGATAACGCTGGGATACTACCTTTATGTACTCTTGTCATAATCCTTTGATCCTGAGGACCTGTACCATACTGCTGCTCCACTGATAACAGTTGGTATTCTGTTGATAAGCATGCTGCTTGTACCTAAATACCAATTGATACTAATTTGATAAATTATGCAGAGATTTCACTTTAGTTTGCACATGAACCAATAGTTTCTACTATTGATCTTTCCAGCAGGGATAATTTTAGGGGCGAATTTTAGCCCAAAGGCGAATTTTAACCAGTGTTCACACCAACAATCATCAATATACTGAATTTGATCTTGGCATCATTAACCATTTTTCTTATTCTGTCATTCTGTTCAAAGGAATGTCACTGCATTTTCCTTTCTAGGACTGTTCTAGAATCATTGCTGCTTTATAAATACTTCAGCTATTCTAACATAAAGATCTTTGGGAAGATATCTTCAATTTCTATACTAGGAATATTCATGGGTAGATCACTCAGAGATTTATCACTTACTTTACTGTACTACTTCAAGCGGACTATTCATATGTGAATGATGTAATGATATAATGATGATAGGCACTTTTATTACTCATTCTTCTTAATGTGATTCATTGTTAATTCTAGCAGTATGATGCACAATGTGATCATAACTTAATGTGATGATGTATTCTTAGCTTACAAGCTCATGACTAATGTTCTCTCTACCATCATGGCTGCTTGCTGTCTTCTCTTCTTCCATCAAAATATTGGCTATTGAGTGCTTTAGGTATTCTTCTTCCTCTATAGTTCTCTGTTAGAGAAATTTTCCTTTCCCTTCCTGATCTTATAGCTGTTCTTATTCCAAGGAGCTCTTATTAGACTACTTTTGTGGGGACTATTTATGAACTGCTCTCCCCCTGGGATGTTGCTTCATATCTATCACTGGTTGGATATTTGCGTTACTTCCTAGAGCAGCTCCCCCAGGGACTATGATAGATTCATTATGTTATTGAGGTAATAGGCTCCCCCTTTCTCTTTTCCTTCCATACTTTATTGGGGTTCTTCATAATGTCTGCACTTCTTTTTGATTCATAGTTTTGTTTGATGTGATTAGATTCCATCATCTGTCTAGAGTTCTTTAGTGTATATGGCAGTTTATAGTCTTTTGCTTTGTGACCAAGCTTGAGGCATACGTAACATCTTATTTTACCAAGGAACATTTGAGCTGATGTATAATATTTTATGCTCCCTTTTGAACATAATTTACATTCAGAAAGTTTATGTCCAAAATTATTGCATGCATAACAGTAGCCATGGAAAAGATTTGTGTACCTGGTGAAAGATTGTCTTTTCCAGTTGCTTTCTTGAGGGGTTCTTCTCATTTGCTACATCTTTTGCTGGTTAAATTTGGTATGCCTTGTCTTACAATATGCTGCAATATGTCCAAGTTTGTGGTAGGAAAAACAAGTGATACTTCTCATAGGAGGAAAGAACCTTCCTTGACATCTTCCAAATTTATTCAATTCATATTCAAGAGTGTATGACCCTTTTTCAGCTGACTGTTTTATCCTCTCATTCTTTATCCTTTCATGTTGCTGCTTTCTTATTTTTGTTTGTTTCTTTTCAAATCATGTTCTTGATGAATTCTACTGCTTTGGGAATCTTCTGATTTGCTTCATTATCCTTTATAGATTTTACAAAAATGATATTCCTGTGATCTTCTACCTTGGTCTTACTGGTTTCTCCTTCATAATCTGTCCTAGTCTTTTTGAGAGAAGACCTTTGAGAATTTATAATTTGGTCTAACTGTCCATAGCTTTTCATTTGAGGAGTATTCATTAATAATTCTCTTTGGGCTTTTTCTACTTCTTTCTCAGGCACACTAATTCTTCTTCCAATCTCACACATTCCTGACCTTTCTCTCTCAGTTTTTGCAGCAGAGTGTCTTCTACTTTCCTTGCTTCTCCAAGTTGTTTCTTCAGGCCAAAAATCTCTTTCTTATCTTCATATTCTTTCTCATCACATATTCGCACCAATGTCTTCAGGTCTTTGTTTTCATTATTCGATCTTTCTATTTCAGTCAAGGCTGTGTCAAGTTTGGATTTTTCCTCAACTGTAATTTCTTCATGGTTCTTACTTCCATTCACACTAGCAGGTACCTCATTTGATTGAACATTTTCCTTTTGACATGAATTTTTTTCTTCTTAATTCTCTTCTCCTTCTTGACAATGCAGTCCTTAGTGTCTACTTCATGCATGAAATGCAATCTATCCCAGATTTCTTTTTCAGAGGTTAGATCCATTATTAAATGAAGATCCTTGATATGAAGGCTGTTATATATCACACATTTTGCCTTGGCATTCCATTGGTGTTCTTGCACTGAGGGAGAGTCTGTGCAGTAACCATCACATACAAACTTCCATACCTCAGTGTTACACAGCAATTTGTCACCATCCTTGCAATTCCCCATCCCACACATTGGAGGGATTTTTCCGTGACCTGTGAGCAGTGACATAACTTGAAAACACTTTCATGGCATTCCCCTGAACATGTACTTTCATTTCCCTGAAGACAACTCCTTGTGAACAACCCTAAAAATAGCCTTTTCATCCTTGGCGCGGCTAGTCAGTGTTGTATCCGCGCCAATGGGGGAAATATTCTAAAGAGGGCGCGCCAATTGGCGCTCTGTCTCAGAGTCGCACTCGCGCCAGGCTTAATAAAGGGTTTTTTTTTAAAATAAATGGCGGAAGATTGACTTTAACCAACTCCTGAACTAGTATCTAAATTGAGTTGGGACGTTTGGCTCTGGATTTCCATGTAGAGGAAGTAGTCTGCCACCTCTCATGGAAGCTTCCTTGAGGATAGGGCCAATCCCATGATTGTAGGGATCCCAACTCCCCTTCCACCATCTATATAATCTTGCCATTTCAATTTGCAAGCTAGTCTCCAAGAGTCTCCAAGAATATCCAAGAGCCTTCAGAATGTTGCAAGAGTTTTGATTGTCCTCATAGTGCCAAATCCATAGCAAGGAGATTGACGGTCGAAGAGAGAGACTTGTCCCTATTCCCGACAAGCTTTACCGAGACGTATTTCGTTGACGACCCGCCGAAGGAGGATTTCAGCGTCAGAGCCAGGTTGTATCATCCTTTGTTTCATTAATATAAGCGACTACGATTATAGTTCCACTCATATTGTTCATGCTTGTTTATGAGTTGTGTCCTCTCTGACTGACACATAATTGCAATTATATGGTTTTACGCTCGTATGTTCGTCGTGTTTCTTGCATGTGTAGGTGTTAGATCACGTCAAGTGGTGGAATTGTGACCTATCGGAGCGAGGGATCGAGAGCACTATCCTCTCCGCAACGAAAACAGCGTTGGATCTGAGGTAGGCCTTCTATCGCGCTTTGATTTTTGCAATTAGGAACTTGCGTTGTAGCGTGTTTGATTGTTGCTAGACCAGATCTGGGCTAGTAGGGATCGCCTCTATCCACAGAGGGGATTTACCTCTACAACAAATTGGCGACTCCAATGGGGAGTTAGCTTGTTGTTTGCTTTATAAACTATAGACGGAGCCTGAAGTTGGCCAGATAGCCTTCGAAACGCTCTTGCTCTGCTTTAGCGAAGTAGATCAATGCTGCTTCAGTCAATCTCTGGTTTAGTTTATGAACTAAACGCTTGGAGTATTGTCTTGTATTTCGGTCAATTCTCGACTTTGCTTGCTTGATCAGCTTTTTTGGCTTCCTCTTTTCGTGAGTTTGGCTTTTGGTTTAAGCTCCACCATCACTGGTCTGCTTCTTGGATTTCTTATTTTTTATTTTTCCTTAGTAAACTCGGCTGGCGCACTTTTCAGTGTTACAGTCGTGCCCACTGGCGCACGTTGTTAGTGTATTACTCACGCCAATTCCATTCTAGTGCTAGTTTCAGCCTTACAGTCACGCCAATCCTGTAAGGTGCTAGGGTTTACTGGGTTTTGAGCCTTTTGAGGCTGATCTGGGTGTTCGGTCTTGTTTTTTCGACTGTTTGAGTGTTCTGGGGCCTTGTTTGACTGAATGTGACCTTCTTCCTTTGGTTGTTTTCCCATTTCCATCGATTTTACATTTTAGCCCTAGGGCATCTAGGTGCTATTGTGCGTCGAGCCTCCCTTGGGAGTTTTTGGTTTTTGTATGTTCAGTCAGCTTTGTGATATCTTCTCTGCACTATTTTGGTGGTTGTATATCGTCTTATTGTGTTATTTGAGTGTTTGGCTTCTTCTTCATTCGAATTCTGCTTTGTCTCATTTTGAGCCTAGATTACATGGTTCAATTGAGTCTTTGGGTGACTTTTGATTTGAGGGACTTTTTATCGATTTGAGATCTGATTGTAGGCTTGCATTGAGTGAAATTTGGTTGTTTTTCTCTTTTGCTTTTGCTTCTCAATTGCTTGTCTCATTAGTTTTCATCTTGTTTAGTGCTCTTTCTCTTAAACACTGAAAATAAAAAAAATCTCTTTTGCGTTGAATTAGTTGGTGTGAATTAGATATTTTCGGTGTTATTAGCGATTAGTAACTTTGAACGAAAAGTTTTTAGCTTCCATTAGCTGCATTGGAGATATCATTGGTTGTTGTCTAATAATTTTGTTGTTGTGTGAAAAGCTCTTAACTCTCCTGTAACTAGCTTTCATCGAATGAAATGATATACTGTGGCATGCAGTGTGCATTTAGGAGATTTTGAGACATCACATTCGGTAGGGCCTGAAAACTAAAACATAATTGAAGATAAACATTAAAATTTATCCAATTTACACTAAGGAAGCATTGAAACATTTACGAAATATTTAGAGGTCTAGGCTAGAGACGTGTTTCGGCGTCTTTAAACCTATTAGTTGTCGTTCGCCTCTTGGCTTTAGACAATGCTAGTATGGAATTGTGCTCCCCATACCATCGCGTATATAAAGGGAGACCCCACTAGGTTTCTATCCTTTATCCATAGGAAGCTGAGTCTGTCGCCCTATACCCGTGATACACCGGACACAACATTCGGGGAGATTTCCTGCACGTACGTTAATTCCTTGGTTGATTTCTCTTTCATTTTGAAACCAAGGTGTATATTGCAGTTCACGGTTATTTGGTACACCCTTTGCCTAGCATTCTTGAGCAGTCATTTTGATCTTATCTGACTCCTTAAATTTGAAAAGATCATCAAGCACTTGTCCTTTCACGCTTGTTTCCAATATGAAAGTGATAGAGTCACCTTTTGCCTGTTTCTTGACTCTTAAAATATGAAACAACAGAGTTTTTTTCAATGTTTTAAGATTAACTGCCCACGAAATATTTCTGGTTAGAGTTAGTTTCCTTAGGGTGTTGTTCTAAGATTGTTTCTGATGGCAACTTTTCCGGAGTTCACCAACCAAGGAATCCCCTCCGATGGGAATCCAGGTCCTTTTCCTCCTTTTGGAAATGTTGGTGCTCCTTATATGGCAACATTGTCCCTTCCTGGGTTAATTGTTGGGTTGCCTATTTGGTTGTTTACAACCTCTTTGGTCCCAAATGTCTCAACTACTGTTCAATCAATTTCTCCGCCTGAACAACATAATGTTGATTCTAAGGTGGACCTCTCCCCTTCTTCGCCTGTTTCTGCGTCCTCCTCTTCTAATTCGCTTGGTGAAAGTCTAGATTCTAGTAACCAAGTGGATAAGAAGAAGAAGAAGAAGACCAAGAAGAAGAAGTCTGATAAGCGAGAGGCTAAGAGTTCAGCTACTCCTTCCAAAACATCTCCTCTTGATAAAACTTCCAACCCTCCAGGGAAAGTCAAGTTCCCTTGCATGTTGTGCACGGGAGACCATCTTCTTCGAGACTGCCCTGGCATTCCCAAGGTGCTTGAAGAATGGTCCAGCGGTCGTTCGTCGTTGCCTTTGGCTTCCGGGAGTCAGGTTGGGGGCACGTCTTCAACTGGTGCTGGTAAGGCTCATAAGAAGTAGGGTAAGATTACCAATCCCTATAAGTTGTGTGAAGGGCACCATGCCATTCATCTTTGTCTGTATATGGATGAAGCCAAGAGAGTTTTGGACAACTTAACTGTCTCTACACCATGCCTCCCGGATGGTTATAAACAACTTTCTTTCAGTCCTCCACCAGTTGATCCTACGATTGGTCAAGAGTCATGCTTGGTCGATCCCGCCCCCCAAAAATTCAAATTCAGGAATCCATCCCCAACCAACCTTTGGTCGTGGGATCGGTTGAGCTGGTACCATCAGTGGTGCACCAGGTCTTTTCCGTTGAGAGTGGATCCCACATCCCTCATGTTCTTCTTATTTCTTCAGATTCCTCAGACTTGGAGAAAGATTCTCTTGTCCCTGTACCTCAAGAAGTAGCTCCTCTGCCTCCCGTGATGGAGGTCCCGGAGGATACTCCTCCCGCCTTCGAGATGGAGGTCATGGAGGATGCTCCTTCTTCTTCCGTAATACCAGGGGAAGACCATCTTGATTCGATGGTAGCCCCTCCAAGTAGTTTGGTCGCTTCCTTTGATTGGAGTCGATTTGTAGGATACCACCTTCCGTCTTATGTGCCTTTCGAGATAACGGTACAGGCCTTTGGTTTGGTCCTACCTAGCACGGTTATAGATGAAGGTGCTTCTGCTAGTATTTTGTCTTCAACTACTTGGCAAGCTTTTGGTTCGCCTTCGCTTGTGCCTGTTACACAGAATTTTTTTGCATTTAAAAGAAGAACTAGTCAACCATTAGGGATCCTTCCAAGGTTACCTGTTACTTTGGGAGGTAAAACTATCCATATGGACGTGATGGTTGTTCCAGGCCCCTTGGATTTCAATCTGCTCTTGGGGCGTGATTACACCTATGCCATGGGAGTGCTTGTCTCCTCCATTTTTCGTGTGGTCTATTTTCCGCATGAAGGACGGATCGTGACCATTGATCAGCTTTCGTTCTTTGGTCCTGATATGGCAGCTGGCTCGCCATCATCCCTTCCTGGTTTTTATCCACTTGTTGTATCTGCCCCACCATAGGTCAACTATGTGGCTACCTACCCCGTGCCTGTACTCAGTGATGATGCTGTCGTGCATCACGTGCTGGGGGCATTGGGTCCTAACTTCCAAGATGTTTTCCTTCCATAGGGAGTGGAACTCTTGGAAGCGATGAATTATTGTTCATTATGATGAGGTTTTCGGAGCATAATTCATTTTCTTGTGTCAAGCTCAAAAAATGAAACACGCTCCTTGGAGCAGAGTTCCTTGTCTTGTGTCAAGCTCCTTAAAAAATGAAACAAGGTGTTCGGAGCAGAGTTTGTTTCCTTGTGTCAAGCTCCTTAAAAAATGAAACAAGACAGTTGGAGCATAGTTCGTTTTCTTGTGTCAAGCTCCTTAAAAAATGAAATAAGCTCTTTGGAGCATAGTTCGTTTTCTTGTGTCAAGCTCCTTAAAAAATGAAACAAGCTCTTTGGAGCAGAGTTCCTTGTCTTGTGTCAAGCTTCTTAAAAAATGAAACAAGGTTGCCGGAGCAGAGTTCGTTTTCTTGTGTCAAGCTCCTTAAACCATGAAACAAGGTGTCATGAGAATAGTTCTTTTAATGTGTCAACCTCATTAAAACAATGAAACACATTCCTGTTCAATTCGAGTCTTTGATAAGATCTCGTAAAATCCCAGTCGAGTCTTTCTCTTGATCTCGTAAATTGAACCTTCACTCCATCTGCCTTTCATATGGACTGAAGCTTGGGGGGCATGTACCTTGAATTGAGTCACCATGCTGGGGGCATGCTTACTTTTTCAAGCATAGTTTGTTTCCGTTTCAAGCTTGTGTAAAAATGAAACTGGTTTCAAGCATAGTTTATCTTTGTTTCAAGCTTGGGTAAAAATGAAACCAACTTCAAGCAGAGTTTCCTGATTTCAAGCTTGTGTAAAAATGAAACTTTTCCCATTTTACCTCTTGTGATTGCCATTTTATTAGCTTGTTTTTGCCAGATGAGCCTTGGTTTTCTCACTCCATCGTCATTATCTACTTGGCCGATCATATGCCTTCACTTGGTTGTTTTACCCATTCCCGAGGAACCGCTACGATGAGTGGTCTTGTTAGCCAGCCTCTTGACCTTTACTTGTTTTGAGCAGTTCCACCATTACTGGAACTAGTAGCTACCATTTATACCACTCGTTCCTCCAGGAGGAGTCAACTTTCAGCTCTTTTTTGACTCTCTAAACATGAAAATATTGCCAAGTCGCTTGTCGTTTTGATCTCGTTAAAGTGGCTGCGAAACGACACCTATCCAGTATACGTTTACCCCTTTTTCAGGCTGGGATAGATTATTTACGAAAAAGGAATACCCTATCCTATCGTGACTAGGAGGTTTTCTCAGATATTGTTTTCTACCTTTTCGGGTCTGAGGAACTATTTACGAAAAGGGACTGTTGGAGTTTAATTTTCTGCTGTCTTTTCAAACTCTCTAAACATGAAAAGATGCCGAGTTCTTCCTTTGTCAGACTCGTTAAACCCTGATGACATTGGATTCAGTCGAAATGACGATATCCTAGTTCCTCCTTCCTGGGGCTCGTAAAATGTACTAGGATGGACTTATATAGCAAGCATATGGTACCCTCTTCAAGCTTGTCTAAAAATAAAGAGGTACTCGCCAGAAATGGTGGGAAAAATGGAACCAATATCATTGTCGTGTCGGCAGTATGTCGCTCTTGAACATGGCACTTGTCTACATTCGTGTCGGGTTGGGGACATCTCATCTCATTTTCCACTTGCCTCCGTGGGTTTGGGTGATCCCTTTTGACCTCTCATCTGCTCTTTGTCCCGTCATCATGACCCCTGATCTGTTGATGTCAAATGCTGCCGAGCTCACTGTCGTGCTGCCATATGTTCAAGAGAAGTTGACCTTTTCAAATTTCGATCTTCCTCTGATTCTCATCTGATCTTGATTCACAAAGACATTATACTCCTCTGTCTTGCATCGATGATGTGGGAAACACTATGGCCCACCTTCAGGGTCACTTCCTGTCGACTTCAGCTCATTATCCAGGAAGTTGATTTAGAGACTCCCTTCTGGTACCTTGGAGTCTGCATGCCTCAATGGTAGGTTCTTCGCATTCGATGTGAGGTTTTCATCATTGGCCTCCGATCGAGTGATTCTACGGGTGTTTGACGCCAAATCATTGATTCACATGCCGTATATTGTACCTGTAGTACCTTGAGGGCCATTGTCATTATTGGTGGTACCTCTCGCGTCTGTTAACAACCCTCATCATTGGCTGGTAATCAGGCGATGTTCTTGCATGTTCGACTTCAGCTCACTTATTCGCATGCTTGAACTTGTACTTTGTTCGGGTCGAGGTGGAGCGCAAGACCTTGGATTTTGTTTGTTGGAATCCAGGCTGCGATTTTGTGGATTATTATGATTAGTTACATGACTCATTCATTGGATGGCTGCGACCATACTTGAGTCTATTTATCGATCCCTTCTGGATGGCTGCGCCCATACCTTGGATCTGGATTATTGTATACTCTGTTATGGATGGCTGTGCCCATACCACATACATATCATGTATCTGAGATATCAGTTGTACTTCTCTACGCAGGTTTTCGGACGGAAGTGTTTTCAGTTGGACACTTTCTCATAAATCATTTCACCCCTCTCTCTCTTTCAGGCCTCATGATTTAGGGGGCATCTATTACACAGCAATTTGTCACCATCCCTGCAATTCCCCGTCTCGCACATTGGAGGGCTTTTTCCATGACCTGTGAGCAGTGACATAAATTGAAAACACTTTCATGGCATTCCCCTGAATATGTAATTTCATTGCCCTAAAGACAAATCCTTATGAAAAACCCTAAAAATAGCCTTTTCATCCTTGGCGCGACTAGCCAGTGTTGTACCCGCGCCAATGGGGGAAATATTCTAAAGATGGTGCGCCAATTTGCACTTTGTCTCAGATTTGCACTCACGCCAGGCTTAATAAAGGGTGTTTTTTAAAAATAAATGGTGGAAGATTGACTTTAACCAACTCCTAAACTAGTCTCTAAATTGAGTTGGGACGTTTGGCTCCGGATTTCCATGTAGAGGAAGTAGTTTGCCACTTCTCATGGAAGCTTCCTTGAGGATAGGGAAAATCCCATGATTGTAGGGATCCCAACTCCCCTTCCACCATCTATATAAGCTTGCCATTTCCCTTTGCAAGCTAGTCTCCAAGAGTCTCCAAGAATCTCCAAGAGCCTTCAGAATGCTGCAAGAGCTTTGATTGTCCTCATAGTGCCAAATCCATAGCAAGGAGATTGACAATCAAAGAGAGAGGCTTGTCCCTATTCCCGAAAAGCTTTACCGAGACGTATTCCGTTGACGACCCGCCGAAGGAGGATTTCAGCATCAGAGCCAGGTTATATCAATCTTTGTTTCATTAATATAAGTGACTACGATTATAGTTTCGCTCGTATTGTTCATGCTTGTTTATGAGTTGTGTCCTATCTGACTGACACATAATTGAAATTATATGGTTTTACGCTCGTATGTTCATCATGTTTCTTGCACGTGCAGGTGTTCGATCGCGTCAAGTGGTGGAATTGTGACCTGTCGGAGCGAGGGATCGAGAGCACCATCCTCTCCGCAACGATATCAACGTTGGATCTGAGGTAGGCCTTCTATCGCGCTTTGATTTTTGCAATTAGGAACTTGCTTTGTAGCGTGTTTGATTGTTGCTAGACCCGATCTAGGCTAGTAGGGATCGCCTGCATCCCGCGGTGTTACCTCTACAACTTTTCCGGGTTCACATAATACATTGAATATGTTATCTCTCCATTGAGGAAAGTTTGTTGTATTTAACGCAGGTACATTTTGATAGTCCATTACTCAACCAGATCTCCTTCAAGCTATTAGGCTTACACCAAAGGAACCGGCTCTGATACCAATTGTTGAACCCTTAGTTAAATTGAGAGGGGGGGGGGGGGGGGCGGTGAATCAATTTAACACATTCATGAACTTTTAAAAATTTCCTTTAAACTTATTTACACCTTCATTTCATGATCAACTTAATATGTGAACAATCTTAATTTGTGAGCAGCAAGTATTAAGAAGATTAGATAATGTAACAACAGTCTTAATATGTGAGCAACAAGTATTAAGTATATTAGATATACCATATCAACACATAGACATCATGCACATAGACAATAGATATAAGTGGAAACCCATAAGGGAGAAAACCACATCTTATTATTTTTGTGATACAAAGGCAAGCTCCAAATCCCTCTCACCACTGATTTTCTGTAGGCTTCAACCTATAGGAGGCTACAACCTCGATTAAACAAACTACAACTTGCAAGGAAGCTCCAACTCCCATCTATTTTCTGCAGGCTACAACCTATAGGAGGCTCCCACCTCAGCTAGCTACAACTAACATTTATTAAGCTACAACTTGATATGAAAGCACCAAATTCCATCTATTTTCTACAGGATACAACCTACAGGAGGCTCCTACCTCATCCAGCTACAACTGACATCTATCAAGCTACAAATTGATATGGAAGCACCAAATTCCTCACTCTTTTATAAAAATAAACACATGTTGATTTACCTGGATATCAGCTCTGTTCTGTTCCTTTTTCACTACTGTCCTCCAGCCTTCATATTTGCCTTATATCATTTCTGAATCTTCACAGCTTCTCTATCTGCTCCTCCTTCTTCTTACCCTCTCTTCTTCATTTCTCTATTCTCTAACCTTTTTATGCATATCAATGTGATATCATTTATAGAGTTCACCTCATGAATGTTTGCATTCCATAGAGAATTCGAAATGAAAAGCCATGACTCTTTGAATTTTGCCTTCTCATAGCTCATTTAGAGGAATATAGGAATATGCACAAATTTCTGTTTTATAGTGGAGTTTTGTTTGCCTACGGAGACTTGCCAATGCATCACATACAATAAAAATAATTTTAAATCATTTACATTCACATTTTCAGTTACATAAAACAATTTCACTCAGCCATTTTTCCAACCCTTGGCTTGCTGTGCTTTTGTCTTTTCTGCTGCTGTCATGTAACTGTTCTGCATACCTCTATTTTCCATGCATGTAAAATGCCATGTGTCTTTTTCAGTTTCTGCATACTCTCCTGTTCACTGAAATTGTGTATATGTTGCATATATATAACTGCTTTACAAGTTTGGCTCCCAAATAACTCTCAAAGTCTCATGCATATATAATGCGTCTCAAAATTTTACCCAAGCTATTTCCAAATCTTGGCAATTATTAATAATAATATGCGGAAGTTACCTTTCTGTTCTTAACACAATAGTCAGAACCCAACAATCAAATAACATTGGTCTTCATACACAGAGGCTGATTTTAATGCTCTATGGTTAAAAACCATAGTCAAGTCCATTTCATGAATATTAAATGTTCGAATTTTCTATCCTTCAATGTAGGTCTCGACCCTCACACATATTTATATATATATGATAATTCTTTATCAACTTGTTATGTGTCTACACCTACAAATATTCCTTTTGTCTTACGAAAACCATACATCAGGTTTCATCCATATTTCAATCTGCATATTCATTTATATGGTATATTGGTTTTGGCATATATATTATATCAAAAATAAGTCTTCGCCTTTTATTTAACACATTGTGCTATGAAATAAACCATCACATCAAATACATCTGGGCCCACACTCTAATCTAATTTTATGGAACTCAGAAGATTCAACCACATCATATAACATATCGGGTCCATAAATTTTTTACCCTTCATCAATACATTTGACTATGTTATCATCCCCACTTTATAGATCAAAAATTTACAAACCTTGAACCTTCACGCATTATTTAACACCACCATAATATAAAAATTGGGCCCAAAACACATTTCTTTGTATTAAGTATTGAATGGATCCGACGGCCTAACTTTTGTCATGATCCTAAGCCCAACTAAGCGCTCATCTGACAGATATCGCGCTGTGAAGGTGCACGAGGGTTAACTCTCAGCAATCACGTGATATAAATGGTTTTTAAAAACCACTTATGGTCACGCGTTGGGAAAAGACCGATATCGCATTTTTTTCACCAATCCCACTTACCACTCTTGTGGTCGCGCGATACTGCCAGTAATTTCCTCCAAAACCGCTTCTAATATTCCTTCTCACGGTTCCGCTTTGCTCCTTGGCTCAGGGTTCCGCCCAACTCTTGGTCCCGCCTTTTCATTTTTTAACCTCTGTTTCATCCACATTTTAACATGACACTTCCATATGTTTAACACCCAGCTCCATCAAGTTTTCACTGCGCATTCAAGGTTCGATCAATCCCAGGAATTGCCAGTCTTTAAGCTTCAACTCTCACCCTTTCAAATTGCTCCAATTTACACTAGAACCTGCTCCTCAATCAAGCTTTCACCCTAATTTTCGATTCTCATTCTCACCATGCACTCCATATATGACTTGGTAGTCTTTATGATGACATTGATTCACTTTCCCTTTGAATAGTTGTACAAGGTCCCTTAGGAAGATTCTCAATCCTTACACCTTCAATTGAAGTTCCTTTCCTCAACTTCGAACTCTGCTATGTTACCAGAGTTCTGTTCTTCTTCACTTTCGAATTCTGAAGTTAATTCAGTCTCTTTATTGCATCACTTACCCAATAGATCCATTCCTCATAGATATGGGATGTAATTAACTTATGGAGCCGAACCTTAGTCCCTCTGTGGCATCATCAAAATTGCCTACATTCTTATTGAAACCTTCACACGAGACTTAAGGCGCATTCAACATTCAAACAGGTTAGAATAAACCCCAATATTAACCATCGCATGGATGATTTCTATCTCCAATTTTATTCTCTACGCCTTCGACTACCTTCAAATGGGATTTCGACCTTCACTCTTACTACTCTGTATATGCACAAACTCTGAAATTGATTTTAATCATTACAATATTCTTTCTATCTACAGGTTATTCAACCTCTCTGGTGTTTGTGATTTGTAGTTTTTATCATTCGGCTATCAAAACCAACTGTTAATTCAAGACCCAATCCAACTATATGGTATTTCCACAATCAAATGTTTAATACCTCCCAGAATTCCACTCTCCATAATATGTTTAGGTGCTTTTATACTTCAATCAAAGTCTATGCATTGAATTACTAAATCAATGCCATACAAACTCAAATAATGAATAATTTCTCAATAATACCAATCAACCAGAGTTAAATTCATTTGCAAACTCTATAATTCATAAATAAAACCCCTGTATTAAACCAATATTTATTTGGAGAATAAATACTGATGTCTCTGCTCAGTGGCCTTTGTTGCCTCTGTTTCCTCTGATGTCTCTGCTACCTTTCTACCTTTGCTGCTTAATCTATTGTTCCTTTGTGCTCCTGTCTTCTCCATTTCCATCAATGACAATATTTCCAACAGTCTCCCCCTTTGGCATTGAAGGAAATACCCCACCAATACTCCAATACTTCCTTCAGGGCTTCCTCCTCCTTTCATTCTGAAAGGTGTGTTTTGTCTTGCTCTGCCTATCTTCTTTTGCTTGCTTTTCCTCCCCCTTTGACATCAATGGAAAAGGGTTGCACATCTCTCAGTATAGATTCTATATTTGCATTTCCTCTCTCTGAGTTGTGTTTAGGCCCTCTTCTTCTGACTTTGTACCATGCTGCTCCAAACTGGTGTACAAGAGTTGTTGAGAGAACACTTTTGAGAATTATTGAACTTGTATATACAAAGTATGTTGATACCATCCCAAAGCATAAAGTCCTTTCACTTGTATAAAGTTGAAAGTGACGATACTGAACCTTCGTAGAACAGACTTATATAGTTAGACTTATATGCTTAGAGATGCATCATTGGATCAATACTTAAATATTGTGAATGCTCCATGTGACATATCAAGTTTTCTCCAACTAGAATTCAGTCTGTATTATAATCTTCATCTACGATGCATATCTATTGAGGAAGGTTGTAGATGGAGTAAGTATTTTTTTGCAATACACATCTAAAGTACACATATGTTCAGATATGATGATGCCAATATATATTTTGTGGTTGTGGTTCACCTGTACTGTCTGTTGGTGGTGATATGAGCTAGGATGCTGTCAAGGATATTACATTTAGTAGCTGAAAGGTCCTTGTTGCTGATGTGAACAATGAATCAACCAGAATTTGATCTAAGAGATCAAATGAATTTACTGCTTGTGCAATGTACCTTCAAAACAAACCCTTAAGGCTAGATACATTCAGTGTATTAGTCAGTCTCACTTATAAATCATGCATTTTCCTTTATGACATAAGGGGTTATGTATGTCAATGATCAATCTCTCTTTAAAGGTGAATTACCAGCAAATCCTTTATGCCGAAGTAGGATTTAGATGAATTAATAAAAGACTTTTGAGCTTCAAATGGTAATCACAGCTAGTCCTTCATACTTCAGATACTTTAACTATTCTGTTATGATGATTTTCCACAAAAACATATTCAAGATGTTTAATTTAAGTCTTTGCAAACAAACTTCACACAGTTTTATAATGATCTTAAGAAAGAGGCCTTGAAGATATATCTGTACTGACTTGAGGAAGGCATGCAGTTATATCTAGAAATAGATAATGCTCAATGTACTACTTCAAGTGTAAAAAAGATAATGATTCTTTTTCCCTTTCATTGACCCTTTTATGCTTTAAAAAATGCAGATAATGTTGGGCTACTACCTTGATGTACTCTTGTCATAATCCTTTGATCCTGAGGACCTGTACCATACTGCTGCTCCACTGATAACACTTGGTATTCTGTTGATAAGCATGCTGCTTGTACCTAAATACCAATTGATTATACTTTGATAAATTATGCAGATATTTCACTTTAGCTTGCACATGAACCAATAGTTTCTACTATTGATCTTTCCAGTGTTCACACCAACAATCATCAATATACTGAATTTGATCTTGGCATCATTAACCATTTTTATTAATCTGTCATTCTGTTCAAAGGAATGTCACTGCATTTTCCTTTCTAGGACTGCTCCAGAATCATTGCTGCTTTATAAATACTTCAGTTGTTCTAACATAAATAACTTTGGGAAGATATCATCAATTTCTATACTAGGAATCTTCATGGGTAGATCACTTAGAGATTTATCACTTACTTAACTGTACTCCTTCAAGGGGACTATTCATATGTGAATGATGTAATGATATAATGATGATAGGCACTTTTATTACTCATTCTTCTTAATGTGATTCATTGTTGCAGTATGATGCACAATGTGATCATCACTTAATGTGCTGATGTGTTCTTAGCTTACATGCTCATGACTGATGTTCTCTCTACCATCATGGCTACTTGCTGTCTTCTCTTATTCCATCAAACTATTGGCTATTGAGTGCTTCAGGTATTCTTCTTCCTCTATAGTTCTCTGTTAGAGAAATTGTCCTTTCCCTTCCTAATCTTATAGTTGTTCTTATTCCAAGGAGCTCTTCTTATACTACTTTTGTGGGGAATATTTATGAACTGCTCTCCCCTTGGGATGTTGCTTCATATCTATCACTGGTTGGATATTTGCGTTGCTTCCTAGAGGAGCTCCCCTAGGACTATGATAGATTCATTATGTTATTGAGGTAATAGGCTCCCCCTTTCTCTTTTCCTTCCATAATTTATTGGGGTTCTTCATAATGTTTGCACGTCTTTTTGATTCATGGTTTTATTTGATGTGATTAGATTCCATCATCTGTCTAGAGTTATTTAGTTTATATGGCAGTTTACAATATTTTTCTTTGTGACCAAGCTTGAGGCATACATAACATCTTATTTTACCAAGGAACATTTGAGCTGATGTATAAGATTTTATGCTCCCTTTTGAACATAATTTACATTCAGAAAGTTTATCTCCAAAATTATTGCATGCATAACAGTAGCCATGGAAATGATTTGTGTACCTGGTGAAAGATTGTCTTTTCCAGTTTCTTTCTTGAGGGGTTCTTCTCATTTGCTGCATCTTTTGCTGGTTAAAGTTGGTATGCCTTGTCTTACAATATGCTGCAATATGTCCAGGTTTGTGGCAGGAAAAACAAGTGATACTTCTCATAGGAGGAAAGAACCTTCTTTGACATCTTCCAAATTTATTCAATTCATATTCAAGAGTGTATGACCCTTTTTCAGCTGACTGTTTTATCCTCTCATTCTCTATCCTTTCATGTTGCTGCTTGTTTTTGTTTGTTTCTTTGCAAATCATGTTCTTGCTGACTTCTACTTCTGTAGGAATCTTCTGAGCTGCTTCATTATCCTTTACAAATTTTACAAAAATGATATTCCTGTGATCTTCTACCTTGGACTTACTGGTTTCTCCTTCATAGACTGTCCTAGTCTTTTTGAGAGGAGACCTTTGAGAATTTAGAATTTGGTCCAACTGTCTAGAGCTTTTCATTTGAGGAGTTTTCATTAATAATTCTCTTTGGGATTTTTCTACTTTCTTTCTCAGGCACACTCTTCTTCTTCCAATCTCACACATTCCTGACCTTTCTCTCTCATTTGTTGTAGCAGAGTGTCTTCTACTTTCCTTGCTTCTTCAAGTTGTGTCTTCAGGCCAAAAATATCTTTCTTATCTTCATATTATTTCTCATCACATATTTGCACCAATGTCTTCAGGTCTTTGTTTAAATTCTTCAATATTTCTATTTCATTCAAGGCTGTGTCAAGTTTGGCTTTTTCCTCAACTGTAATTTCTTCATGGTTCTTACTTCCATTCACACTAGCAGGTACCTCATTTGATTGAACATTTTCCTTTTGACATGAATTTTTCTTCTTCTTAATTCTCTTCTCCTTCTTGATAATGCAGTCCTTAGTGTCTACTTCATGCATGAAATGCAATCTATCCCAGATTTCTTTTGCAGAGGTTAGATCCATTATTAAATCAAGATCCTTGTTATGAAGACTATTATATATCACACATTTTTCCTTGTCATTCCACTATTTTTCTTGCACTGAGGGAGATTCTATGTAGTAACCATCACATACAAGCTTCCATACCTCAGGTTCATAAGCCATTAAATCGGTTTTAACCTTATCTCTCCATTCAGGAAATTTTGTTGTATTTACCATGGGTACATTTTGATAGTTCATGACTCAACCAGATCTCCTTCAAGCTATTAGGCTTACACCAAAGGAATCGGCTCTGATACCAATTGTTGAACCCTTAGTTAAACTGAGAGGGGGGGTGAATCAGTTTAACACATTTATGAACTTTTAAAACTTTCCTTTAAACTTATTTACACCTTCATTTCATGATCAACTTAATATGTGAGCAATCTTAATTTGTGAGTAGCAAGTATTAAGCATATTAGACAATGTAACAACAATCTTAATATGTGAGTAGCAAGTATTAAGCAGATTAGATATACCATATCAACACATAGACATCATGCACATAGAAAATAGATATAAGCGGAAACCCATAAGGGAGAAAACCACATCTTATTATTGTTGTGATAATAAGCTCCAACTCCCTCTCACCACTGATTTTCTGTAGGCTCCAACCTACAGGAGGCTACAACCTCAATTCAACAAGCTACAACTTGCAAGGAAGCTCCAACTCCAATATATTTTCTACAGGCTAAAACCTATAGGAGGCTCCTACCTCAGCCAACTACAAATGAAATTTAGCAAGCTACAAATTGATATGAAAGCACCAACTTCCATCTATTTTCTGCAGGCTACAACCTACAGGAGGCTCCTACCTCAGCCAGCTACAACTGACATCTATCAAGCTACAACTTGATATGGAAGCACCAACTTCCTCACTCTTTTATAGAAATAAACACATGCTGATTTACCTGGATATCAACTCTGTTCTGTTCCTTGTTCACTGCTATCCTCCAGCCTTCATATCTGCCTTATATCATTTCTGAATCTTCACAGCTTCTCTATTTGCTCCTCCTTCTTCTTACCCTCTCTTCCTCATTTATCTATTCTCTAACCTTTTTATGCATATCAATGTGATATCATTTATAGAGTTCACCTCATGACTTTTTGCATTCCACAGAGAATTCGAAATGAACAACCATGACTCTTTGAATTCTACCTTCTCATAGCTCATTTAGAGTAATATAACAATATGTACAAATTTCTGTTTTATAGTGGAGTTTTGTTTGCCTACGAAGACTTGCCAATGCATCACATACAATAAAAATAATTTTAAATCATTTACATTCACATTTTCAGTTACATAAAAAAAATTCACTCAGCCATTTTTCCAACCCTTGGCTTGCTGTGCTTTTGTCTTTTCTGCTGCTGTCATGTAACTGTTCTGCATACCTTTGTTTTCCATGCATGTAAAATGCCCTGTGTCTTTTTTAGTTTCTGCATACTCTCCTGTTCACTGCAATTGTGTGTCTGCTACATATATATAACTGCTTTACAAGTTTGGCTCCCAGATAACTCTCAAAGTCTCATGCATATATAATGTGTCTCAAAATTTTACCGAAGCTATTTCCAAAACTGGGCAATTATTAATAATAATATGCGGAAGTTACCTTTCTGTTCTTAACACAATAGTTAGAACCCAATAGTCAAATAACATTGGTCTTCATACATGAAGGCTGCTTTTAATGCTCTATGGTTAAAAACCATAGTTAAGTCCATTTCATGAATATTAAACGTTCGACTTTGCTATCCTTCAATGTAGGTCTCGGCCCTCACACACACACACACACACACACACATATATATATATATATATATGATAATTCTTTATCAACCTGTTATGTGTCTACACCATACAAATCTTCCTTTTGTCTTACGAAAACCATACATTAGGTTTCATCCATATTTCAATCTGCATATTCATTTATATGGTATATTGGTTCTGGCATATATATTATATCAAAAATAAGTCTTTTCATTTTATTTAACACATTGTGCTATGAAATAAACCATCGCATCAAATACATCTGGGCCCACACTCTAATCTAATTTTACGGAACTCAGAAGATTCAACCACATCTTATAACATCTCGGGTCCACAAATGTTTTACCCTTCATCAATACATTTGGCTATGTTATCATCCCCACCTTATAGATTAAAACTTTACAAACCTTGAACCTTCACGCATTATTTAACGCCACCATAATATAACAATTGGGCCCACAACACATTGCTTTGTATTAACTGTCAAATGAATACGACGACCCAACTTTTGTCGCGCTCCAAAGCCCAACTAAGCGCTCATTCGACAGATATCGTGCTGTGAAGGTGCACGAGGGTTAACTCTCAGCAATCACGCGATATAAATGGTTTTTAAAAACCACTTATGGCCACACGTCGAGCAAAGACCGATATTGCATTTTTTTCACCAATCCCACTTACCACTCTTGTGGTCGCGCGATACTGCCTATAATTGCCTCCAAAACCGCTTCTACTATTCCTTCTCACGGTTCCGCTTTTCTCCTTGGCTCAGGGTTCTTCCCAACTCTCAGACCCGCCTTTTCATTTGTTAACCTCTGTTTCATCCACATTTAACATGGCACTTCCATATGTTTAACGCCTAGCTCCATCAGGTTTTCACTGCGCATTCAAGGTTCGATCAATCCCAGGAATTGCCAGTCTTTAAGCTTCGACTCTCGCCCTTTCAAATTTCTCCAATTTACACTAGAACCTGCTCCTTAATTAGGATTTAACCCTAATTTTCGATTCTCATTCTCACCATGCACTTCATACATGACTTGGTAATCTTTATGATGCCATTGATTCACTTTCCCTTTGAACAACTATACAAGTTCCCCTAGGAAGATTCCCAATCCTTACACCTTGAATGGAAGTTCCTTTCCTCAACTTCGAACTCTGCTACATTACGAGAGTTCTGATCTTCTTCACTTTCGAATTCTGAAGTTAATTCAGTCTCTCTATCGCATCACTTACCCAACAGATCCATTCCTCATAGATATGGGATGTAATTAACTTATGGAGCCGAACCTCAGTCCTTCTGTGGCATCATCGAAATTGCCTACATTCTTATTGAAATTTTCACACGGGACTTTAGGCGCATTCAACATTCAAACAGGTTAGAATAAACCCCAATATTAACCAACGCATGGATGATTTCTATCTCCAATTTTTTGCTCTACGCCTTCGACTACCTGCAAATGGGATTTCGACCTTCACTCTTACTGCTATGTATATGCACAAACTCTGAAATTGATTTTAATCATTACAATATTCTTTCTATTTACAAGTTATTCAACCTCTCTGGCGTTTGTGATTTGTAGTTTTTATCATTTGGCTATCAAAACCAACTGTTACTTCAAGACCCAATCCAGCTATATGGTATTTCCACAATCAAATGTTTAATACCTCCCAGCATTCCACTCTTCATAATATGTTTAGGTCATTTTATACTTCAATCAAAGTCTATCCATTGAATTACTAAATCAATACCATACAAAATCAAATAATGAATAATTGATCAATAATACCAATTAACCAGAGTTCAATTCATCTGCAAAATCTGTAATTCATAAATAAAATCACTGTATTAAACCTGTATTTATTTGGAGAATAAATATTGATGTCTCTTCTTAGTGGCCTTTGTTGCCTCTGTTTCCTCTGATGTCTCTGCTGACTTTCTACCTTTGTTGCTTAATCTATTGTTCCTTTGTGCTCCTGTCTTCTCCATTGCCATCAATGACAATATTTCCAACAAAATCAATAACATAAAATCTACACAACGAAAAAATTTCAATAATACCACTATCTTTAATTAAAATCCCTTTTCAAAAATGTGCTTCTGGTTTTTAAATTTATCTAACCAGTTGAAAAAAATATTACGTGAATGCATATGTTTGCAAAATGAAATTTGAATATTACTTCGCCAACTTCAAAAAATAATAAAAATGTAATTTTGAATAAAAAATAATTTTTTAATATGAAATACTTAGTTCTCTTCTTGTAGATCATGCTCACACACACATATATATTAAAAATTACACATTTTAGACTAAGTAATTTTATGTAACACACTAATATCTTTTAAGATGTGTGAAAATTTGAAAGGACAAACATTTCACTTAATGGAAAATTGATATATTATGCGACACAATTTTTTTTTGTAAAAAAAATCAGAACAACACAACATAATTCTCCACACATTTTTCTTTTTACTCTGTATCAAAATTCACAATACTTTAATGAATTTTGAGGGTTTCAATCTGATAAAAGTTACATTTTTTGAAATTTTCATTGCTACATTTGGTCCATTTTGTGTAACATCTTGTGCATCCACCCTTATGTTAATATTATTTCTTTAGTCGTGGATCTATGCTAACATTAAAGAAATTTCGAGTTCTAAAGTGAGTCTCAAAACAAGATGATGATGTCAACCATGGAGACAATTCACCATTTGTGGAGTAAAAAAAAAAAAAAATCAACCTATCTTCCTACATTTTTACTCAAATTTTGAGAGGTAACATTCATTGGACGCATAATTTAATTCAACATCAAATTAGTACCTATGCTACAAACTTTTGAAGGACTTGCTACACAAAAAATAAAAAATACATGAAAAACATGATTGCAATCACATGAAATACATGAAAAACAATTACATTTATCACTAAAATTTCCACATAGCCCCCAGTTTAACATGTCATTGTAGTAAAAATAAATAAACAAAATACAAAATATCTACAACCACTTAGGGGTATTTGATAACCTTATAAAAATAAAATAATAATAAAAATAAAAATGACACATGGTATTGAGAATATAAATCGTGTTAGAAGGTATTAAGATAGAAGTTGTAATGTCTAAGTATAAGCATTTAAATGTTGATTAATTAATATTTAAAAAATAAAATAATAAAAAAAATAAATTAAATTAGCTACATTTTATTTTTTTATTAATAAAAATAAGAATAACTTTTTAGATTAAAGAAAACCATAATATACATATCACAATAAAAATAACTTAATAGTTATAATAACTTTACAATATAACATTATTCCCACTTTATCCTAGATAAATTTAAGTTGTAAATAAGCATTGTTATTATGGTTTATCCATATCACATGTTCAAAAACCATAATTCATTTTAAAATATTTCATTTTAATTTAATTTTATGATAATTTTTAAAATTAAAGCTAAAAGAAAAAGTTTAAAAGTTATAATTAATTTTGAGATATATGTAAATCCTCTATCCTCTATGAATATTCCATAGAGATTAAGATATTTCATAGAGATTAAGACAAGAGTTGTGAAATTTATATAATTTACATAATATTATTAAAAACTAGCATCGATCTATCTTAACTAAAGATTTACTAACAACTAAAAATCTATCATCTTATGATAATAATCAAATATTTGGAAGTACAACTATTTCCTCAAAATTTATAATAATAAAAAAATTACATCTACACTAAATAATCATAATTAAAGTCTTACTTTTAAAATAAAATATACACTAAATAATCATAATTAAAATCTTACTTTTAAAATAAAATATAAATTAAATTTGAAAGTTCAATTTTTTTTACAATAAAGAAATTGGGTTTGAAATAAAAATTATAAAAATAAATAAAAATATAATTGATATTTTAGTTTTTTTTCATTATGATTTTATTAAACACAAATTTACATTTATTTTTTTCAAAATATACAAATTATAACACTTATTACATTATATTGTTGTTGTCATTATATTGTAATCCTCTGATTATTATTATAAGTTTTTCGAGTTTTTAACTAGAATTGAACAAAACATTTTTAAGTCAAATTATATATATATTTTAAATATATTTTTTATTACACCTTCAAAATATTTCTTCCATAAGTTTAGATTATACAAAATTAACAATTCAAATTCAACAAATCCCTACAGACAAATTCAACTAAATATATTAAAAACTCAAAAAGCATATAAAAAATAAATACTATCATTATATTTATAATTCTAATTAAAAAACAATGATTAAAAAACCTTTAGCACTGCCCCTCACAATCTGAAGAAACTATGCTTATTATTAAATATACATCCAAATAAAGAATACATTAATGAGCTCTAAAAAGTATATAGAAATGAGCATAAGCATTCTTGACTTTTCTGCATAAAGTTATCAATTGAAAATTCGGAGTTAGACTGAGCTGTAACACCAATCTTAAGAAGCTATGATGATTATTAAATAAACATCAAAATAAAGAATACATTAGACAGCTCTAAAAAGTATATAGAAATGAGTATAATCATTCTGGAAATTTCTGCATAAAGTTATCAATTGAAAATTCGGAGTTAGACTGAGCTGTAACACCAATCTTCAGAAACTATGCTAATTCTTAAATAAACATCCAAATAAAGAATACGTTAATCACCTCTAAAAAGTATATAGAAATGAGTACAAGCATTCTTGATATATTTCACAAAGTTCTCAATTGAAAATTCGGAGTTAGACAGAGCTGTAACACCTTTCTTGTTTATCCGGCTGAATATCCAAAAGAAAAAGAATATTATACAAATATAAACAATAATAGAAACACTAAACAAGTTTAATTATTTCAGAGAGCATGGAACTGTAATACTCTTCTTATTTATCAGCATCAGTATATCATGACAATGTGCTATAATTAATTAACTAATCATTGCATTTGACGGAGGCCACTGAAAGTGGGTACATGAAATTGTTGGCATACACAAATGATACACTATCTCCCGCCGCCAATTTCACGCCGTCGTTCACCAAGCAGTTGTCGTACGCTAAACGCTTGAATGTGCTAGGGTTTACCTCTATCGTCGACGCGAAGGAGCCGCACCTGATGTAGATATTGCTTATTGCGCACCCAGTGGCGCATGTGTTTATAATTTCGACAGCATATGCGGGTATACCGTCTGGCAACGTGTAAATGAAACTCTCCGATACCGAAATATCTCTGGCCGAGCACACTTCACCAAGTGTCAAGCTCTTTTCAATTGTTGCAGCCTCGACCTTTTGTGTCACATTAATGGCCGACCCATCTTCTCCATCCACAGGCCTCAGAACAGCAGGCTGCCGCAAGAGTTCAACGTGTGAGAATAACGTTAGGAATATGCAGACTCCAAAAAACAGTTGAACAAGGTCGTTGGTGCAGGGGCCCCGGCTATTAGTAACACACAGCTCAGACATTTCTTTTTATGTAATCCTTCACAAAGCATCCTCCGCCCCAAACCCCAAATTTGAGTCTCCCAATTCTCTAATTTCCTTCGATTCTATTCCAATTCTCCAATTTTGTTCGATTTGAATTATCCTTATATGTAGACAAAAGCTTGAAACAAAAATTCTAATTTTTCTTAGCTCAGAAATCGGAAAAGTCATGTAAAATTTTTGAGACAGAACTATTCTAATTTTTCGTAGTTCAAAAATCGGAAAAAACATGTGAAAATTTTGAGACACAACCATTCTAATTTTTCGTAGTTTAGAAATCGGAAAAATCATGTGAAAATTTTGAGACAAAACCATTCTAATTTTACGTATCTCAGAAATCCCCCGAGTTAGAGATAAAGCTGATTTGTCTGTTCATTTGAATTCTTCGTAGCACAGAATTTCTCCATCACAACTGTTTTTATTGCACTCACAAAACCCACCGACTTAGTCTAACCAGCCAGAGGAATTGCCCGGTTTCCGTTACCGGTCGCAAAAATTTCCTATTTCTTCCGGCTCCGGCTGGCAATTTCTCTGCCATCTGACACAAATTCTCAGAAACCCGATCCCAGAAAATTGGAAACATTATCCAACCCCGGATTTGACTCTCTCTGTCAGATATGATTCCAATTTTGCGGATATGCCAGAAATGATTCCAATTTTGCGTCCAATTCTTCGCGCCCGCTCCTATTCGGCTCATAGCTCCCCTGCTGTTCCTGTTCGAAACCTGCAACCTGCAGAACCAGAGCCGGAAGTTACCACGCGAAGACTGCAAAACTGCGCTCAGCCCCGGTAAGTAACGCGAATCGCCTTCCTTACAAAAACCATTCTAATATAATTGCCAGAGGAATTTCCCGATTTGTTGAATTGCTTCTTGGAATAATTGTTTAAAACTTTGATCAGAAGCCTGATATTCAATGAGATTACAAATTTTGCTGTTTTTGATCGAAATTTACAATGCTTGCAGTTTGGGTTTCTTTTCTGAACAATTCAACAAACCGGTTATCTTTTAATGGGTCTCTTTTTCTTCCCGGCTGGTTAGACTTCTCCCGTCGAGCGTTTTCCAGCACGAAAACTGGTCTCTCGTCTGCATAATCAACGTGCCCAGTGACATTGCCCCTATCGCTGTTGTTATAATAACACATCAAAATGTACAAAACATAGAGCCATGTCAAATTATATTTTGCATATATTTGATAACTTTTTTAATTGTGTCACGCGTCATACTTTTTGCATACAGTCAGTCTCCACTTCAACTTTGTCTTGCTCAAGATTTTAATGAGAAGTGGTCTAAAAGATCCCAATGGTTTTCTGTTTGTTGAATTGCTTCTTGGAATAATTGTTTAAAACTTTGATCAGAAGCCTGAATCAAATACAGCTGCAAACATTTCAGAGTCCTCAAGCTTTTTAAAACCAAGTAATAACAAAGCAATCCAAACAGAGCATGGAAAAAACAGGTAACATAACGAGAATGCCAGGAATAATAAAGCAATCCAAACAGAGCATGGAAAAAACAAGTAACATAACCAGTATGGAATCGTATGGAAAAGAAAATAAACATGCTACTATATGAATATCCAGAATAATAAAGCAATCCAAACAGAGCATGGAAAAAACAGGTAACATAACGAGAATGCCAGGAATAATAAAGCAATCCAAACAGAGCATGGAAAAAACAAGTAACATAACCAGTATGGAATCGTATGGAAAAGAAAATAAACATGCTACTATATGAATATCCAGAATAATAAAGCAATCCAAACAGAGCTTGGAGAAAACAGGTAACGTTTATTATATTTGATACTTTTAATTATCGATATAATTACAATTTCAGAAGATAATGAATATACATAATTACCCAAAAACAAACTACAGAATAAGATTGGTTCTTATAATACCATATGAATTATGATCTTGCAAGTAGCTTCCACGACCAGCTCCTCGTTCTAACAATGCGCCTGCTTTTCCACCTCGCTCTTGACTGCTAGCTTTCAATTGGGTATCTCCATAATTTCTATTGCTTGCATTCTGCAGCAAGAAGCATGTAAAGAAAAGGGGAAATGAAGGTTAGATGATTCACCTGAACTGTGCAGAGAACATTAAAAAGTACATAAACTCTGCCTAAAATACAATTCATTTTCTGCCATTAGTCATTATTTTAGACGTAGAGTAGCTAAAGGCTACCTTCTCAGCCCATGAACCATAAACCTTTGAATATATTGGTAACATTGATCAGTAATAAAGGTAAAGGAAAATCTAGAAACAAGTTAAAACCAAGTACCGCAACAATTAGATGGTAGTTGCTAAACAAAGACATCTGCATGTTTGAGATAATGCCTCATTTATGATGCATACTAAAGATTAGGGATTGGTTTGGTTTGTTGGAGGATGTTGAGAGATTCTCTCAACTTCTCCCTCCAAGAGTGGAATTAGTTGGATCTCAGCAGCATTATAAAAATTGAGATATATTCATTTGATTATAATATAGAAACTAATTTTTTGTGTGTATCTCTTCTCTCATGATTTCTAATATGGTATCAAAGCTTGGTTGGGCTTAATCCCTCATGGGAGTACCCAGGAAAATGTGAGAGATATGAGAAGAGTAGCTTAGTGTAGTTATGTTTGCCGTAGCTGAAGCTCTGTTTTCAAGTGTGGATCTACGTGGCTGGCTTGTGGTACTTGTCGAAGACTGGGTCAACACGTAGAGAGGCTTCCTGGTGGATGCACAAGTTTAAAGGGGTGAATTTCTGCACCCGTTGGTATGTACGCTCGGATATGAGAAGGGTGGATTATCGTTGTTGTGGATTCAAAAATGCAGGCCAAGGTCACTCAAGAAATGCAGAGCCCTGCCGTGCCAGAACGATTATCATTGCTGTGGATTCAGAAATGCAGGCCAAGGTCGCTCAAGAAATGCAGATCCCCGCCGTGCCAGACCCTGCTACTTCAGCTGATAGGGATCAGGCGAGCAGAGAAGAAGCGGATTCACACTCTATTTTTGTTGGCAATGTTGATTATTCCTGCACTCCAGAGGATGTGCAGCAGCATTTTCAATCATGCGGGACTGTTAACAGGGTTACTATTAACAATGAACAGTTTGGTCATCCAAAAGGATTTGCTTATGTTGAATTTCTGGACACTGTCTCTGTTCAAAATGCACTTCGTCTTAATAACTCTGAACTTCATAATCGCCAGCTGAAAATTACACCCAAAAGGACAAATTTCCCAGGAATGAGGTAGCCCTGTTATCGAGGTCGAAGGTTCAATCCCTATGTTCGGCCTTATTATTACGCTCCCTCTCCAAATTATGGGTATGGGTATGGGAAGATGTCAAGATATAGGCGCCACATACGCTATCAGCCTTATTATTATACTGGCCTCTCCGTTGTACTGCTCCAGTGAGTGCTTAGTGAGTGCCTATGTTAAGTAATTAAAGTAGCTACAAATTCATTTGCAGAAGACGGAGGTTGTGATCGCTGGAGAATCAAATTATCAGGAGGAAGGAGCTATACTCACGGAGAAATTGAAGCTGCTTGTGCATTTGTTAGATATATATTATGTGACATTTGTTGTGAGATTTGTATAGTGCAGAACCAATTATTGAACAATTTAGCATTATTTAAATTAGTCGTTCTCGACGTTCTTCGGTGCCGAGAGAACAATTGGCTAATTTGATTGTGTGAATTTGTTATATGCTGATGGGTCTTGTTGTGCTTCGGGCTTCAAGAGCATCGGTTACAGGTTATACAATGAGATCCTTGTGTGTAAAGGTCACTTTGTAGGATTGATCGCTGATCATATTCTGTACCTAGAATATTTTCCTATAGACTGTTGAAATTTATTCTTCGGGGTTATTTCACAGATGGAAATATTTCCATAGGATAGTTCAGTGTCGAGACTCTTCTTCGGGGGTGTCAAGAATCTTTGATCTTACAAATTCAACATTGATGGTCAGAAACAAATGTATTTTAAATGGGTTGAATGGTAGCTCTAAAATGGTGGAGAAAAGAGCGTTGTCTATGAGATCTCAGAGTGGGTACAAATGTTAATGAAGACCAGGGCAGACAAATGTTTGTATTAAATTAGTGTGTTCTCCATTTCCGTAATGTAGGCATTAAGGGGGGGTGTTTGAGATAATGCCTCATTTATGATGCATGCTAAAGATTAGGGATTGGTTTGGTTTGTTGGAGGATGTTGAGAGATTCTCTCAACTTCTCCCTCCAAGAGTGGAATTAGTTGGATCTCAGCAGCACTATAAAAATTGTGATATATTCATTTGATTATAATATAGAAACTAATTTTTTGTGTGTATCTCTTCTCTCATGATTTCTAATACTACACAATAGAAGTCGAGGTGAAGGGTTTATGCTTTAATCTGGCATAGGGGTGGCGGGCAAAATGAGGTTAAAGTTTTGGCAAGTTTATTTTCGAGGAGTTATGCTGCTATGAAACTTTTCTAAATCGGTGATCTTTACAAAATTTGAGCTCCAATGTGATTTAATTTGAATATCCGAGGGCATAGCACGGTTAAATTTCCACATGTTTACGAGAATTTGAAGCAAATTATTTTTCTTAAAACAAACGAGCGTGGCTCTTTGTCTTCATCAAGAGTATGTAAGGGTTTTCCAAAGAGATCTGAATTCAAGAATTCGCTAGTAGATTTGGCTCCTATTTTTTTAATTATCCTTTTCAATTTTTATATGCTTTAATTGTCATATCTTAGAGCATAACCCGGTTAAATTTCCGCATGTTTACTAGAATTTGAAGAAAATTAATTTTCTTAAAACAAACCAGCGTGGCTTCTTGTCTTCATCAAAAGTATGTAAGGGTTTTCCAAAGAGATCTGAATTCAAGAATTTGCTAGTAGATTTGGCTCCTATTTTTTTAATTATCTTTTTCAAACTTTTATATGCATCTAGTATGCTTCTATACAACATATTGTTTCAACGTGATTCTATTTGAAACTCTATTGGAATGTACATTAATATTGTGCGGAAGTGTGATTCCATTTAAAACTATATTATCCATACATTAAAACCACCTCCTCAAGATGATTTTTAAAATCACCATGTATATTAAAGATCCCATGTACTAGTGACCTTATCTTCTTCCACTAATTGTTGTCAACAAACTTGTATCTTTCTGTTTGGAAAACCATTACTTGTTTTTACAAGTTTAAGGTTTATTTCTAATTGGCATCACCGATAATGTCATTTCATAGTTGTTGTGACAACCTCAAACTATCCATACTCTGTTTTTAGACATCTTCATAATAAGATTTTTCAATCACAATTTTTAACAAAAATAAGAAACATTTGATATCGCTTATATATTGTCTAACATCTAACAAATAACAATAGCTAGAGGAATACAACTTTGCATATTGGAAATGAACACTGAATGTTCAAAATTTACAAAAAAAATATCATACTCGTGCCAAAGTATTAAAGTACATAAAGTATGCTTTCATATCTTTCTCATTGGTTTCAAACCCCAATGAATCATGTCTACTGTTATAAACTCAATTCACTTTCTCACCATAAAAAATTTACAAAATAAATATCATACTCATGCCAAAGTATTAAAGTACATAAAGTATGCTTTCATATCTTTCTCATTGGTTTCAAACCCCAATGAATCATGTCTACTGTTATAAACTCAATCCAGTTTCTCACCATCAAGATATAACCAATTTTAGGAAATTTCAAATCTTTGATTTGAATGTATGAAGAAAAGGTTATGATTCAAATAAGATTATGGTATTAGGAGTCATTTCAAAACACTGTAGTCTTTGCCAAAGGTCTTGTGACCTCCTTCATTCTCCAAATTCATAAGGTTGACAACAACAATTGATTGTGTTATTGTTCCTAACCTATTTGTACATTTTACTAAAAACTACCAACTCTTAACAAGTTGGCCTCACTCAGTGCATGTCATGGAGTGATCAACTATCTATATGAAATATACCCATTGTCTTGCAATTTCTTGATCTCCATAGGATACCCAAAAAAACAAAAGAAGTTGGCCTCAATCAATGCATGTCATGGAGTGATGAGATCTCCATAAGAAATACTTCATTACCCACTTTATTTCTCTTTCTTGATCTCGATAAGATACCTAGAAAAAAACACCACACAACAATGATTGGAAGTACGAAAACTGATATGATAACTCCTTTTAGATTTGAATGAATTTTATGTTTGGTAGTAGAGCATGGTGGCAAACTTACCCAATAGCCACACAGACCAACATTTCCTATAAAATCAGTGGCCCCGAGATTTTAGAAAATACCACCTTTAGGAACTTTTCCTGAAAACTTGTTGAAAGAGAAATTCAAGTGTTGGAGCATTTTCAGATTTTCCAATGGCATGGGTATTCCACTTGACAAATGGTTGGTGGAGAAATCCATGTCCTGGAGCTTTTGAAGTTCCAACTTGCTTATTTCTTAAGGCAGGGGACCTTGTAATAAATTATTTGAAAGGTTGAAATACAAAACTATATTTGCAAGACCAGCAACTTCTGGAGGTATGTACCCATTTAGCCTATTCTGTGATAGGTCTAGTTGTTCGAAGTTCACACAATTACCTAGGCTTGCTAGTATATTACCTGATAACTGGTTCTTATTGAGATTTAGATATCTTAACTGCAAGGGGCGGTCAAGAGAATTGGGGATTCTTCCTGAGAGATTATTTCCATAAATATCTAGGAGCCCTAAAATTCTGATTTGCCAAATTTCCGTTGGTATGGTTCCTTGTAAATTGTTAGATCCTAAATATAGCCTCTCCAACTTTTGAAGTTTATTAAGTGAAGAAGGGATTGCCCCAGTAAAAGAATTCTCGTCTAAATCAAGCAATGTCAAACCAGTTAGGTTTCCAATCTGTGGAGGTATTTCTCGAGTCAATTCATTGCTGCCCAAGTATATGACATCCATTTTTGTAGAGAGGTGATCGATAGAAGACGACAAACGTCCCCTGAGACGATTATAGGATAACATTGTTTCTTGCAGGTTGGAACAGTTAGAATGTGTTCTCTAATAGAGACCAAACTTCCTCATAGTTCAATTGTTACTCCTCTGGCACCCTTCCCTCTGCCATATCCATGAGTTGTATCATGATACCATCCATGCCTTGTGTTATCATATTCCTCCCCATCTCCCCACAAAGCATAAGATTCCTCACCATGAACTGCATCATCTCCAATCAGAATTTGCTCATCTGTCATCCTTAATGGGATCCCCAAGTTTATCACCGACAAGATTATGTTTGAAGCTACAACATTCCAACCTATTATAAAACATGCTCCAGCCAGCTGCTTAAGGAATTGCACCCCGCTTGGACCTCCATAGAAGGCTTCCTTCAAATTTGTGACTGGTAAGAAGAGTGAACATAGAGCAGGCTCTGCGAAAAGACCAATTAGTGCACCACCCAATACTCCTGCAACAACATGAGTATGGAATACACCGAGAGTGTCATCAACCTTTTGTAATAAGGTTGATATCATATGCAAAACCATCATTGTGAACCACGTGATGATTCCAGATAACACACCCATTGCAATTGCTGACCATCCTTGCACAACACCTAAAGCACAAGGAACATAGACAATGGACATCAAGACATATTCTTGGGTAACTTGCAAATGCCTCAATATAAAGCAATATTGAATGGAGGTGAAAATGGACATTTTTTATTATATATGCACACACATTTTCTTAATCAAAGTTTAGGTTTTGATACCAAAAAGGAAGAAATGTCCTCTAATACCAAGGATGATCACATTGCTCTTTGTTTTGAACTAGGAATTTCAGTTCCACTATTTTAAATTAGGTCCAAGTCTCTTCAAATTTCATCTTATTTTTTGTTCACAGAGGATAAAGCCACACATCAGTCATCTAGAATTTCTCATTAAATTCCTTAAAGTTGTCATAAAATCCTTCCTACAATTTAATTTTGAACTCTTTAGGAATTTGATTTTATTTTCACAGTGAATGAATTATTGTATTGATTAAAAATGATAAAGAGCATGAAAACAATACCTGCAATAGGACTAATGCAGACAAGTCATGTTATCATTCCCTGGATAGCTCCAATGACAGAGGCTTTTCCAAAAAATATGACATCCAAGAATGTCCATACCAGGAGACTGGTGGCTGCATAAATATTGGTATTTAATACTTCCATTGATGAATCAATGTTGGCAGCATAAGGATCCCCTCCATTAAATCGAAACCACCCCATCCATAAAAGCCCTGCTCTATCCAGCATTAGCAGTACATTATTGGGAGGAAATATTTCGCGGTCCTTTGTTAACCAAGGTCCAACTTGAAAGAAGCAGAAATATATATACTGTAAGCCACTTTCTTCAATATATATATTGTAAGCCACTTTCAGAAGAAGAAAAATACATCATATTTTTCTCAAGGAAAACTTGGGAGTCAAAGCAAAATACATCATGTTTTTTCAGGGAAAACCTAGGAGTTAGAACCTAGAAATGCTTCGCCAAAATTTTCCTTCGGAACCTAGAAATGCTCCCCATAATCATGGATGGCATACTTTGTAAACCTATTAACATTGACATTGATTAATGTGCTTAACCTAGGGATTTGAATCACACACTGTTGGCAGGGAAGTAACCACATTTCTAGAAACACTGAACTAGTAATGAATATCATATGTTGAATGAGCAAGTTCAATTAAAATGAAATTAAACATACCCAATAAGATGCAGTGAAACCTGAAATGCCTAAAGAGGCATGGATGACATAACCTCCTGAATAGTCAATCACACCCCATTAGAAAAGGAATCCTCCTCCCCATAGGCTGAAGGCTCCCACCATATATGAGAAGGTGAGCCATAATGGCACAAATGCCATCTAGGCCTTGATATTCATTCTTCCCAGCACTAAACTAGCCAATAAAATCAATGTTATTGCTGCAAAAGAAAACTGGAAATACACCATGGTAGTCATAGGAAATAAAGGTGTAATAATAGCGGTCTCCAGGGTGCCGTTATGATAGTTTTGTTGTGATGTAGGAAGGTGGGTAGCTCCAATGACGTACTTTTGGCCTAGTGCTGGACCTACCTTGCTCCAGAAAGGAAGAAATTTATGCCCAAATGCCATTTTATATGCCCATGTAACCCAGTAGATCATAACAACAGAAAATGCATAGAGTGCCATAAAAGATGAATTTACATCCCACTTATTTTTTACCATGCTGCCATATAGGATGAATAGGCCCAACATGCTCTTCATACCCACAAATGTGACTAATACCATTTTCCAGGCATTGTCTCCTTTGTTAAGCCAATCAGGAGATGTAGTCCCATTCTAATAAGAAGTTGGCACATAAGTTGCCATGGATGAAGCAATAATCAACAAAATTCAATACTGGACACCAAGACAAGACCTTTCCTGAGCAGCGCTCAGGACCAAGGCCTTACCTGCCTAAGCGGAGCTCAAGTGACACTGTAGACCCTCTCTTTATCTGGCTACAATCAAAACCTCATTTAAGGATTTCAACTCATCTATTCATTTATAATCTTATTGCATTCAAATGCAATATTGAATTCATTGCAAAAAGAAATTCCCAAGGGCTAATATTCAGTTATCTCTCACTATGCGATAAGTTCTTGCCCCATAGGCTACAAACATGGGACATTTAGTTACTTTAAAGATAAGATGCTTGCATTTTAAGATCCCTTTCAATTATCATTTTGTAAGAAATATGATGTCCTATTTAATATTGAGTAATCAATTATATTGACTTTCCTATTTTAATCTACTTCTTGTAATTTGAGATCCATTTAGATTGTAATATGATGATCTTAAATTGTTTTTAAAAGTTGAATGGTTTTTACCTATTGTTATTTTTGTAGTTTAGCATGGGTTATTTTTCAAATAAATAGTGTTTAATGTACCATTTACCTATTAATTCTGAGGTTTGTTCACTCATTTAAATGCTAATAAAAATCCTCTTGTGCTTGCCTGAGCTGTTCATTAGTGTTGACAGCTTGTTGAAGTTCTTGTACTTTTTTTATTTAGAACATATAGCTTTGCTGCTAACATTTTTCTATATAGGTTATATCTCTGATTTCCTTGCATATTGTTTGACCAAATCAGTTCAAAATGGGAAAGCGAAGCAAATGGCAGCATATCATGGACCTTGAGGTGCAAGACCTCAAAGACAAAGTGACATTTTCTAGTAAAGACTTGGTTTGGACGCAAATAGATCGAAAGAACAATAGTATCGATCGAATTGCCTTAATCCTGTTAAAACGAGTTTCCAATTTTATCAAAGGAGAGGAAGAGAATCCCATTGCTCCATGTAAGTTCATACAGAAAACAAAAAAAGAACCAAAAAAAAGAGCTACCACTGCATTGCGATATGAAATGTGAGTATTACAAAAATGCATTGTTTAGATCCTTTCAAACCAAGTTTATCTTTCTTTGGATGTATTAACACATGAAATTTTTGGTGTAGTTATCACTGTTCATTTGGTCCACAGGACAAAAGAGGAAATCCTCCAACTAAACGAAGGACCTCCTTTGTGCAAAAAAGGGGTTGCCAAAGCCATTTTATTGTCAAGGTTATGCATGAAATTCCTAATAGAGCAATATTAACTTTCAATATGTATGAACATGAAGATGGGCAAGGTTGGCCTTGTCATGGTCAACATGACACTTCAGGTGATACCAGGACCTTGCATAAGCCAAAGCTTTCGAGGGACATTGTTTCATATGTAGAGAGTTGTTTCTTTTTGGGAGTGCCTATTGATATGGTTTATAGAACTCACATTAAGAGACATGTTGACATGGATGCGGCAACTCGAGATAGGGATTTCTTCTTGTGCAGGAAAGATATTGTAAATATATATAATAGGTTGGCGAAGAGAAATTATCAACTTCACCAAAAGGATGAAATGAGTGTAAAACTTTGGTATCAAAAGCATCGGGAAGATTTTTTCTTTTACCAAAAGCCCAATAGTGTGGAGGTCCCTTTTATAATAGGAATTCAAACAAAGTGGATGTTGGAGACAATGGTCAAGCTATCGCACAATAGCTTACTAGCCATGGATTCAACATTTAATACAAATAAATATGGGGTAAGTCAGATGCCAATGATTGATTGAATATACTTACTTAAGTTGTAAACATTCAATATGATTAAAAACTTGTATTTGACTTTATGTAACGTTCAATATGACAGTATCAGTTGTATACACTTGTGGCATTTGATGAACAACAAAGTGGGGTGCCAGTTGCATGGGTCATGGCATCATGAAACACATCAGATGATATTGCACTATGGTTGGAGAAGCTCATGCACAAGTGTTTCGAAACCCGTCCTGATTGGAAAATCAATGCTTTTATGGTTGATGATGCATTGGATGAAATAATTGCCTTGAGGTAACTTTAACATTGTCATGATATAATTAAACTTGATTTTTTTCTAAAAATAGCACACTAAAATGCATTGAATATGGCAGGAGGATCACAGGGTGTGATGTGATATTATGTGTTTGGCATGTACGGAGGGCTTGGTTAAAAAATATCAATCGGTTGGCCACTAGTTCCATAAAAGCCAATGAGATGTTCAGTGATTTAGGTTACATCATGAAACACACTCTCAGCAACGAAGTGGAAGATGCAATAAGTCAATTTTTTATCAAATTTGCAGATGAAGAGAAGTTATTAGACTATTTCCACAAGAATTGGGCTGCTGGAGATAAGATTCGTAAGTATACACATTTTTCGTATCATATGCATTTTTGTTTTCTATAAAAATGATATATTGAGACTAACATGGTTCTATTTGCAATTAGGAATGTGGGTGAAAGGTTGTCGAGAGTTTCCTCATGCAAATCAGGAGACCAATAATGCTGTTGAGTCATACCATTGTTACTTAAAAACAACATTTCTTTCTGATAGAAGGAAAAAATGTGCTCAGAGGATAGATTGGTTGTTGCATATGCTACTAACAACCGTTGAACCTTGTTATCGGTTCAAGGAAATATTAAAATAAGAAGGATTTATAAACAACTACAAGAGAGAAAAACAGCTCGAATCATCAGTAGAACGAGCAAGAAAAATTTCAGATACTGATTTTTGTCCTCATGAGAGCATAAGCCGTGCTTACTGGGTCAGAAGCCAGACAGATCAAGGTAAAAAATACCTTGTCACCTGGTATCGCACAGATTTTATAACGTGTGAATGTCCATGGTCAATTCGCGGAAACCTTTGCAAGCATGCCATAAAGGTTAATTGGCTGTATTTCCATTTGGATAATTCAAATCCATTGCTTCATCAACATGTAGAGGATAACATATTTAGTGACCCACCTGAGATCAATATAGAGCCTAAAAAATATGACGTAGATGTCGATGCTACTCTTATGGCCACAAATATTGTTGATGCATATGCCGAGAAACTTCATTTGGCAAGGGAGGAGATGTTTAGCATTTTACATCTCATTTTAGATAACCCTCCTACTACTTTGGCGAAGACAAACCAGTTGACTGGTATGCTTAACAAATTGTTGGATGAAGCCAATAATTTGCATATTATGGATTTTGACTTCACACCTGGGTCGGGTTCTATTGATTCATCTTTGAAAAGGAAGAAGAGTTTCCTTAGCCCTACAAAGAAAAGAAAAAGTGGGAGAAAGAACAATGGTTTGGAAATTGATTTAAATGTTGATCCATCAGAATATGAACCATTTGAGTTTCGATACCTCAATAAGTGAGGACGTCCTCGATCAAATAATGCCATGTCTATGGTTCCAGGTTAGTTTCATGTGTTGAATAGAGTCATGGTTTTAGATTTAAGTATTTAGTCATCATCATTCTTTAACATGTAGTATGTTTATTTTTATAGAAATGAAACAATCCACAACCATGGCGATAACCCAAGACCAAAGGGAGATGCAAGACCATTCAACCTTACTTGCCATGCCAGGTACATTTGACACTATTTCATTGTGTGCGCACATATACCTTTTTTTCTCAAGAAATTTCATTGCACTAACATATGACACATTTTTAGGTAACTATAGAACAAGTGGAGAAGCATCATCTTCTACCATGATTGATCATCCATTGAAGTGCTTCAACTCTAGTGGGAATCAATGAAGTATGAAAAAACAATAGGTAAGTACTTTCCAAAAAATGTATGCATGTACTTTCCGAAGTGATGGGTCAATTAATTTCATAGTAACTTGGATAGTTTCTTTCATTTATTTGGTTTGAGTGTAAAAATATTCTTAATATTCCTTATTATTCCATGTGCACTAGACCCAATTCTGACCTTAGAAATAAAAAATAAATACAATATACAAATATATGATTTATATAATGTGAATCTCAGTGTTTTTCTTGTGCTCATTTGTTGAGTGCAGACTTCTTGCAGTTTTGTTATTGTTTGCGGCATCCTCTTGTGTGATGGAGAACCAGCTAGTTCCTGTAGTCCTCAAAATTAGTATTATGGGCACTCATGACGAAAGCAACTCAAAACTAGGGACTCAAAAGCAGGCTCAAAACAAGTGTGCACATGATCATAGACTTTATTACACAACCAATATTGTCATAAAAAATGTGGAGAGATTGGAAATTTGTACCAACTTATCTGAAGCTGGGAATATATATTTGAACTTCATATTTTATCTATATAGTTAAATTTTAGTTGTCCAAAATGGTCTTCTAGCAGATTTTGTTTTCATCTATCGTTGTTTTCATGGTTTGGTAATTTACAAAAATTGTTTGTCTTGTTCATTTGAGATAAGTTCAGGCTAGAATTGTTGACAATAACTTTGATATTAAAGAGAATAGGGAATAATCCATTGCTTTAATTATTTTTGTCATTAATATAGTTGGTTTTCAACCATTAAATAACCCACTTGGTATTTGTTCAAAGTTTGCATGAATCTGGAAGATATTAGAACAATTGTATTGTACAAAGCTTAATTAAATGGTCAGCTCAAATTTGTGCAAATAGGCTTGAAAAAACATTGTAAACAAACTGGATTGTTAAGTCTTAAATACCTTTTGGAAATAAAAACATTAAAGAATGTTGAAATTTAATATCAGAACCTAAACAGTTGACTTGGCAACCATCTACAAGAATATAACCAGTAAGGAATGTGTCATCATCTCTAACATGTTCAGTCTATTATCACCTCTAAAACAGAAGTCAAGGACACCACTGTTCAATATATTTTGAGATCTGCCTCGAGCATATTTGAATGAAAAATGATATTGTTGTGGATCAACAGAAAAGAAAGGCATTTTTAAAATATTTTCACATGTTTCATGTATTTATGGCAGCAGACTAGGAATGGTAAGTTGATGATTATGTACTTTATATAAACAATAAAAAAATGTCATGAAAAATAATATGTATAGAGTTGGAAATAGCCTTCTATTGTCCTTAAAAGTTCCTTGTTTCTTTCCTTACTTTGGGGATATTTTTTCATTAAAGAAAAATCTACACTCGACTGTATCATAAGGGCAAGAAACCTACCCTTTAATTGGGAACTATAATGAGAGATTGGGTCCACCTAGAAATTCTCAAAGGAAACTAGAGGAGAGGGATAAATAGCAAAAAGGAATAGTTGTAGGGCACCAACAGCTTCCCAAGGGCTTCCTTCAGCCCTCCTACAACACCAGCAGTAGCAGCATTCTTGTCCTATCCATTAGCTATGTAAAAATAAATAGTATTTAGTGTCCACAACATAAGAAATTGCGTGATCAATATTTCATAGAAAGAAAGAGAATTCCTTAGTGGGTTTAACCGTGACAACCATTTCAGGCTCCACCTCAACATCTAAGTGGGTTATCAAGGATGAGTCAGCTGATGTTAGAGAGCCTATTGTGCCAATCGAATGCTAGCTAAAAACTCTACTAGAAATCTTGCCAAAGAAATGTATATATAAATATTGCTTCAAGCTGAGTGAGAGATTGATATGAAGGATATTGGCATGTGAGCTTTATTTGATCTCTGCTATATATTTATGAAATATTTCTAAACGTTATATGATTCAGATGGATATGAAAGAAATTGTTCTCAATTTTTTTTAAAACCAGTAAAATATATGAAAGCAAAATTCGAATCTTAACATTATCACTCATCGATTTGTGATTTTCTTCTGCATATTTTAACTATACATGTTCAGGTTTTTTCAAAACGCAGATCATGATCCATTAGTCATTAATGTGGGTGCTATTAATGTTCTATGCACACAAATTGAGTAGGGTGTATATTTCTGCTGTAAATATAAAAAAACAACAAGCTTAGATTATGCTACTCACTTTTATTGTGATAAATATATCAAAACCAACAAGCTTAGCCAAATTGATAGATGCCATGTCACTCCTAGAGAAACAACTGTACATGTCTTTCATGATCACGTCGATATTCTTTAACTCTTGTGGTTACACAATTATACATTTACAACATTTTTTTCCAACACAAACATAAGCAGTAGCAAATGATGATACAAAAATAAATAATGATTTCCACTTAAAAAAGCATTTCGCAAGATTTTAGCCAAAACTCTAAAACATAAAACTAAATTAGATGACGCCATAATGTTTTAATAGCAAACACAAGACCATGACCCAGTTAATTTTCTCCAAATACATTTGTCCATATACATGGAATATATTATTTTTTCCCATATATCTGTACCCTTATAAAAAATCGTACTAGTTACAAGTTGGGGAAAAATAATACATTAGCAGGTTTAGTGAAAGAAACATGCCATGATAGAGGCAAGAAAAATGATAACAACAACCCATTCACATACCAGAGACGTGTTTGGATGCTGATCAATGATGTTTGTTGCAGTGGATGATGATCCTATCTCATATTTGACATCTACTTTTGCACTTAACAATGCCCTAGACATTATATTAGTAGACATCCTTTGAATCACTGCAGAGTAATTGATGGTAAAAGTTTGAAATTGACAACTCCAATTTATTGCTTCCCTATAATGGGGTTTTAAATTGTCTGCTCGAATTTGATAGATTCCTTTCATCTGATTACATATCATCTCTGAGTTAGTGAATACTTGAATATCATTGACATCATGTCTTTTTTCCACTGTTAGCGCTTCAACAAGGGAAATGTAGTATGCTTTATTGTTTGTTGTTCTTCCATGCACTTCTTTCTTTCCATAGACCACATGATTTGTTGCCATGTTGTGAAGGGAAAATTTCACAACTCCTCGAATTGAATTTGGAAAGCATGAAACTTCAATGCATAAATGCCACTTTTTCACCATTGTTTACACTTAGAAGATCTGAAAAAAATAAAATAAATAAATTAAATTCATATTATACAAATAGGTATTATGTATTTCTTAATACTCAATGTTATTCTGTGATATATAACTAAAAAAATCAGTTACATATTCCTAATCTATTCTACTAACTACTAATTAATTGAACATCCATAAACCATTTCATTCTTCTTTTATTTTATGCCTATCAAGATAAAGAAAAACAACTTAAAAATATTATAACACAGAGCTAACATCACAACGACAAATTATAAAAGTGGTCTACAAATTACCATCCGCGTTCAAATATGCTTGAACCTAGTTATTACCAAAATTCTTGGAATTAATATCTGTTTGCAAAACTACATTATATACTACAGGTATTTTTTTTATAAATTGGTGAAGTTTGGTGTACAAATGTACCTAGGGCTGAGAGGTAAACTACACTCATGTTAATAAATAAGTTAACCATGAGGAAATCAAACAATGTCTTGAGTGTGAGAGAGAGTTAGACTCATGGTGTAAATAGAAATATCAATAAATAAGATATTAAATCCCTTCAAATAAAGGGTAAATGAATAACTAAAGGAAGTAGTCTCTATGATATTTTTTTAAATTTGAGAGATAAAATATAGCGACATCATGATTGAAAATAAAAATAAAACAAACCCTAGGTATAAGGTTATCATGCTAATGTACATAAAATCACTTGTATTTATATTTCTACTGAAATTAATTATAAAAGACAAAAAAAAAAGTCTAAACAACCATAATACCATTTTCTAAACGATTCAGGAAATGTGGTCAATAGGTCACATTACAGAAGTAATGCTTACATCTAAAAAAAAGGGGCTATTTGCATGTGCATACAACTATTGAGCGAAGAACCGATTACCAATACAATGAGAAAACTTATGAAACCTTCAGTTTAAAATAAAGCATATCTTAATCAAAAGGATTTGAAACGACTTCACTGTAAAATGAGAATATCCAATAGTCAAAATTTTAAACTAAGGGTTTATACATTTGAAATAAGGTAATCCCCAGTAGAAATGCCGAAGAAAGGACTATTCCAAGAACTAATTGTAATAATATCGGAGACAGTAAATGGAATTTTTGGGAAGAATTATGGTCACAGCAAGTACAAATATAATTCACTTCATAAGAAAGAGAAAATTGATGGTTACAGGAACTGTGTAACAGGTGTATTTTTGTGGGACCCGAGGTCGTAATATGAAATAACCAAGATTGGTCTTAGGCGAGCCTTATTTCCACTGCCATAGGCCCATAAATGCGCCCAGGCAGGAAATGCCCGCCGTCAGATCAAAACTGTAGATCATCATGCGGTGAGCATTCCCTGCCTGGGCGCATTTATGGGCCTATGGCAGTGGAAATAAGGCTCGCCTTGGTCTTATCCCTCACAGTCGAAGAAGCTCAAGTGATTTCTCATCGAATTCAAACAATATAATTATTTCAATTAAATAAAATAGTAAAGTGGCCACATTGCAAATGATATTGAAACTAAGGTTTGCAAAGTAAAAAAAACGAATGAAACTGTAATATAAATTTCATCATGAGAAGAACACATGATAATTCAATAGGAGATGACAAATGGAGATCATAGAAAAATGCATTTAACTTTAAATATTAAGTATACAACACAGTTTTCTACGGTTTGAACCTTTCATAACCTAAGCATGATGGTACCGAACAACAACAATTCAATTAAAAGAACTGCTCTACATCATTATAGTAAATATAATATCTTGAGGACATTATAACGCATATACCTGAAATGGTTCCTTGATGAGAGAAAACTAAAACTCAACCAAGTGGAAAATTCTGCACTCTAAGTCCAAATCTTGGAAAAGAAACCCTAGGTTAAATACGTTAAATGTGTAGAGTATACTATCTATTTCCAGATTGATGATAGGGATCCCACTATAGGTGGTTGTACCTTCTAAAATTTACAAGAATAACCTGTGGGCAGAAGAAAGTTATATTAATAAAGTTGTAAGGACGCACAATCTACACTTTATATCCAGACATAGGAAAAAACGGAGCATCGCTAATCATTCATACTATTAATGTTCTCTGGACAGTTCAGGTGAATCATCTAACCTTCATTTCCCCTTTTCTTTACATGCTTCTTGCTACAGAATGCAAGCAACAGAGATTATGGAGATACCCAATTGAAAGCTAGCAGTCAAGAGCGAGGTGGAAAAGCAGGCGCATTGTTAGAACGAGGAGCTGGTCGTGGAAGCTACTTGCAACATCATAATTCATATGGTATTATAAGAACCAATCTTATTCTGTAGTTTGTTTTTGCGTAATTATGTATATTCATTATCCTCTGAAATTGTAATTATATCGATAATTAAAAGTATCAAATATAATAAACATTACATGTTTTCTCCAAGCTCTGTTTGGATTGATTTATTATTCTTGATAGTCATATAGTAGCATGCTTATTTTCTTTTCCATACGATTCCATACTGGTTATGTTGTTTTTTCCATGCTCTGTTTGGATTGCTTTATTATTTCTGGCATTCTGGTTATGTTACCTGTTTTTTCCATGCTCTCTTTAGATTTCTTTGTTATTACTTGGTTTTAAAAAGCTTGAGGACTCTAAAATGTTTGCAGCTGTATTTGATTCAGGCTTCTGATCAAAGTTTTAAACAATTATTCCAAGAAGCAATTCAACAAACATAAAACCATTGGGATCTTTTAGACCACTTCTGATTAAAATCTTGAGCAAGACAAAGTTGAAGTGGAGACTGACTGTATGCAAAAAGTATGATGCGTGCCACAATTCAAAAATTTATCAAATATATGCAAAATATAATTTGACATGGCTCTATGTTTTGTACATTTTGATGTGTTATTATAACAACATCGATAGGGGCAATGTCACTGGGCACGTTGATTATGCAGACGAGAGGCTAGTTTTCGTGCTGGAAAATGCTCGACGGGAGAAGTCTAACCAGCCGGGAAGAAAGAGAGACCCATTAGAAGATAACCGGTTTGTTGAATTGTTCAGAAAAGAAACCCAAACTGCAAGCGTCACAACCAGAAAAAAACAGCAAAATTTGTAATCTCATTGAATATCAGGCTTCTGATCAAAGTTTTAAACAATTGTTCCAAGAAGCAATTCAAAAAACCGGGAAATTCCTCTGGAAATTATATTAGAATGGTTTTTGTAAGGAAGGCGATTCGCGTTACTTACCGGGGCTGAGCGTAGTTTTGCAGTCTTCGCGTGGTAACTTCCGGCTCTGGTTTTGTAGGTTGCAGGTTTCGAATAGGAACAACAGGGGAGCAATGTCGGCTCTGGTTCCGCAGGTTGCAGGTTTCGAACAGGAACATCAGGGGAGCTATGAGCCGAATAGGAGCGGGTGCGAAGAATTGGATTGAAAATTTGAATCATTTCTGTCATATCCGCAAAATTGGAATCATATCTGACAGAGAGAGTCAAATCCGGGGTTGGATAATGTTTCCAATTTTCTGGGATCGGGTTTCTGAGAATTTGTGTCAGAGGGCGGAGGAATTTCCAGCCGGATCCGGAAGGAATCGGAAATTTTTCTGTTCGTTAACGGAAACCGGGAAATTCCTCTGGCTGGTTGGACTACTCCTTAACAAAATCCATCATGATTCTTAAAACAAAATGGTGAATTGGTATCTATTTTAACTTCCTATTTATCTTAAATCTCAACCTATTTATCTTAAATCTATAGAGATATAAACTTTTGTTATATCTATTTTATAGATTTAAGATGTAAACTTTTGTCATATCTATTTTAAATTCTCATTTATGTTAAATTTATTAAGATGTGATTTTTTTTTATATCTATTTTAACTTCTTATTTATCTTAAATTCTTGAAACTTTTGTTATATTTATTTTAACTTTTTATTTATTTCAAATTTTTTAAGATACAAACTTTTGTTTTTGCAAAAATCTTTACATAGTTAATCCCTTTAGAGATAAGAAAAACTTTTTACATAGTTAATCCCACTAGAGATACAGAATGTGGGCTGGTTTATAATATATCAACTTAAATCCATTTAAATTTGGCGTCTAAGAGAATCAAATTAATTTAATTTTTAATTATAATTATTTATTTAATTTTTATTTTTATTTAATTTGAGTTAAAATGTGAATTAATAATTAATAATTATTGTGAATTTTATTTATTTTATTTAGTGTAATCTAAAAAATCTACAAAATAAATTAAGAAGTAGAAATTTTTGAAAATTTGCCTTGTTAAACTTTCAGATTTGGGGTGTCTCAGAAATTTTTTATGGTGTTGAATCCATTTCACCATAAAAAATTCAAACACTCCAACTACATGATCTCTTTAATTATTTTTTACAATATTTAGAAAAAAACTATAATACAAACTATTTTTTTACTTTTAGAGACAACTCCATTTTATTTATGTATAGTTTCACTAAATTAAAATGTTAAAAAACAAATTTATTCTATATTAAATTAAAAAACACCTTTCCCTGCTAAATAAATAAACAACATTACACATATTTTGCATATTAAGTTAGTTCTCATTTTTATTTTTATTTTTATTTTTATATTTTATATTATATTTAGGCCGATAGGCCTTCTCTTTTGAAAGAGAACCAGTTTTTCATCGTCAACATTTTTAATGTCTGGCTGACACGTGTTCCCTGACAGTTTTAATCTAACAACTGTTCCGATCTGTTGGCAAAAACCGGGCGCCTCCAGTTTTCGTCCCCGCAGACTCTGGAAATGCCTCTTCTCAACCTGTATCTGATGTTTACCTGGAAGCATCCCTTCTCAGCCTTCGCAGCAGTGGAGATTAGTCACTTGGTTATAGTTTGTTCCCTTGTGTTTTATGGTATCAAATTAGTGCTGGTATTTAAGTGGTTCTCAGTGCCGACAAATTTTTTTTTAAAGGGGAATTGAAATTAGTTTTCTCAGTCTCTCTAGAGGTTGGAATGCATGGAAAACAATAACCGTCCCGACTGTTACCCTTTGTATGAGATTATGGACATATGTCGCATCTTACAAAGACAAGTGGCCCTTATAGCAAACAATAGGACTTCTATTTTCTCTGCTACAGGTAGAATTCATGTTCAGAGGGAAAATCATACCAATAAATTTTGCAATCATAATGGAGACTCTGTCACGGTATAAGAGGCAAATTGAAAGTTAGAGGCACAACGCTATGTGTTATATCATCAGGTTTCAGGTTTGGCTAGGAGTTCTCAGTCGGCCATCACTAACTTCAGAATGTCTGTTGGCTCAGGTAGTGAAGAAACCAATGAGGACCAGCCTGTTCACCAGATGCCCTAAGATGTTGGCGTGGACCAGGATTCCCGACCTTCTCCTGTAGAACAAGAGAAAGCATTCAGCAAGTATGTTTTAAATTAATTGCAGGTTTTATCAAGTTTTACTTTCAGATCAACTCTAACTGATCAACGCATTAGTGATTCCTTAGTTTGGTCATTTTTTGTACTGGTGGTGAGCACTGATTTGCATAAACTTCTTGTGATTTTTTTCCCCTCATTCAGAGAAGATCATTTGATCATGTCTTGTGCTTGGCTGTGAGACCTGGACTATATGTGTGGCAGGAATTTGTTTTTTTTTTTTTTGTGGGTACTGCTTTTCATTATTTCCTGTAATGGGTTTTACCGTTTTCAGCTAAGTTCAGCATACAATGATTGTGTAGGGTTTGTTTGCTTGTGGGAAGGAAGGCTCATTTTCTCATTTATTGTAATGGGCTACGGAAACGAATCAGCATAAGCTAGCCGTGCACTCTTAATTTCCTATGGGTATAGCCCTTTTGATTATTCCGTGTAATGGGTTGTCAACTCTGAATATCACACCCTTACTGTTTTCTTCCCGTTTTCATCTATGACCTCATTTTTCTTGGATATGCCCAGATGCATGTCCTGATTATTACACTAGAAGGGCATGCATATCAGGTGTACCTGATAAAGTCTTGTTGAGGCAATCAAGAAATTTGATGTAGTTATCTTCGCTGTAAAGAGACCACAGCTGATGGATCAGCTGAATATTATCAAGGCCATTAAGGAGGTTGAAACCATCAAGGTATATACTATACATTATACTCTTGATGAGATTTTAGACTTACATATATAGACCATATGTAGATAACAATTCCAGATATGTTTTTACCTGTTGTTTATGGTATTTGCAGAGGTTTTTGCCATCTGAGTTTGGCAATGATGTCGATAAAACCCATGCAGTGGAGCCTGCAAAGACCATGTTTGCTTCCAAAGCAAAAAATCGTAGGGCCATTAAGGCAGAAGGCATCCCTTACACATATGTCGCCAGCAACTGTTTTGCTGGGTTTTTTCTATCAAGTTTGGGGCAGCCGGGCCTCACTGCACCTCCAAGGGATAAAATTGTCATAGCTGGAGATGGAAATGCTAAAGGTATTTACAGTATTCTCTCTACCCAAAAAATTGTGTCTCCACATTTGGATTTCATGGAAGTCCAGCAGGGAACTGGTATTCGATTTTGAGATATGTATATCTGCTTCACATCAAATCAGATTCATCCTCCTGTTTTTTTTTCAAATTTGTGCTCTGCTACAAGGCTGTGATTGTATTGGCATTTGCAGAAATGGTTTGGGATGCTTAATGGGAAACAGTTAGTAATTCGCAGCCGCATATTTACCAGTTCGCTGTAGTGCAGGATTCTGTTGACACGGATTTCTCAAAAAGCAAAGAACAAGTCTCCACATTTGGATTTCATGGAAGTCCAGCAGGGAACTGGTATTTGATTTTGAGGTATGTATATCTGCTTCACATCAAATCAGATTCATCCTCCTGTTTTTTTTTTCCAAATTTGTGCTCTGCTACAAGGCTGTGATTGTATTGGCATTTGCAGAAATGGTTTGGGATGCTTAATGGGAAACAAATTAGGGTCAGGTGCGTATTCTAGGAAATCTTCATCTTGGAAGAATGGGATTTACTACAATTGAATCAGACTGCCCATAAGATAAAATTACTACTAGAAGAATCTCCCAGCAAGTTTCTTTGATAGAGCAGTGAATTCTCAGGGCAGTGGATGCGCAGCTCACATCACTCTTCATAGCATTCCCAACCTGTAAATTTTTTCGTGTCATAGGAGGGTTAGTTTAATTGTGTAAAAGTAGGAGTGTTGTTGGGAAGGGGAAACAATTGGATAAATCAGAGGACTAGATTGGATTTGCACTGCAGCAAAAATATATTGTAAGTCCGATTAATGATTTGTCTTTTAGTAGCGATTTTTCAGACGTAGTACAAGTTGTAATGTCAAGTGATTGTTGCCTCTTTGTATAAACTGTGGGTTCAGGTCCCCTGTGATAAGAACCTCCTTTATGAGAACGAACACAAGGAGGAATCCTCTGTTCCTGGAAGTCGAAAACTAAATTACACAGATGAATTCAAGTAATTCTCTTCCCCCTGGATTAAAAGTGACTATTTTCTTCTTTGCAATTATATATTCTTCTTTGTCCCTGAAACTCAGGGTTCATTTAGTAAATTCTGTTCTTCTCAAGAAATTTAAACCCCAATATGAATGGTATGATATTTGAATATCAAAATCAATCGAACATTTGCAGGTGTTTAGATAAGGCTGCAACAATAAGCGATAGTGAGAGAAAGAATGATGAGTTGTGCTTGAATGGTTGGAGGATTTGTACAGTAATCCAAGTGGAAGAAGTGAAAATATTGCTTCGAATGGTGCCTATATGGGCAACAGCTATAATATATGCATCAGCATATGCCTAGGCACACACCATGTTCATGGAACAGGGCAAGACAATGAATACTAACATCGGTGGAAAAAATTGTAAATCAGGATTCAAAATTTAAAAATCCTGCAGGTAAAAGAAAGGAAGAAGAGATAAAACTATTAAATTAATGATTGATATTCTATTAAAATAAATGAAGAAGAGAGAAAACTGATGGACATTTCAAAATCTATCAAAAAACAAAAAGGAACGATGTTGAATTTGTTACACATACGTGCAAGTATACAGATCGTCGATGGGAATCAATCCCTCACTTTGCAATAAACTGTTGATGGAAAGTGAAAGCATTTTATTTTTGGTCCTTGGTTCAAACTGTGTTGGTCGGTTCTGAAAAAGAGTATAAAAAAGTCAATTTCCAGTTATGGTGTTGGGATATTTTCTATCAGTTCATGATTTTTCCGAAATTATTGCTATTTTCTTTGGCAGGAAGAAATATTATTGCCAACTTACACACAATGTGATGTAGTGTGATTATGTGATGTGTCTGGTAAATATCTCGATGTTTGCAATTAGGTAAAAAATTACGCTCTTTCAGAAATTGTGGTTCAAATTTGTATGCCTGACTGAGACTGCGGTCAGCAGGCTTCATGATCTGAGAAATTGAACAGACTCAAAGCAGTATTTGTGATCTGCAAAATTGAAAGGATTTAGAGCCCAGTTGTAAATAGTTAAGGCCAACCTAGTTGCTAATCTCAGACAATTTTTTCACTTAAAGGTTATTTTACTCATATGTGGGATGGTGATTCTCTCTCATGTTGAAGGTCATTTTATTGTTTTCGTGGGATACTGGCTGGGATGGTAGATGGGGCTGCCTGCTTAGAGTCGGAGCATTCAGCAGGGGACATGTACCTCTAGAGCTGGACATTTTACTGCAGGCCCTTTTTGTTGGCATAATCTAAAGACCAACTAAATTGCTGCTGCTTTGCTGGCATTTGGTGTTTTGTATAACTGAAGTTCTGAATAATAAATTGTTCATATTGTAATTTCAAGCATTTGGGTTAGTTAAAAAACACTACCAAATCTCCGAGGATGCAGTGATCAATTGCTGAGATGTATAAATTGTTTAATACTGTTGTTTCAAATTTCCAGCAAACTGGATTATGAAATATTCATTGGGAACTTGGAAAAACCATCGGGGAATGAGGTGTTTTAGCTAGAAATTAGCCATGCCCTTTCCGTCATTTAATGTTGCAATGTCTTGCAACATAAATTATTGATGTATTACATTGAAGAGGGCTGAACTGGTGTACCTTTTTCCTTGCTGCTTTCAAGTGCAATGTTTGCCTTTGTTAGGACTTTTTTCTTTGGCAACGCCTCTCAGTGAAATACTACATTTCAAAGTGATTTTCACTTTGTTCTCACAAATTTTATGATTGCTATTCTTCCCCTTCAGTTTCTGGATGATGTATCTATGATCTATTTTCCACAGTCATGGCCTAGTTTTTTGAGTTAAATACTAAATCTAGCTCTGTCCATGCAACAATTGATATTGTAGTAAATTAACATAATATATTTTCTATTGCACAGGAACTGCTCCCAGTTCAATACCAATGTTTTGGCATTTATGGGAGTTTCATGACTTCTAATTTTTTTTTATAGTCAATGGAAATGGCTTTGGAAATGTGGAAAACCTAAGTGGAACGGTTTAACCGTGAAAAATTGTAATAGGGTGGGTCTAGAAACCTTGTCTTCAACATTTTGTGTTCGGGAGCAAGAGGAAGTACCCTTCTGGCTATAAGTATCTAGTGTTGAGAGCACCCCTATATGTGGCCTGCAATAAGCCGGCTGTAACTGTTTTATAATAAATAGCTATAGGCAGGAGGTTACCGGCAATATAAAATTTAGCTATAATAAATAGCTATAGGCAGGAGGTAACCAGCAATATAACATATAGCCAGGAGGCGGCTTGCAATATCTCACAGAAGCCTGCTATAAGTTTCTTAGCTGTGCTATAAAACTTTTTGTACTATGTAAGAGCCAAATCTATTGTTGAAGTCGTAACCTGTCGTAGTGTTGATCTTTTCCATAGAAAAAGACATAATTTTATTGGTCATAGAAAATATAAAATTGCATTAATGCCTCTTGACATTGAGCTAGAAAGAAAAGCAACTTTGAAAAACATACAACAAAAAGATGGAAATTAAGTCTGACAATTTTTGTTTATTTTTATCCTTTGCACTTTTTGCCAACCATATGAATTTGGTTTTGGTACAACGAGAACTTCCATACCCATCTGAAACTTGTAGACCTTCAGGTTTAGAATCTTTCTGAAGAAGGGTGATGGTTCTCGACTGTGGTCTGTTGTCCCTATCCATTTTGATTTCAAATTGAGCTTGAGCATCTGTATTGAATTAGACAGGATGGCTCTCCTTGACGTCTTCTTCTTGGTCATCTGAAAGGTGGTGTTTTGAAAACTGTCAGCCTTTTGGCCTGTTGGATTGCTTTTTTTTTCTTTTTTGGATTTTTTTGCTCGTGGGCAGGGGTTTTGTTTGAAAATGGATTTTTTTGCTCGTGGGCAGGGGTTTTGTTTGAAAACAAACTCGACATAGAAATGCTGTGTTTTCATAATCTAAAACTTGATACCATAAGTTTTTGTGTTTCAATATTATGTGCGCTGGTAGCCCTTTTACTAAGATCTATATCTCTGTTATTTCCAAATCCATTTTTAAAATTTTGCTTAGAGTATTTCCAATATACGACTTTGTGATGTCAGAGTATTTCCAATATCTTCCAAGAACTTTGTGATGCAGATGCCAAAAAAAGAGAGTGAGGTTTGTAAGCCTCACCCAGACTAGTATAGTTGAGGCCATCATAGTTGTGGCATCAAATTCTGGGAATATAGTTGAGGCCATCATAGTTGTTGCATCAAATTCTATGAAGTATGGAGTGATAAATAGCTTAGCTCTCCCTCAAAACCAAGGTCCTTCATTTAGAACAAAATCCAGGCCTATTGTTTGGACTATATGAAAAAACCTTTTGGAATATAAAAATAATATCTACTGGAATAAAGCTTCAGGTTTTGGCCAAAATCCATTAAATCTGCAAATAACAAGCTTTTGAATGGAAGACAGAAAAGAGGGAAGATACTTCAGAAAGATTTGACTTCCATAGTTGGCTATTGCCCCATTTGGTCCTATGTGGGGCCTGTGTTGTTTTGACGCAGATCTGTTGTGGCTGAAGTCTTCCTTTGCACGTCTTCTTCGAAAGAAACAGAAGTTTTGGTTGGTGTCGTAGCACCTTGAACACCCCAACGCAGCCTCGAGGTTAGAATTATGGTGGAGTTTTTTTATGATGCTGATTTTGAAGAACTTTCTCTTCATATTGCAGATATTGAAGATTTGCAGGCAAACCCCAACTATTCTCAATAGACTGCTTCAGAGATAAGATAGAGTCAGAGCTTCTTGTCCAAAAAATCGAAGTCTTTCCTGTTATGCCTTTGACAAAAATCTGAAAAAAATTATCCTGATTCCTGTGTCTGGGAGGTGAAATGCTCTGACCTGGAAAGAGAGGGAAGACTTCGTAAAGGGAAAATTGAACTCAGCCCAGTTGAGCATTCTTGCCACATCCTTCTCAGGGAACAAAACGCAACCGATGATGAAGGATTTGTGGCCTGTAGTCTGATTTACAGACTTTGTATTGAACGACCTCTAGACCATGTTAGACAACTAATCCTTGAGTTAGTTGGTGTTAGGTAATTGGTTATTAGAGTCCAAGAAACCTGGGGAACTGACTCAGCAGTTTCTTGATGTATCTATATGTGTATACATTGTACATCATTCTTTGAAACATTCATTAATATATTGTTGAGTTTGTGTGTTGTTAAAAACATTCATTAATATATTGATGTTTTTAAAATTGGTTGAACTCTTTGAGAGTTGGTGGGAACCTTGAAGTAAATATGTGGCCCATGAGATGAGGGATGTTTGAATTTGAATACCATTCTTATAGTCAATGTATAGTAACCTCTGTCTTGCCAAGTTACTTACAGCAGTAAGAAATGTTGACCAGTTATAAATAATCAGCCCCATGGCTCCAAGGGTATTGTCAAAAAGGTTCTCGGATAGTTCCTTCAGGGAGGACCGACCATCCAGATACTCCTATCGGCCTCTCCTTGCACCTCCTGGGGCAACTGCTAGTTTATATATATTTATTTAGAAAAATAAAAATGTTTTTACATACTAACGTAGCATGACCTCTCTTCAATGATAATAAAATATATTTCAACGTGCTGTGAATTTTTTGTTTTTTAATTTTATTTTATATATTTTTATTTAGTGAAATAAAATGTTTTTGACAACCTAACATAACGGCATCCCTTCAATGATACTAAAATATATTTCAACATGCTGTAAATCTAGCACGCTGCTTCATTGGATCTTTCACAATCCTTCCTGCGCAGTGGTTTCCGTGCTTTCACCACTTTTGCATACTTAATTGAACGTTGGCGTGGATTGATTAGAATATTTTTGCTACTGCTTTGATGCTAATTTCATACATTTGACTAAAAACAGACCTATGATGCTAATTTCATACATTTGACTAAAAACAGACGCTATTTTAACATGTAGGCAAATAAAATTGGTCGCAAATCCAACGTATCCCCAAGCTTCTATAACAAACAGAATATACTGTGGAAGAGAACCTTTATAATATTTTAGGTGGCCTAATTGAATAGGCTGCAAACCAGCATTTATATTTAACCCATTCCATCATAACCATTTCCTCTATTTGTAATGTTTTTCTTTTTCCAAATAAATTAATCATAAAAAATTTTTGAACTTAGGATAGCTGCGCTTATTCAAAATAGGCTTAAATACCTAAACCATCCAAAACCAATGAGAATGACAATGGAGATTTTTTTTTTTTTTTTTTTAATGTTTTTTTAGGCCCACTTTAATTACTTCATAATTTATATATACAAAATATCAATCTTAAATATCAATCTTATTGTTGTGGTTTGTCACAAATTAAACCAAATTAGTAACCATAGAGATGGTATAAGGTTGGTTATCATAGAAAAATGATCCAATATATTACGACCATATAACTAACTCTAGAAACAATGGGGTACATAGGGATTACAAAAAAGCAATGGGGTGCATAAGATTGTTCACAATTGTGTAACATACATTGAAATGTCATAGACCTAGGGCATCATCCTTTATTGGAAGAGGTTGCAAGAGCAGAATCCTAGTGACCAGCTCGGATGATATTTTCATTTTACGTAAAAAATGCATCTTAATATGTACCAACTGAGTGTCAAGACTAACTAGACATGATCACAAATGCTTGAATATTATTGAGATGGAAAATTATCTCATTTCAGTTTCGGTGCTTCTCCCAGATAATTGTTCCCAATATAATTTTCATTTTCCACTAAGAGTGATGGTCCAAAGGAAATATTAATTCTTGCATCCTCTCATCTATTATCGATTTTGAACCTAATCAACAACATCTACTTAAATCTCAAAGTCTACATGAGCATTCATGTCCTGTACAACCCAAGCTCCAAGAAAACATATCTCATCTTGGACTTTTAAGGGGGGTAGTCACATGGAAGAGGTAAGGAACAATTTGGGTTTGCCACTAAGCATGGAGTCTTCTAGAGGAGTCACAAACACTAGAGACGCATCTCAACTGCAACTCTTGTCAAGGCATGGTGATAGTGAGGCAAGTGAACCCAATTGGTGAAATCTTGAGAGATAGAAGAAGTTTGGGGGATTAAAAACAAAAATGACTCCAGGGCATAACGTACATAATCAAGAATTTTAGGGATAGAGGTGGAAGGTAAAGAAAAGGCCAGAGGAGCTATAGGGGAGTAGTAAATCCAAGACACAATCCTAGGAATACCATCCCGAGTAGTAGGAGGACAAAGCCACCTCACTGCTAGATAATACACTGAGGCTTCCCTAAAGAATCCTAAACCAAACAAACCAAAGTAATAGAACTATAGCTAAAAGACTAGAGAAAATTAGGAGCATAAATAATCCCTCCAGAACTATTCTATTACTATTTATAGAATTCTGAGTTGTTTATAGGCCTTGGAAAGGATATCTTCATCCAACTTGACATGATTTGAAGGGCTTTGGAAATATAGATTTATTATAATCTTTCCACATGCAAATATTTGAAATGAAAGAAAATGGTTTGAATTCCCTAAAAAAAGAACTAAGACAACCATATATTTCTCCAAGAACTTTAGTTGATTAAATTAAAAGTATAAATTAAGTATACGAGATAAAATGAATCCAAAATATGAAATATATTAATCATTGGAAAGAAATCAAAACCAAAAGACTTATATCAGTTTAAATGAAAATAAATAATAAAAGTGTAAAACATAAATAATGGCATAGCTAAATACACAATAGATCAATAAAAAAAATGTTAGAATGAGTGATTTCCACCTAAGTCTAAGTAGTTAACAAAAACATTGCACCTCCTAGTTAGGAAAATATACCATTAAGGAGAAGTTGGAACAATGGATCACGATTTATTCTATACTATAATTTGCACTGTTAATTTTTTGCAAAGGACATATAGCTGCATACACCCACATTAAACAAAGTCACCAACTTAATGAATACTGTACCAAGTTCTCATTTTTTTAGATGTCCCATACAATCATGATTTTCATGCGATTTTGAAAAGCATTGATGTAGCATGAACCGTTTTTTTCTTTTTTCGAGAGTATATTTTTGACACTTAAAATTTTCTTATGTATTTATTATGATCATTTTTTTAAATGTTAGTGATTTTCATGTTGATTTTGAAAAGTGTTGATGCTTCATCAACCCCATTTTTGGGGGCTTATTTTTGACACTTTAAATCTTCTTATATATTAAGTATGAATATTTTTTCAAAAAGTTGGTGATTCTCATGTTGATGTTGAAAAACATTGATGAAACATCAACCTTTCTTTTTTTGACGACATAGTTTGATACTTTAAATTTTCTTATGTCTTAAGTATGCACATTTTTTTTAAATGTTGGTTATTTAACCAATTTTCAAGTTGTCTTCTTCTTCTTCTTCTTCTTCTACTTTCTTCTTTATACGTTTTTTTTAAAGGTTTTTCAAGTGTGTATTTATCTTTCTTTGCAACATGTTTATTTATAATGAAAATTTCATATTTTTTCAAAATTGAAAAAAAAATTAATATAAAACAATTAGCATTTTTTATATATTTGTGTATCATTAATTAATACTTCAATACACTCCCCGCTGGGGGTGAGAGATGGCTCAAGACAATCAGTGGGATTTCCGCTAGACTATGTAGTGGGATGTCCAAGATCAATGAATTGAGGGAATGGTGTGGCCACCCTCACACATCTAGTTGCATGCAGAATAAGACAATATGGAACTGGAGTTTAATTGTTATTGCGAACTAGGCAGGGTGGAGAACTAGTCGCACGCTTCTTTGGGATGCAAGGAATTTTACTTGGAAGGGGATTTAGGGGTTGATCCAACCTACTGGTAGGATATAGCTTTTAAATATTGGGGGGGAGATGAAAAGATCTCATGGCGTGGCTTATTTATCACAAGTATGCCAATATTCTCCATTTTTCAATCTTGGATGACTAAGATAGAATAGTTGGAAATAGATTTTTTACAGACATTTCTGATGTGATTTCAGTCAAAATCGATGGTTTTTTTATTTGGCTCATTGTCTAGGATGATATGGGAATAAAATTTTACCTCTACATATATTTCTCTGATGTTATTTTCACCATTTTTTTATGATGGACATGGAATTCATATACTTGTGCCCTTAGCTTAGGCAAATTTGGGAGAAGTGTGGGTTGCCTTAAGCTAGAATGTATTTTACAGTCTTGTGTAAGATTTCTTAACCCCAAGGTCTCTAGTTTGAATTCAAAAGGGTGATTGCTATCATTTTAAATTGTATGTGGGAATTAGACTCACTTTATTCAGGTTATTAAACCATGATCACAATATTTTTTTCTTTGGGATTGACCTTATGGTTCCCTGTAGTCTTACTCCACCTTGGCTAGAGGTCACCCACTTTAGAGAGAGGATAGGAGTTTACCGCATTTGTTGTTATCCTTCTGTCACCCTAACCTTGATATTCCACCATCCCTGGGTAACTAGAGTTTGTATCATACAAACTAGACAACATCGCTCTTCAAATCAGTGAGTGATGAAAACCTTGATTCAAGCCATATCACTATTTATATATATGCTCGGAGACCTAATCCCAAATTTCCCATTCCTGGTTTTTTCGTTTTAGTATTTATGAGATGAAAATTGATTCTTTGATTTTGGTCTTAATGTGATTCCTTAAACCTTATAAGAGTACATATTCCAGCTCATCATATTCGTGGTTTCGTGTGTTGCTTAATTATCATGTTATTGACCAAAGAATTGTTGCAACTAACCATGGCTTACCCCACATTGTGGAGCAGTCAGGGCCAAGATGCCACCACTAGTAGAGGGAAAAAAGATCAAGGTTGTGACAAGGGTTCCATCCATAGTCATGACACAACCCACAAATATTGAGAATCCACGACACTAGAAGTCAGGAATTTGATCCAGGATTGGGAAACATCTGCTAGAATAGGGAGTGACCCCTTACATACTGGACTCGTTGAGGAATTTGGGGATATAATCATGGATTTGTGTCACCCTAGGGGGAAACGGTTTTTATATTATCAAGTTATTTATCTATTGGTGTCTTAAAACTCTATTAGTGAGAGCGTTGATGGTAAATCAATGTCCTTAGGTTGTAGATATATACATTGTGATTGTGATTAGAGGTGAGAAACAACAAATGAGAGTCCTTATGTTTCAGATGGATAATAGACTGACTCAAATCAAGAGGCATATACCTTGTATAGCTCCTTCCGCTCCTCTAGGCTCTAGTGCAAGAGACCTGACACCAGTTGATTCATTAAATGAAGAACTCTTTCTACTTTATACTAGAAGCTTTAATTTGTGGACTAAACAATGGTAGATGTGATTTTGTAGTATTTTTTATTATTTTCTTGATACTCCTACACACCTATAAGTTCTAAAATGGTTATTATGCAACCATATAGTCAACAAACCTAGTTTCCCTATGGGCAAGTTGAGACCATCTGGTTAGTATGGATTGATAATGTAATATCTTTAGATTAATGAAAGGAAGCACATCAACTTACAAAAAAAAAATTAATACTTTAATACACATAAAATAATTGTCACTAAAACAATAATCATTTTAAACACTTGAAAAAAATTACACATTTTGCATATAGATATAATACAAAATTACACATTTTGCATATAGATATAATAAAAAATTACACATTTAGAGATCTTTTCGCTAAAATAACATGTCAAATAAATTTTTTTATTAAAAAAATGATTTTTTTTAGAAAAAATAACAAATTTTATGAATTTATATTTATAGATAATAACATTTGTTTTTTTTTTCTCTAAAAAATAATGATTCATATAAAATTTTAAGTTAATTTTTTTTTTTTTTTTTTTTAACAAAAATAACAACAAAATAAAAAAAATTGTTTCACATAAAACATATAATAAAAAAAAAATTTAAAATGAAAAGTGAAAAAAAAATTATCCATGGAAAAAAATAAATAAGAAATTAAAACTTATCCATCAACCAAAAAAAATCAAAATTTCTTTAAAAATATATATAAATAAATAAAAATCCAAAAAAATATCTTCAAAATATAATTAAAAGAAATAACAAAAAAAAAATTAATAAAAAAATTAAATAATTAAAAAGAGAATTTTTTTTTTAATTAAAGAAATAGTTAAAAAAAATTAAATATTAAATTAAACAACAAATTAATATATATATATATATATATATATATATATATATATATATATATATATATATATATATATAACCTAAAAAATAATTAAAAAAATATATTTAAAAATTACGGCAAGGGCCCGCCCCCGTGGTCAGCGGGAAGAAGTGGGTAAGGCAAATAGAAGAACAAAACCCCTCTAGAAACCCTATCCATGGCCCTTCGACGCTTACTTCAAGGCAAAACATAACATCACAACTTTTGTTTTTTAATATATATATATATATATATATATATATATATATATATATATATATATATATATATATATATATATATATATATATATATATATATATATAAAATTTTCGTATATGAATATATTTTTTTCAATTAAAAAAATTTGATTTTTTAAAAATTATTTTAAACATTTTTTTAATTTTTTTGTTTTATTATTTATTTTATTTTATTTTTAAAAATTATTTTATTAGTTTTTTTAATTATTTTTAATTTTTGTTTTGTTTTGATTATGTTTTTAAGTAAAAGTTTGAGGAATTACTTAATTGGTGATTAAAGTAATCTGAAATCTATGAAAACTGAAAGATACAAGGTTCAATTTTCTTGGTTGTAATTTGATTTAGGGAGAGGAAGACAAACAAAAAACCCCTAGAGGTTTACTAGTAGTTACATGTAAAGTGAGATGATGGGTAGGTTCCTCTAAAATAATAATAATATAGAAATAATTTTAAGTAAGATATATATTTTTTTCCTTTTTTATATATTTTAATTTTATTGTATTTTAATTTTTATAATGATTGGATTTTTCTCCCTTTTATGGATGATTTTTTGTTATTAAAAAAAAATTAATTTTATGCTTCATTGTTTTTCCATTTTGTTGGTTTTTTTTAGTATTTGATTATTTGTTTTTTTTATGATTTTTTTTCTAATTAATTTTTAAAATTTTATTTATTTATTTGTTAATTTTAATTTTTGTTTTATTTTATTTTTAATATTTATTTTGTTTTAGGGGTTGTGTCATCCTTGAATTATAATCCAACTCCACTATGTGTCAGTATGAGTTGATTTCAAAATTTTTCCTTTCAGTGGATCAAGTGTGTCCTCACTATGTGTCAATTTCATGGATTTTTAAGTTTTTATTGCAATGGGTCAAGTCCACCCCCACTGCGTGTTAATTTGATGGTTGATTTTTAAATTTTCATTGCAAAGTGTCAAGTTATTTTAGGCTAAGATTTTAAAAGAGCTATACTTTTAGCATTAAAAAAAGTATGTATTGAAAGAGCTATACGACTCTTAGATTTGGGTATTCGTTATTTTTTTAAATTTTCATAGCTGAAAAATGTCAAAATTTTAAGGGTTTTGAGAGTCTTGATATTTTTTTTTAACAACATGGTTTAAAAATATCGAAATTTGAAGGTTTTTTTGGATTTGTGATATTTATCTTTATCGCCATGGTGAAAAATTGTTGGAATTTTTAGGATTTTGAAGTCATGATATTTTATATTTAACGAGATTATCAAAAGCTATTGGAGTTTTAAGGTTTTCCGAAGTCATGATATTCTTTTTGAATGCCACTGCTAAAAAATGTTGGAATTTTAACAAAACAAATGTTGACGTTCCATCAATACGTTTGAATTTCGGGGTGTTTTCTCATGTTTATTGCACAAATTTTTTAGATTTTAATTTCATTGTTAAAAAAATTGGATCCTTAATCTGAGAGAAAAAAGTGATGATGCAAAATTAAGCTACATGAACACTTTTACTTTCACGATGTTTTTCATGTTTATTGCATAAAAAATTTGGTTTTTTATTGTCGTTGCTAAATATCTTTTGTAATTTTAATCTAAAAAAAAAAGGAAAAAGTGAGAAAAAAGAAAAAAATTAAACAAGTGTTGATGTAACATCAACAATTTTCATTTTCAGGGTGTTTTTTCATGTTTTTAGTGCAAGAATCAGGGTTTTTTTGGGGTAGAGTCCTCGTCTTAAGGTTATAATTCTCATTATGGTAAATTTGTTATTACCTATCTCTCATAACACAGAAGAAATTCCTTTATCTCTTAGACCCTCAGAAGTATCTTCATCCATATGATGTACCCCCAAACTTCTTGCATATTTACTGGTTTTCTAGCTCATTTTCATAAGTACTTACTCTTTGATCCAAGTCTAGTCTAGTCTATGTGTTCATGCCCCTATTTTCTCATATTTTCTTCTCTATCTCTCTCCTCCTCACTTTTTCGTAGTCTCTTTTCTTCTATCGTAATTTCCCATGCCTAAATTATTAATAAGAAGTCCCCCTACTACTTCCTCTTGTTCCCCTCACAACTCATACCCAAAATGTAGAGGAGACATCTTACTAAATTATAAGACTAATGGATTAACTCAAGAATTGGTTTCCTCAACTACTCATAGATTTATTAAGGTGAAGATGATAAGGTAGGATAGTAGACGAATAATAAACAAATCCATTAGATCCCCTTAACTTTACCCACTTCTCGTAATGTAGCCACTATAAACACTCCTATTCTATTGGACTTCGTCATCATCATTTTATTAATTAGAAAAATAAAATGTTTACAATGGTTATAACACCATGGTAATCATATTGCAAAAAGAAAAAATATTCATGCATAGTCTTAAAAAATTTAATCATAAATTTCCGAGAGAGATAAATTTTAATGTTACAAATAATAACTCAAAGTCTTGACTCTCTAGTTGGCTCTTGCAACAAATCAGATGAAAGAAAATTTTACTATAAATGAATTAGTGACTCAATACCCCATTTCTTGAAATGATGATGATATATTCACCCTCTTGCACATAAACTAGCGGTCTTGCTTTTAGACAAACATGAGGTATGGGAGGTTTATTAAATGTACCACTTATGGATTTAACTTGTCCACCCTATTATCCTTGAGGGTTAGCTCGATTGGTCAAGTTCTTGTTCTTAAAGCATCTTTTCTATTCAAAGGTCATGAGTTCAATTCTCTCAACACCTTTATAGTAGAGCTCTATGGTTGAACTAGCAAGAATTTGAACTGAGAAAAAAAAACTAGTTCATAATGTGCAACACTCTTATGACCAATGGTATCGATACACGAGTCACATGATGGCCCTCGTTTGCTCAATATTTAGGTTAATAATGTGCCTTTTTGTAATAGGCTCTGATTTTTATTTTATAAATACTTTAAAATTGTGAAAAAGTAATTTTCTAATTACGCTAATAGGCGGCCTCCTACTGGATTTGGCCACTTTAATGATTTTCTTAATTAATTTTTTTGATCGGATGGTTTAAATTTAAAGATGCTAGTATATTCTCGTTGTTGCCACCATATCAATGGATGGAATTTAGACAACTAAGTTCCTTGTATATCTAAATCATGTGTTTAAACCATACTTAAATTAATTTTTTACAAAGCACTTCTTATTGAAATGTGGCTACATTAAAATCGCATTAATATAAGAGTTACAATCGTAAATCTGTGTTTCAAAAATCCATTTTGATTCATTAACCCTCAATGATTGGTATTTCATAAAAATACTAATATATTAAAATGGCTTTAAAACCAATTTTAAAACAATTTACCCAACTAAAAAAATATAATAATCATTTTACTTTTTATTGGTTTTGATTTCTTTAAAACTGAATGAAAAAACGTATAATAATAGTTTAACCAATATTAACATGATTTTGATTTTTAAGGAATCAAGAAAAAAAAATTATAATAATAATTTTACCTTTAAAGATATGATAATGGTTATAAGTTATAAGTTTAATAATAATTTTATGTTATAATACCTAACATATAACTTAGGTAGGCTTGATTATTATAAGCTGTAATATATAATATATATTTATGTTTTAAATTTTAAAATCAGTATTAGTATTAGTATTAAATTTAATATTAATTTTAATATTCATTCTGAATATTAATTAATAACAATATTAATATTAATTTTAATTTTAATGTTAACTATTAATATTAATAAAATTTAATTAATAATATTGGTATTATTATTGACATTAATATTATTATTATAAATAATATTAACATTCGTATTCATATTCATATTAATATTAAAATATTAATTATTAATAATTTTAATATTTATTACTAATATTAATATTACTTTTAATATTTATTACTAATATTAAGTAATATGATTACAAATATTAATATTACTTTTAATATTATTATTAGTAATAAATATCAATTGTAATATTCATTGTTAATTTTAATTTTAATATTAATTTTAGTTTTAATATTAATATTAATTTTAATATTACTTTTAATAAAAATATTACTTTTACTATTATTAAAAAAATAAAGTAATAGATATTAATATTATTTTTAATATTTTTAATATTCATTTTAATATTAATTATTAATATTAATCTTAATGACATTAAAATTATTATTATACATAATATTTACAATATAATATTGATAATTGATTTTGAAAATATTTAGCCTTAAGATTAATTTTAATTATTAATAATAATTTAAATATTTATTATTAATATTAATTAATATAAATATGAATACTAATATAAATATTAATTTTAGCATACGTAAAAAAATAAAAAATATTAATTTTAGCATGAACTATTAATTTTAATATGGAGTATTAATATTAATATTGAATTTAATATTAATATTAATATTGATATGACTATTAATTTTGATTGATATTTATATTGATTGATATTTATATTGATTGATATTTATATTGATATTAATATTGATATTGATATTAATTTTAATATTAATATTAATTACAACATTAATTTTAATAAGAAGATTACTTTTAATAAAATTAATATTATGAATAACATTAATACTATTACAATAATTACTATTAACAATATTTGATATTAATATTAATAATTTGAACATTTATTATTAATATTAACTTTAATATGAATACAAATATTAATATTATTAATAAAAATAACTATCAATTTTTTTTCTTCTAAATTATGCTAATTTTATTTATGGAAACATACTGTTACAAAACTGCCTCAGTTTAGCTATGAGAGCCTGAAGACTGGGCTTGATGTCCATGCTTTAACAGAGTGACGAACTGCCCTGAATGGGAAACCAGTTCTTGTAGGAGAAGTTTCACCGCCCTTGAAAGGGAAACCAGTGTATAGTCCATTACATACATCATAAGAAAACAAAAAAACTGTTGTAGCATGCAGCTTCTGTTGCTGTAGAAAACAAAAAAAAACAGTGTATCTTTCAAAATAGTGGAACGTATGTACCATGTTGAACCAAGGCAAACCGGAGTTACTGCGCGTGGGCTGGAGAAGGCGGCTCCTCCACTATGCGACACCAGTACTTTTCCTCCGAATCTGCTACAACATCGTTCTGATCACCGTCTTTTCCTATGGTCTTTGCGTCCACCTGCATTGATTGTTGACCCAAGTTGGGAGAAGCAGAAGCAGGGGGAGCAACAGGACGTTCAGTAGAATTCGCAGTTGGGGCAGGGCGAAGACCAAGAGGAGAGGGGGATGGACCGGGCAATGGAGGAGGACAGAGAGTCGACTCTTCTCACAGGGTGACCATAATATAAGCAGTGACAGTGGGTCGATTATAAGAAAAATCAAAGCGGAGATCTGCCCTCTGCGAGGTTTGCCGCAAAATGTCACTGAGACACAGGGGGCAGGGGAAACGGGTCTAGATGGAGCAACAAAAGGATGCGGTGAGGGCTGAGTAGCGTGAGCAGAGCCAGGAGGGCTAGTACGCCCCTAGTGACTGCGGGTGTCCTGATTTTGCCTCCACTCAACATCCTCAGAGGAGGTCTCTTCACCGGGACTGGATGAGGGACGCGAGCTCGCAGGCCGGCCACAACTTGCACCCCGGCGGCACCTCATTCGGTGTTGGAGCCTAGGCATGGCGAGTGCAACAGATTGAAATGGCCTAAGACAAGTAGAACAAGATGGGGCTGAAGCGAACCCACAATGAATGCCAAGAAGAACCTGTATACTGGAGTTGGAATAACAGTAAGCACTGTGTGAAAAATGACAACCAGGCGTAGTTTCAATACAACTGAACAAAGAGCAGCGATGCCCTGTCTGTGTGCGGGCACTAGGCTCGGCACAAGCTTCAGGGCATTCACTGCACATGAAATGCAATGAGCGGCAGGCAGAGCAAGAATGATCTAGAGATCCCGAGACAAAAGCTATAATGAACCGACTGAGAAAGACGAGGAGTAGAGAGTGCCGGTGAGGAAGAGTTAATGCTCTTAGAGCTGGCGGATTAATGTCAATATTAATGGAGCCGCAGGGGGCCATATGGCCATCCCATTTGAGTCTCCTTGGGATATGTCTAGGGACGGATGTCCCGTCATGCCGCGCAACCATCTGCATCTGAAGACGGGCGTTCATTGTGCACCAGCTTGAGGCAATTATGAAGAAGATCTCTGTCATGGATGATCTGAAGAGGGCCATGATGGAGAGTATCGATGCTTTCAACTCCTAGATTAGCTAGGAGATCTGCCACTTTGTTGCCTTTTATTTTGGTGTGGATGAAGGAGATTGCCTGGTTGTTTTTCAGCCAGTTGCTTATTTTTTCAATTCTGGAAGCCATTCTCCAACTTGTGGCTGCTTTTGCTGAATTGGTACCCTAAAGCAGTTGGTTGGCTAAACTGATGAGAATCTGGGAATCTCCTTCCACGATGATAGGGGAAAGGTTGAGGAGATGAATTAAATTCAACCCTTGCCAAAGCCCTTCCAGTTCTGCTGAGTTGTTGGTGTCCTAACCAATAGAGCCGTAGTAGATAGCAAGGACGTCTCCTTGGGAATTTCTGAAGATGCCACCAAAGCCCGCTGGTCCTGGGTTGCCTTTTGAGGCTCCATCAAAGTTCATCTTGAAGATTCCTGGAGGTGGAGGAGTCCAGTGGAGTTGGGAATCTGGAGTCTTCCATCTATTGGATTTTGGAATGATCAAGATTTTGAGCTGCCAGTTTTGCCATATGTCAATTTCCTTTGGCTGTTTGGGAAGATCCTCATATTGCTAGGAATGTAGAGCTAGAGACTCTTGGAGATTATTATTGAAGTTGTTCCAGATCATGTCCAAGGGAGTGGATTTATTTTTGAATATTCTCTTATTTCTCTCTTTCCAGAGAGACCAAAAGAGAAGACCTGTAATGATTTGCCAAAGAGTGTTAATAATAGAGCTGCTATAAGGATGTCTGGGCTAGTAGCGCATGATATTAGTTAAGTCCCCATTCGGTTTGATTTTTTGACACCTAAAGAAAATCTTCTCCCATAGAGTGCTAGCTAGCTTGCAGGAGAACATGAGATGTTGGATCATTTCATTACTTTTCTCGCAATTTGGACATTGTGAAGGACCACAGAATCCTCGTTTGAGCAGGTTGTCCCAAGTGAGGATTATTTTGTGACTAAGTAACTAGAGAAATGTTGAGACTTTTGGCCAGGTACCAGGAGCCCAGACAAATTGCCAAAGCGGATCACGCGGTAGAGGGACCAGATGCATGAGAGAGAAGGCCTCTTTTGTAGTGAACATGCCCCTAGTCGAGTATCCCCATCGTAGAATATCTGGTTCCTCCGAGCATCCGATTTTCCTGCGTTGTAGTTCCTCACTGAGAGCTTCCCATGTGTTGTCCAGAGCGAGAGGAATGATATGAGTCGGGTGCTTCCATTGTCTGAATTCATTGCAGTTTGTGGGGGTCCAGCACTGGCTGACTTTGACTTCCTCCGGACCAACGATTCCCCTACCGTTGATGAGGGTGAGAGTATCAGTCAGCTTTGGGTTTTGCTGCCAGGAGTCTACCCAAAATTTGGCTGTGTGCCCATTGCGTATTTCCCAAAAGCTGTGTTGCTGTATGAGAGCAAAATGCCGTTTGGCTGCATTTCATATAAGAGAGCCAACGATTCATGGGGAGAGCTTGATCAGGTCTTCAGGAGGTCTATTATTAGCGTACTTGGCTGTCCACAGTTTAGCCCAGGGCGTGTGAGGATTCGAGAGCCAACTCCATCACAGACGGGCTCCCATGACTTCATTGCTGTGAAGAGGATCCCTGAGCCCGAGTCCTCCTGCATCCTTAGGGGAGAAAACCGTGTTCCAGTTGACTAAGGCCGATTTACGATTTTGGTTTGAAGACCCCCAAAGGAATTGACGTTGCAGAATTTTGATCTGTTTGAGAACCCATTTCGTAGCAGCAAGAACAGAAAAGAGATAGAGGGGCATGGACTGCAAAACAGATTTAATGAGGATGAGTCTGCTGGCCAAATTGAGAGCTCTGTAGGTCCAAGAAGATAGCCAGGCTTCCAATTTTTCCAATAAAAGATTCCAAGAAGAGTGTTTGATGGCAGTATCAATGAGGGGCGCGCCCAGGTATTTGGCAGGGAGGTGAGAAATTGAGAAACCAAGAAATCGGGCTATGCTGGCTTGGGTCAGAGGAGGAGTGTTAAAAAAGAAGAGTTGGGATTTTGATTCATTGATGGTCATATCGGAGGCTACAGAGAAAAGGTTCAGAATGGATTTAAAGGAGTGGGCCTCTTGGGCAAATGGGAATCCAAAGAGCATATTATCGTCAACAAATTATTGATGGGTAGTAGTGGGAGAGCCATGAAGGGAGATTCCACGAAGTTGTCGGGATTGGACATCATGATGAATAAGTCTGCTAAGGCCTTCAGCCATGAGTACGAAAATAAAGGGGGAAAGAGGGTCTCCTTGTCTAATGCCTCTAGACGGCGAAAAAGGAGTGGAGGGGATACCATTGATGAGGATGGAATATAGGGGAGTCGAGATGAGGCTCATTATCCATCTTATCCACATCTGATCGAAGCCAAAAGCACTCAAGATGTGCTGAATGTAACGCCAACATTATTTATCAAATGCTTTAGATAGATCTATTTTAAGGAGCATACCTGGCTTCTTGGCGCTTTTGAGGGAATGAATAACTTCATGAGTTAAGATAATGCCATCCATTATTTGGCGTCCCTCCACATATCCCATTTTCTCAGGCGAAATAAGAATCGGAAGAAGAGGCTTTAGTCTGTTGGCTATGACTTTGGATATGACTTTATAGATCACATTGTAGAGAGCAATGGGTCGGTACTTTTCAGGAGTGCTTGGGTGCTCTTATTTTGGAACCAGAGCTATGAAAGTAGCATTCAGAGAGGGGAGAAGTCAATGAGAAGCTCTTGATTCCTCGACCAACTGCCAGACTTCCATTTTGATGAGATCCCAGAAATGATGAAAGAAGTTTGAGGTGAAACCATCGGGTCCTGGCGCCTTCCCATCTTTAGATTGAGCCATCGCTGTTTCAACCTCGTGAAGGGTAACTAGGCGTAGTAACATCTGATTGTGCTCTGCGGTGACAAGCCTGGGGATCAGCTGGGAGATTTTGTCGATGGTTGGCTGCCTATCTATAGTGCGCTCTTCTTGCTGTATTCTTTTGAAGTGATCCAGGAGTACTTGCTCGATTTCCTCATGTTGCTCCACTTGTTCTCCTTGCTGATTGGTGATGTGGGCAATGCAGTTTTGCATTCTTCGTTAAACTGTAGACCTGTGGAAGAATTTTGTGTTTCTTTCACCTTCCTTTAACCAGCGTATTCGAGATTTTTGTTTCCACAAGATTTCCTCTTGCTTGCGCCTCTCTTCCAGCTGCTTCTGTAGTTCCTGTTCTTTGGAAGCTAGGAAATTTGTTCTTCCCTCGTGGATGATTTTTTGTTGAGTTTCTTCCATTTTGTTCTCGAGAATCTTTATCTTCTGGAATATGTTCCCAAAGACAGAGGAGTTCCAATTTTTGATGAGAAATTTGAGATGTTTAAGCTTTTGCTGGAATTGGTACATTTTCGATCCTTCAGGAGGAGTAAAACTGTTCCAAGCATTAGTGACCATGGATTTGAATGAGGGATGAGAGAGCTAGAAGGCTTCAAATTTGAAAGGCTTTTTGAACTGAGTGCCAATATTTTGCCAATGAAGCGAAATGGGCCAATGGTCCGAGCTTGCCAGCGGAAGTATCGAAGCCGAAAGATCCCCTCCCAAATAGATGGCGTTATCCGAAATGAGAAATCGATCCAGTTTTGAGGCAATCTGCTGATTACCTGTCCTCCTGTTGTTCCATGTGAAGGAGCCATTTGAGAAAGGGAGGTCTATTAACCAACTGTTTGTGATAAAGTCTTTGAAATGAGAACTTTCTGGATCCAATCGTGGCCTTCCGCCAGTCTTTTCCTCCATCTTGGTAATCATGTTGAAATCCCCTGCTACTATCCAAAGAGGATAGGTTCTATGAGAATTCAGGATTTCCATGGTGTTCAAAAGAGCTATTTTCCTGGCCTGGTCCTGGGTAAAATAGACATTTGAAAGGTGCCCGTGTATGTTTGTTCCGATGGGATGAAAAGTAGCCTGAATAAGATTATGCGCTGCATGAAAGTTTGCTAATATTATGGACTAAGTATCCCAGGCTATTGCAAGTCCTCCAGAAGAACCTGAGGCATCAAATGCAACCGAGCTACAGCTAGGCCAAGCTTTGGATAAGATTGAGCCTAGTGCTTCACTATTACATTTTTTTTCTTGCAGAAAGAGAATATTTGGTCTTTCTTTCTGAATCATGTTTTTGATCATCTTGTGCTTCCCAGGGCTATTGAGCCCTCTAACATTCCATGAGATGAGCTTCATGGGGAACTGTTTGCAAGGGGTTTGAAAAACCTTGTTAACTTGGGGTATCATCCTGAGTTCACCAACATTTCCCCTATGGTGATGGTGCACTTCCAGTCTAGCTTTCGACCCCTTTTCTTGGACTCTTTTGTGACTTTTAGGCTATCCCAGTGGCTACCCAGCAGAACGCCTAGTTTATTTTGCTGTTGGACTCTGGTTAAGGCCATTTCAAGTTTGTTAATTTGATGTGGATTTATTTTATCAAAGTCCTTTCTTCTGCAAGCATCTTCTAGCCCTAGGATGTCAAGCTCCCCAAGGTCTAATCCTTCTGAGTCCTCTTCCATGAAGTTCAGTAGTCTGCTGCCAGGATTCTCCTCATTTTTAGCTTTAGGATTGGCTTTTGGATCATCAATGTCCATGATTACGGGGTGCCAGGTCAGAAGTTTGGTTTCAGGGGAAGAGATGGGCATGGAATTTTCACTAGCAAGCTTCTCATTCTGAGATTGCATGGGGCCAGGGTGAGCGGGAATGCCTGAAGGAGCAGAGGGTTTAAGGGAGGGGTCAAGAGAGATATGGTTGGATTCTGAAGCCAGATCCGAGTTGGAGAGAATGGAAAAACTATTACTGGTTGAAGGAGCATTAGAGGAGGGATTAGGTTTCTTACCTGTCGCTGAGGGTTTCTTGCTATGCTTCCTGCGCGAAGGAACCTTGGTGAAACCATCTGGTTCCGATTTGTCTTCGGCCTCTTTATTCTGAGCTTGAGAGGTAAGGGGGAAATCTCTGAACAAATGCCCATGAGCATGACATCTGTGACATCTAAATGGAACATGTTCATAGTCTAAAGGTTGGATCCATTCGAAATCATCATGATATATACTAACCTCATCAGGCAGGGCATTGTCCAAGTGCATGTAGACACAGATTCTTGCATAGGAGGTGTATCTGCGGAGCTTTGTCTCTTCTGATATCTTGATAAAATCTCCTAGTCCTTTGCCAATTTCTTGGAGTGATTCTTCATCCCAGTATTCAAGCGGCAGCGAGTATAAGCGTATCCAAATTGGTGCCCAGTTGAAATTTTCTTTATCTGGGTTGAATCGTTCCACCCAGTTTCTGAGATATAACCCGACTGAGTTGAAAAAGTAGGGCCCTTCATCCATAACCCTATCTCGGTCCTCAATGTAGTTGAAGACGGCCGTGAAGAAGCCTTTCGGTCCAAGCTGGAGCGAAACATGTCCCTTGGGCTTCCATTTGGAAGCAATCCATCCTTGTAGAGCTTTTTCGGTTGGCCAGAAGCTGATGAATTTTCCTATGAGGGCATGATCCCTCATGTATTGGATCCGAGTGTTTATATGATGGCTTGGCAAGTCGATCTTGGGTCTTTCTGGAGCGATGGGCTTGAAGGTGGAGGATGTGGGAGCAGCTACGTCCTGCCGATTATGCGTAGTTGGCGTCTGAGGTGCTGCCGCCTCCTGATTTTTGTCAGCGGTTCATTTCTTTGGTCAGGATTGACACGGGTTCCTTCATTGTTTGCAGGGGGGGTTGTCCTTCCCCCCCCCGAGCTTGTAGCCATGGCTGGTCACCAGTCACTGTGCGCAGGTCGGATTTGTGCTGTCGAGGCTGAGCCGGTCTGCAAGAATTCTAGGGTTTCTGCAATGCTAACCTAGAACCCTTTTCTCTCATCGCTCAACCCTCTTTCTCCTTTAACTGTTTATAATTAATAACTATCAATTTTAATATTAACTATTCATATTCATATTAATCTTATTTTTAATATAACTTTTAATAAAAATATAACTTATAATATTATTAATATTAATAATTAATATAAAAATTAATATTTTTAATATTATTTCTATACTAATTATTAATATTATTGATATTAAAATTATTAATATTCATAAAAAATATTAAAAATATTTAGTATTAATATTAATTTTAATTATTAATAATAATTTAAATATTTATTATTAACATTAATTAATATGAATATTAATACTAATTTTTTGTTTTTTTTTTTGTTTTTTTTTTTGTTTTTTTCTCACGAATTTGACTAATTTATTAATATAACAAAAAATTTACAAGAGGAGGTGCACGACCTTAGCGGAACTTGCCCAAAGTAGCGGCATTCTTACAGCAGCTAAAGCATTGGAAGATTGTTTACCGGAGACATCTAGGAACAAACTAGACCATTAACCCATGCTAGACAAACTAGAACATGCACGGCACGCAGAGGAAACTTGACCTTGGACCATTAACACGATTATCATGACCAAAAACCAAAACCATAGACGAGATAGCATGAAGAAGAAGCCGGAAGTAACATGACTCTACCGAAAAAGTTGTGAAGAAAGCTTGCTAATTCTGACTAGATTATGTATCATGAGAAGTGGATGGGGGTTCTTCAACAATACGACCGCCATAAGCATACAAATCATCTACCTTAGCCTGCTTGTCTTCAATGTCATTGGAGCCGCCTCGCTTGAAGTCATCCTGGTCGTTGGAGGAGCCTCGCTTGAAGTTGCCTAAGTCCTGGTGTTCACTGCAACTGGGAGCCTTCCTCTTCAAACCTGCATTAGGAGGAGTGTTTTTCTTGTCAACAACACTCGTCTCCTTCCCAACACCAGTTTTCTCAGCATCCGAACCGGGTGGTTCCTCCTTGAGCTTGATGGTGATGGTGGCAATGACTATAGGCCTGTTCAGAGAGCAGGGGAAACGAAGTTGGGCAGTTTGGGAATGCGCACGGAAGATGGTATGAGAGGCAGGGATGTGGGGAGAGCCCATCTTGAATTGAGATTGCCCATGGTGCCCATGCCCACGACCACTTTTAGTTTCAGGATAGCGACCGATGAAATTATCAGAGGAGGGGGAGGAGGAGTTAGTAATGGACGTGGAGGGCTGGCGAGAGGATTGTCCACGACTGCTGCCTCTCCTGCAGCGCATATGCTGGTGGAGGCATGGCATTATCCTCCGAGAAGAGTGGAGCTTTCGAACACAAGAATGACTGGAGATGGATTGGGCAAGAGCGGTGGAAGTATGAGAGAGCAGGGGAGTCTAAAGGGTGTGCAGAGGGCGTTCTCTTAGAGTAGGGGAATTCGCATTGAAAAAATTGAGCCTCAGAGTGTAGAGAGGGCTCTGCGAAATGTGAAGATCGAGCGCAATTTCAATACAACAGACAATGGAACAGCATCTCCTTGTGTTGGTTCGATAGCTGGGCTCTACAACAACAGGGGAGTAGCGTGAGCGCAAGGGAGGCAGAGCGGGAATGAAGTTTCCAGAGAACACCATAGCTGTTATGAGAGCGGGCTGGTCAAGTTGGCGACTGTTCTGCATTAATGCAGTGTAACAAAGGACGGTGGGTAGATTTAAATGCAAACTCACATGAGTTTGGGTGGCGGTGAAATGAATCTACGCGCCAACCCAAAACCATATCAACTTACACCTATGGTTGATCACTCGCATCCGGGGAATATTAATACTAATATTAATAATATTTATAAATATTAATTTTAACATCAACTATTAATTTTAATATCAAGTATTAGTATTAGTATTAATTTTAGTTTTAATATTAATATTAATTTTAATATTGATATTAATTTTAACATTAATCTTAATCTTAATCTTAATATTAATATTAATCTTATTTTGATGAAAATATTACTTTTAATAAAATTAATATTTTTTATTAATATTACAAAATACATTAACAATATTACTATAAATATTAAAAATATTAAATTAATATTTTTAATATTATTTCTATATTAATTATTAATATTCATAAAAGATATTAAAAATATTTAGTATTAATATTAATTTTAATTATTAATAATAATTTAAATATTTATTATTAATATTAATTAATATGAATATGAATATTAATATTAATAATATTTATGAATACTAATTTTAACATCAACTATTAATTTTAATATTAATTATTAGTATTAATATTAATTTTAGTTCTAATATATATATATATATTTTCCTAAGTAATACTAATTCTATTAGATCATCAAACAAAGTTTACATGTCACATCCTCAGCCATGGATAAATCCATGTTTGAGGGATAGTTCAGAAAACTGCTGGTCAAAACTAGACAGCCCCGGGTGGGGAAACCAGCCAATATAGTCCAAACATACCAGGTTGCCCTTGGTGGGAAACCAACCCTTAACATTGTACAAAAAGAGACTAAAAAGACAAATAAGAGATGCATCCAAATCCTGCAAACTAAGAAGCTCAACAAAGACCTGCTAGGGAGGGCTTCCATGCTCATCGCTCGATGGAGAATCCTCCTCGAGGATGTGGCAGATGTACCCATAATCCAGCTGATCAATGTCTTCATGCTGCTCACGAGGGGAGAGCGGAAGACTGAGCCTTTCTGCGGGATTTTCTGGAGGGCCAACATCCTACAGAGAAGTAGAAATGTCCAAAGCATAAGCAACATCGAGAGTTTCCTTACCTTTCATAGAATTCGATAAACTAAGCCCTAGCATCTGCAAATCCTCATCTGGCCTGAAGTGATCGTAGTCTGAAGAGGGGCTGGAGGCTGGCTGCACTGGAAGCACCTTGAACTTGCAAGGAAGGAAGGGTGGCTCAGCCGAAAAGGTCGACTTGCGGGCATGCTTCTTGCTATGGGAGCAGGATGGTGAAACCAGAGGCAAAGGCAAACCAGAAGGGACGAGGGGGTCAAAGTGCAGAGCAGGCACAGGGAAGGGAGGAAACATATCATCGGGGTCCCAAGAGGCCGGGGAATTCAAGTCCATAGGGATATCCATGGGCAGGGGAGGATGCGAGGGGATTCCTCTTCCCCCTCTATGGATGGGCTGGCGATGGCGATGTGGCATTATGGCCAACACAGATGAAACTCACGAATATGGAGGCGCATCTGTAGAGGTAAGGGCCCAAAGACGCCGCACCAGAGCTGAAGAAGGCTGAAGCAAGAGGAGCAAAGGAATAACATCCAGGGAGGGTTGGAAAGACAAAGGCGGGGCGGGAAGATAGATCACCATACTGAATAGAGGAATAATTATCCAACTTGCTGGGTACGTATGAGTTAAGGTGGCGCATGGGAATTTAAGTCCCTGCCCACGCGAAAATTGATAGCAGTGAGCAGCCCAAGGGAGGGGCACATTGGCGCGCCATGTGGTGAGCCACATGGCCGCCTCGTGGAGGTCAGAAAAGCTGTGAACCACCCGCATCGGGAGTTTTAATATTAATTTTAATATTGATATTAATTTTAATTTTAATTTTAATCTTAATCTTAATCTTAATATTATTTTTAATGAGAAAAATACTTTTTATAAAATTAATATTATGAAAGACATTAACAATATTACTATAAATATTGTGAACAACATTTAATATTAACAAGAATAATAATACATTTTAATTTACAATATTATTTTTATTATTATTTTATTTTATTAATATTATTAACAATAATTTTAATTAATAAAGTTTAATAATAATATGATTAACATTAAATATTAATAACATTTTAATATCAATTTTTAGTATCACTTATTAATAATAATTTTAATATTAATTTTCATTTAAATATTAATTATTTATATTAATATCAATTAATATGAATTAATTTGAATATTATTAACATTAAATAATATTATCATGGTCAATTAAAGATTATCTTAATATGAAAATCAACCATAGTCCAACATCATATTATGACAAATATTGTCTTAATATGAAAAGAAATCATGGTCAACCATAGTACAATGTCACATTGTGACGAAGATTGTGTTGATATGAAAATCAACCATGGTGAATGATGGTCAAATATGTTTATTTTAGGGTTTATAGTATTTATTCAAACGCCGTACTGTAACAAATATTGTCTCAATATGAAAATCAATCATGGTTAACCATGGTCAATCATGGTAAATATGAAAATCAATCATGTTCAACCATGGTTCAATGCATTGTGACAAAGGTTGACTCAATATGAAAATAAACCATGGTAAACCATCATCGACAATGGTCCAATGTTCCATTGTGACAAATATTGTGTTAATATGAAAATCAACCATGTTAATCATGGTTAACCATGGCCAATAATCATGGTCACATTGTAACAAATCTTGTCTCCTTGTCCAACGTCACATTATGACAACCATGGTCATCCATGGTCAACCATGGTCCAACGTCATATTGTGACAAATATTGTCTCAATATGATAATTAACCATGGTAAACCATGGTTCAACGTCGCATTGTGACAAATATTGTTTCAATATGAAAATAAAACATGGTCAACCATGGTCCAATGTCACATTATGATCAGGGAAAATTTTAGGGGCTGATATTTGCAGGCGGGCTAATATTCCATGTTTTTTCCAAAAAAAAGATTCGTCAATTTCCAATTTTATAAAAATGAATTCGCCCAAATTTTATAGTATAAAATAATTTTACCTTAAAAATCACCAAAATTATATATTTTCTAATATAAAATAATTAGAAATATAAACAATTTTACAAAACTATCATCAAACATTTTAAAATTTAGTTATTAGGGACTAGTAAGATTCACCAAGGTTGCTAAACTTTAAGATAAATTTCCATCCTTAAAATTTTCCCTGATTATGACAAAGATTGTGTCAATTTATCAAAATCAAGTATGGTAAAAATTGTCAACCATGTTTATTTTAGGGTTTATAATATTTATCTTAGGGTTTATATAACTTGGGTCTATAATATTAAACTCTTAGGTTTAATATTATTCCTTTTGGTTTTGGTATTAATCCCTTGGGTTTATAATATCAATCCCTTAGGTTTATTTAGATAAGGGTCCATATTTCTAGGGTATAATATTATTCATAGGGTTTAATATAAATCCCTTGGGTTTCTAATCATGATCAACCATGGTCCAATGTTATATTGTGATAAATATTGGGTTTATAATATCAATCCCTTGGGTTTATTAAACTAAGTGTCCATATTCCTAGGGTATAATATTATTCATAGGGTTTAATATAAATCCATTGGGTTTCTAATCATGGTCAACCATGGTTCTACGTCACATTATGAAAATATTGTTTCAATATGAAAATAAACCATGGTCAACCATCATCGACCATGGTCAACCATTGTCGGCCATGGTCAACCATGGTCAACACTGGTCACCCATCATCCAATGTCGCATTATGAAAAATATTGTGTCAATATGTTAATAAACCATGGTTAATCATGGCCAACCATGGTGAATAATAATGGTCAAATTATAACGAAGATTGTCTCTTTGTCCAACATCATATTATGATAGCCATGCTCTTCCATGCTCAACCATGGTCCAACGTTGCATTGTGACAAAGATTGTTTCAATATGAAAATTAACCATGGTAAACCATGGTTCAACGTCACATTGTGACAAATATTGTCTCAATATGAAAATGAATCATGGTCCATGTTACATTATAACAAAGATTGTGTCAATATGAAAATAAAACATGGAAAAAAATTAAAAACCATGTTTATTTTAGGGTTTATATATCTTAAGTCTATAATATTAAGTTCTTAGATTTAATAATATTCTTTTGGGTTTTTAGTATTAATCGCTTGCGTTTATTAGTCCCTTGGGTTTATTAAACTAAGTGTCCATATTGTTAGGGTATAATATTAGTCATAGGGCTTAATATAAATCCCTTGGGTTTATAATCATGATCAACCATGGTTAAACAATGGTCCAATGTCACATTGTGACAATGATTGCCTTGATATGAAAATCAATCATTGTCAACCATCGTCATTAATTGTCAACCATGGTCCAATGTCACATTATAACAAAGAATGTCTCAATATGAAAATAAAATATGGGCAACCATATTTAATCATATTCAACCATGGTCATCCATGGTCAAATGTCGCATTGTGAAAAATTTGTCTCAAAATGAAAATGAATCATGGTCCTTCACGGTTAATATGCAAATCAACCATGCTAAAAAATGGTCAATGAAAATCAATCATGGTCAACCATGGTCCAACGTCACATTGTGACAAATATTGTCTCAATATGAAAATCAACAATGATTTACCATGGCCAATTAGGGTTTAATATGAATCCCTTGAGTTTATGAATCTCTTGGATTTTAATATTAATCCTTTGGGTTTATTAATCCCTTAGGTTTATAATATTAATCCCTTGGGTTTAAAATTATTCCCCTCGATTTATAATCCATTGGGTTTATAATATTAATCCCTTAGGCTTATTAATCCCTTGGATTTATAGTATTAATATTTTGGGTTTATAATATTAATCCTAAGGCTCATAATATTAATATTAGGGTTTATATTCCTAGGGTTTAATATTAATCCTAGGTTATAATGTTATTCCGTTAGGTTTTTAATATTAATCTAATGAGTTTAGTAATCCCTTGGGTTTATAATATTGTTCCTATGGTTTTTAATATCAATCATAGGGTTTATATTCCTAGGGTTTAATACTAAGCTTATGGTTTAAAATATTAATCTTAGGGTTTAATATTAATCTCTTTAACTTATAATCCTTTGGGCTTATTAGTCTTAGGGTTTATATTCCTAGGATTTAATATTAATCTTAAGGTTTAATGTTATTCCCTTTAGTTTTTTTAAATTTAATTTGACTTAGAAACAAAGAAAGAAAGAAAGTATTTTTAATGCCCACGAGGCTAAAAATAGCCTATGAGACATATTTCTTCTCCATATGGTTCTTGTTTTCGGCCCTTTTTCTACGAAGTATGACAATAAATGCTATTAGCTTCTTAACGAAATCTTCACTGAATAGATTATCCCAAGAGCTAGCTATCAGAATACTTGCATAATTTTTTGTGTTGTCTTTGAAGGCCTCACATTCGAAAATGAAATGCTTTTTTGTTTCCACTTTTTCAAAAGAGAAAGAAATACATACTCTTTCCTCCCATATCTATTTTGGCCTTTTACAACACCTTGTTTCACAACGGAGTTGATGAGAAATAGTCCTTAATTAAGCACTAAGAATTTTGGATCTCTAAGAAATATTGGCCCCTATGTATGCTTTTTGTTGAAGATTATGAGTGGGGTTAAACTCTTCAATGTAGTACTTATTATTTTTCCCTAGCTCTTTATCCAAAGTATGTTTGTGGAGCTTATCCATAACAAAAAACAATTATCTCTTTACTATTTTTGGGACACATTCTCAAGCAAATATCCCATTTAGTAAACCATTTTTTATTTTTCCGCATCCAAGTATTCTTTCTTTTGCACAATCTATGTTTTGCTAACCTTAGACCATATAACCTCTTCCATTTTCTCAATTGTTTTTAAATACTGTATGACTCACACCATAGAAATTTCTTGAATAGGAGTAGCCTGTTTCACTTAACAAGATAGCATAAGAGGCGCACTTTTAATTTTTTAATTTGTTTGTAATCAAATGCTTCTCAATTTTATCAATTTGTTTCCCACTGCATCTCAATTTCCTTGATGGCCTAATTCCACAACCATAGAATTACGAGATCACTAGAAGCCCAAAAGGTGTTGGAGTGGTTTTGCGGTCCATATCTCATATAAGCCTTTTTGTTTTGAAGGGCATAAAATTCTTTCCAATCCCCTAAAGTTCTTTTTTTTTCTACAACAATCCCAACTTAAAATTTTTTTGAAATCAATTACAAGGTATTTATAGTCTATAACTTCTTCCAGAATGTTGCCTTCAAAGTATAACTTATGTTGGTTATGATTTCTTTTGTTAGAGAAAACCACTACATCCGTTCACTGCAAGGAAAAGCCCTCTAGCGGAGGTTATAAAGGAGGTTTTTAGTGTTATAAAATTGGCCAAAATTTTCAAAAAAACATTTGCTACAACATCCATTTTTGGTAATGGAGGTTTTGGCAGATCTTCTAATGGAATTTCAACACAACTAAAAAAACTAGGTGACCGAAGGTTTTTATGGATGTTTTTCTCATCGGTCTATGCATCAAGTGTGAATGCACCGGTGCATTTAAACGAGTACACACTCGTAATATAAAAATACCAATCCTTTCGAGATGGAAAACAAATTTTTGAAGCCCCGGGGCATTTACATATGCAACGTGTTGGTGTGTGCCACCAAAAAATATGCACCGGGCCGATAGAAGGTGCATGCACCGGTGTTATTCAGATTATTGTTGTAAATCACCGAGGCATTTAATCCAAATAGTACCAGTGCGTTACAAATACGAATGCAACGGTGGATGCACCTTCTATACACCCGGTGTGTATATGTTGTGTACATGCCCTGGGCCATTAAGGAGTAAAAAAGCACTGGCGCGTTAAATGAAAACCATACCGGTGCATGCAACGCCTATCAGCTGGGGTTGTAGTCATCGATAAAGTGCACTAGGGGTTCTAATTGGTATTGGTATTTCGTGCGTTTCTCATAGGTTGTATCAACACATTGGTGCGCAATATCATACACATGAACCAGTGTTCATTTTCAATTCTTTAGAAACATCGACTTGTGACAGTGCAATTATTGTGATCTTTTAAAATTCATTATTAGTGCACTTGAATGTGATGTTTGGATGAATTTTTTATATCATCATATTTCAAATATCTTCATTATAATATTTAATCATCCATATTATTAATTATTTTGTTGGTGCAGTTCCATACTTTGTTTTGTGCAAGTTGTATACCCCATAAAAAATCATCGATTTAATATAAAATGTTTTTTTTTTCCTATTAATTATAGATGGAGCTAAGTAAAACAAGATAGATACTTACAAATTCCATAATTAATTTCTGATATGCCAACATATACAGACAAACCATACTTAACCCAATTTTAATCAATTCTTCTCATGATTCTTCTTTGTATGTTAGAACCACTTTAAATACATTCAACAATGACTTTTGTAAAACAATTTAAAATATATAAAATGAAATCTAGTTAAGTTGTTATAAGGAAGTAATAATTACTCACAATCTTATATGTCAACCCTTTTCTTCCTTGTCTTGTTTTATGTGCTGAATGGGTCGCATTTTCTTTATTTTCTGCCAGAAAATACTTGAAAATTAATATTTAATGATAAATTATTTATTTACTGTACCCAATGGAAAAATTCAACGATTACATATAACATTTGAAGCACATTGTTATTGAGATGGCTCCTCATGCGATGCAGTTATGTCTAATTCTTTTACCATCTCCTTGTACACCTTTTTGGACATTTCTACTGGCATATCTCTAATTTTAGCTCGTTTGTCGTTTGAAATTTTCATAATCTTCCTAAAAAAGTGACATGACAATAAACTATTTAATATATATATATATATATATATATATATATATATATATATATATATGAAAAGTAAATATAACAAAAGTTATATTTATAAATGATTGCTTTATAGTAATATATACATATAATTATAGAAAAATATTTAAAAGAATATTACTTTCTCAATGCTTCCTTTTTGTTATTGTACGTTTTTTCTATTAAAAGTCTGACATGTCTCATTGACCAATTCTCTGGAAACTATTCCTGTAGTTTAAATAAAATTTGGTTCTTAGACTCATTGGATTGATTTTTGTATTGTAAGTGGAAAGAAAGTCTATACATTTGTTCAACTATATCCCTCAAATATTCATAAAATTTTTTCCCCTTTTATTTAACCTCCAAAACCCCTCCAGATGAGCTAAGGAGAAATTCATTTTCATTCACATGTTTTTTTTTTCTTAGAAAAACATTCCTTTCCTTCGCTATTGGCCCTTGTATAACATTAAACATATATGAATTAATAGATTGTTTGAAACATGTTATCTAATATTTTTAAGTATATTATTAATGAAAATTCAAAAAATAAACTCATATTGGATCGATAGTATTTTTTCATTCACCTAATTCATCCTTCTACAAATTTTCCATCAACATTTTATGCTCTTCTAGTCTTAGATTAGAAACAAACTTGTCGAGCTTTGTCATTTTTTGGCTTTGCATGACACACACTAAAAAATACATATTAGTTAAATTTACATATAATTAAAAAATAATAATTTTTGTAAATAATTTAGAAATAACTTGCCTTTTTTTCTTTTGTGGATGTGCTATCGATATTTTTGTTACTTGAACTCTTGTAAGACATTTTTTATCAATATAAAACCTATACCATTCATTAATATATTTTATAAATACATCACATACTTTTAGGTAAAAAAAAAATGAAGAACATGGTGCATCTATCTAAATTAAAGGACCGATGCGTTTATATTTTTAACCACATCGATGCGACTTTCACCACTTAAGCACTGACAAAGGGAAAAAAATTTAAACGATAATAGTGCGATATGTTATTATAAATGCACCACCACTACAGTAGAAACATTGTATGGTGCTCTTTTTCAATAGAAGACCCGTTGCGTTCTATTAATATGGCAGCACCAATGAACATAAACATAAATGAATGGAATTTTTTTTTTATCAAACAATTCTTTTTTCAATACGCACCTAATGAATTATATTAAAAGTGCATATCTGTGTGCTATATTAAACAGGGCTCACCGATTAACCAAAGCCTTTTTTTTAAATGTGCAAGGGCCGAAATGGATTGGGATCTGACTCTACAAGTGGTCCCGTGGGTTAGATGTCCAACGTATATATATATATATATAGTAATAAAAACCCTATAAATCTAAAATGAAAATGCATAATTGTAAAATTTTTTAGTCACATAAACAAGAAGAAGTAAGGGTTTAACGTAAGAATGGATTTTTTAATTTTTTTAATTTTTAAAATTTAAAATTTTAATTTTAATTTTAATTTATTTATTTTCTGAATTTAAATTAAATCTAAATAGAAATAGGGATTGTAAATGATTCTAGTATTAAAATTCACAGTAAAATTTATTTTTTTTAATATGTGCATGTATTAAATCTAACAGAAACTGTAAAAAAAGCAATTATTAGAGTAAAATGTAACATTTTTACTATACTACAGGGTTTTTGTGCGAACCACTAGATCTTTCAAATTTTTATTCTCTGAATAGTGTTGTTGTTAGAAAGTATTTTGTTGCTCCACAATCCTCTCTTGCTCCAGGTATGTCTCTTGTACAAATCCCTCCCTGAAAGTTTTTGCAATAATAATGAAATAATGAATATCTTTTACTATTTAAAGAAATTTATATGAAATTAGATTTTTGAAAATCATTTGCTGCTCATTTTTCAGTTTACCACTTTTTTTTTCACTTCAAAAAAAACAAAGATGTGTTTTTTCCCCGACAATAAGTGTGTTTGTTAACTAACCGCACTGGTGCGTATAGTAATAAAACTACACTGGTGCGGTTAATAGTACATTAGCACCAATAACAATAAATATTTTTTTAACACACCGAAATTACTTTTAGGTATGTACACCAAAATGTATTGTTGATTTTGCTCAAATGCAGGGATAAAATCTCATAATTATATCAAATGGAAAATTCTTCAAAATCCAACTCGTTCCATAATATTTCTCAAATTCCATCACAGAGTTCTCTCTTTCGATCTCCAGATGTAATTAATTTAGATTTTATTTATATTTCATTATCTAATTGAAATTTTTTTTATCCATGTTAATCACCTGAATAAAATTAATGTATACAAATTTGCAGGTTCATGCAGATTCATAATCAAGTTCAAATGCACAAAATATTCAAAGAGTTTCAAAATGTTAGAAGCTCTTAGCAATAACAACATACTGTAAGGTTCTGTTGGTAGATGAAAATTGACAGCCGCTTCACCCTGCCAATTGTAACATGCCATATTCTAGCCACAATCCTGGGACAATGATGGTAATAATTGTTTGGTAAAATGTAATTATTTCAACGTCAAACAATTAATCATGCATTTACGTGCTTACTAATTGATATCATCGATATTGTACTAATCATGTTCAAATATATTTTTTGAAATTATTAGGATTCTAGTGATGATTAGCGACCTACCTACCATCTTCCATTGTACCCCAAGACAATGTAAAATCGAGAGAAGGCTGAATTTAGAGAAAAAACCACAGAGGAATGATATCAAGAATGGTTGAGTCAACCACCTATTCAATTCCCACTACGTTTCGATTCACCAATTATGAATGACTACGAAAAATAGTATTTCTTCACAAGCTGGAATTTGAGGCAATCAAATAGAGGATGGTATGGATGATTACTTAAGGGATACAACTTCCATGGAGACAATGTTGTTAGATGCATTCCAAAACGATGTTCATCTAGGGGATGATGCTCATATCGTTGATACCTTTCTCGAAATCCTTAAATTTTCTTTCACCACCCCTCTCTTTGGACCTGGCGGTCCAACGATAAGGTTTTTTCCACAAGCTACATTTTATTTAAAGATAAGGTTTTTCCGAGTGATAATGTCTTGACTGGTAGCTGCGAAGAGGCAAAGAAATTGTTGAAAATGTTGGTTGTTGAGTACATATCATATCATGCATGTAGAAATTATTGTATTTTATATAGAGAAGAATATGGAGACAAAGAGATATGTCCAAAATGTGGGCATGGAAGGTATGAAAATACAAAAATAAGGGTAAATCTATCCTCCTCTTAAGATCTTGAGGCACATGCCTAATCCCTAGGATTCAAAGGCTCTTTCGTTGCAAAGAATGAGCTATGTTGCAGGGATGGCATGCCTCACACGGAAGTGAGTTTCTATTTATGTGAATCCAAATATATTCAATAGACATGAATCATATAGAGGATACTTGGCACAAAGAATTCAAGGATGAAGTACGAATTCTACGACTCAGCAGATCCATTGATGTCATCAACCCATATTCCCTCTAGAACACCAACTATTATGTTTGGCCTGAAGTAGTGATCAATAAAAATATCCCTCCATGGTTGTCTATGAAGAATGAACATATTATGTTGCCTCTTATAGTCCCTAGTATAAGACAAGTGAAGAATATGGATGTCTACTTACAACTACTGGTAGATGAATTGAATGAATTATGGGATGGGATAAATGTATACGATGTATCAAGACCCCTCGTAGTAGAGAGGAGTTTTAAGTTGTATGGAATATGTTCATATACCACACATGATTATCTAGGATTAAGTGTTTTCTATGGTAAATTACACGTTTATTGACTTTTTTATATATGTAACAATATTCTTTCGCATATTAATTTAATTCGTTGCAATTTTTCCAATATTCGTGATATTCTTTAACCTGCCATGCATATTGTATACAATAATTTCGCAAGTCTTGTAACAAAAAGGTATTATGGATGTAAATTTTTTCTACCTTCTCTGAAAGATAGATGATCCAACGACCTACGAAAGCCAATGTATGACTGCTCTAGGCTATTCCTCCTAGAAGAACACCCTTACAGAAGAGAAACATCCACTTTCAATGGTAAATGAGAGATAACCCAAAGACATGCAATAATGACACCAGCTGAATGGCTTAGAGCATATGAGAGATAAGGAGAAGGAGTTCATAGAAATGTTTGATTCAAATGGGAGGCCTATGTTTGATGATCTAGAATTTTTCAAGACCTATGTTGAGAAATTTCCTATTGGGATGAAAAGGAAATTTATCTTCTATAACCTCCCATATTGGGAGCATCTTAAGATTACCCACATACTAGATCCCATGTATATACTTAAAAAAGTTAATCTTCTTTATGGAGGCACATATCATAAAAAAAGTGACACATTTGCTATCAGGAAAGATCTTATTACTTCAAAAACTAAAAAGAAACATTCGCCGAGACAATTAGAAAGTACAGGAGAGGATAATCCCTGTAATTGCGATTTCAAAGAAGGTGATGTCCCATGGATTTAAAAAAAAATATGATATTTATTTGGCAAAGGAAGTTATAATGGGTGTGAGGGTGCCATATTCATATGGGTCATCACTACGACGCTGCTTCACCGTGGAATACCATTTTTCGGGATTGAAATCGCATGACCATTTGAATCTTCTAAAAGTACATATAATTTCAAAAGAATGATTTTATTATTTTTTATATTAATAATTTTTATCCCATAAGATCATAAAACATAACTAATTTTGTATGCATTTGTTTAGAACTTTGTAGTGTCATTATACTTTGTTCATGCATGGGTGTGTGAAACATGACTCCCTCCATGACCTAGGATGCACCATATCTAATTATATGCATTTTTACATTGGATCACATCAAAGGAGATTCATGTGGCTTGCATTCCATGGTAGCGTCAAGAGATAGTTGAGATTTTTTGTATGTTTAAGAAGTAACTGTCGACTAGTTTCATGGACTTGCAGGTTCATCTTATAATCCACCTATCAATGAGTTTGAATTATTTGTGGTGGTTTCTTGTCGTTGGATATTCTTCTTAGAGATGTACATAAATAAAATGAAAGGTTTTGTTCAAAATATGGAAAAACTCGAGGGGTCTATGGCAGAGGGTTACATATCGTATGATTCTTTCTATTATGCTAGTGATTACATCAAATATATTGAAAACACACTAGGTATGGTGATTTGGGATGATGAAAGGAATGAATAAAAAAGAGAAGGGGAGCTTCTCTGAACATATGGAGAAAGGAGCTTGATAAAGAGAAAGTGACTTGAAATTTTTCAAATTTACACAAAGTAAATATTCACGTTGAAATTTGATGTAATATATATTTTGATATCATATGTACTATATGTCGATTTTATTTCATCAATGAATTTACAAATTGAAGCAATCAATAAATTTGTTCTTTAAAATTCCGAAGTGACACAACCGTGCGTCTGATTGTAAGAACAAAAAAGGATGAAATGGGATAGTGTCAGGAAAAAATTCAGATGGTTGAATGGTAGAAGCATGCCTTATCTTGATAATTTAAAAGAAAATATGCCAATTATATGCCCCAACAGTTGGGTTGCTGACTAATTCAGAGAGAAATATGGTGCAACCTGTCATTACCCGTGTGCTAAAGAGGATGCGCTAAACGTAGGGATTGGGTGCAACAAGTCAGTAATAATCTATTTATGTACATTTAAAACTTAATAATGCACCTTTGAAAAGTAACATCTATATTTTATGTTTTAACAGTTGGGTTATTAGATACATGACACTATAATTTTTTTAACTTTTTTTTATAGGCAAATTTGTTCCCATCTATGTGGGAATATGACAACATTTTCGCACAGAAAATGATGATGATGGACACATGACACAATATTGTGGAGTGGAAGTCGATTTCGATCAATCTAGTCGAGCTAGCCACCGTGATGAAAACCTAGTACGAGGGACATTAGGTTACGTCAGAAAGATACAAGAGATCATTGAAGTGGACTTCTATTCTTTCCAATGTGTTTTTTTAGGTTAAAGTGGTGGGACACATTTGATCAGAATAATGTAAAGAAAATCGCGATAATAGGCTGATATGTATCAAACCTAGAAAGATGTGGGATGAATCTAAGGAGCCTTATGTTTTCCCCAAACACTACAACCAAGTGTTTCTTCACCCAGATGTGTTGGATAGAGATTGGTGGTTCATATTGAGACATGACCCTAGATAAAAACATATTTCTGAGAGCAATAGTGTTATCATGCCAAGCTAGGTTGAATACAATGAGGGTGATGAGAACATAGAGTGATATGGTACATGTTATTTCATAATTTTTACTATTTAAGATCGGTTTTTATAAAGAAGAGGACTTAACCATATAAATAAGAACATTTTTTTTCCAAACATTATAATATGTATTTTTAATTAATTGGTTTGCATTGTGTTAATGTTAAAATCATTTCACTTGATAATTCGCAATTATGTTGATCTCAAAATAAATGTATTGTATGAAGTTCTTTTTCTGATGTAAATTCCTAAAATAATACAACTACTTGATTGATTTAAATGGTTTTTCACTATATCATTAATTAAATAAATGCACCATATATATATATATATATATATATATCTTCAAATTTAAAAAAATGTATTAATCTATTAATGTATATTGTTATCTTTGGTATGTAATATCATAATAAATTAATGATAATTCTAAACATGAATTTATTTGCATTGTTTTATAAACTTTATTATGTTACAAAAATTCATATTATTCTAGATTTATTATTTTACAATTATTTATTATGTTACAAATTTACAATTTTACAATTTTGTAATTATGGTAATCTAACAATATGTATGGTATACATTTTAAAATTTCACGATGACTCGGTAGTTATGGTTCAAATTTGACAATTAATTTACAATTTTACAATTTTACAGATTCAAAAATTTTACAATTTTAATAAAATTGAATCGTGACAAAACATACAATTACAATTACAATTTTACAATTTTACAATTTCACAATACAATGACAATTACAATCATAGTTACAATTACAGGTATAATTTTACATTTTTACAATTACCAATACATAATATTTAATAAATTTCATTATTTAATATTAAAAATAAACATCATGATCATGATAACCATCGCATAAACATCATATTATAAAATACACATTCAAATTTTCTAACATCATCTAATCATCGTAATCATGATCATCTAACAAAACACAAGCATTGTATAACATCGTCATAATACAAGCATCAAATATAAATCTCATGTCAAAAAACTGCTATAACGTACATATCTATCTGCAAGCATATTAAATGAACATATCTAACATGACCTAAAAATATACACATCATGATGAACACCGACATGTAAATTAAGTACATAAACATGAACATAAAATACATGCACCATATATATATATATATATATATATATATATATATATATATATATAACTGTATAATGTCAAAACTATACAATTGTGATAGAAATGCATATAAATGTCAAATATCTCGTGGTACATCAATAATATAACTAGTTGAGGCCTTGCTCAGTCGATGGTGCCTGCTAAGGAGATGCCTAGTCATGACTAGATGCTAGCTGCTAATCTCTACGAGGTGAAGGAGGAAGAGGTTGAGTACTAGAATGATCACTCCCCTCATGATCATCATCCGAGTTTTTGGGTCTCGCATCTCCATGGCGCCTATCACTCCTCGCTACTAGTAGCCTAGAAGCTCTGCCGATATGATACATAAGGCTCATCATATGGCACAACATGTCCCTCTAGTGCTCTGTGAGCGTACGATATGCCTGGATGTCTTTGATCGTCATAGGGTAGACTCCCTCATCAACCAGGAGTCTACATAGTCAGTCACCCAACTCCATCCTAAATCGAATGTCAGCCCTACATCGGATGCCCACGTGTATCCTCACCTGAGGAGGTCTCTCACCCTCCATGACCTCTACCAACTCCTCGTCATCTACAGGATCATCCAGTGGGGGTGGAGGTATCTCCCCAATGAAAGTGACAATATGTACAAAAGATATAGTACAAAATAATATTTAGAAAATTTCATTAAACAAATTAATAAAACAAGTTAAATAACGTGTTAGAATAAATTTTATTCTAATTAATTAAGACAATAAAATGAAACTATATTAATTTAAGAAAATACTAATATTACCTCTATCATATCATGGCTTATCTTGGGTGAAGATGATGTTAGTACACCCTCGCCAATCCAACCCCGCTTAAGGAAAAGACACCATCACGATCATGTGGTCATCCTCACTGGCTAGTAGCTCCAGTGCATCAGTAGAAATCCTTGTCGGATACTCTGACTGGCCCCTCTTTCGCATCATCTCACCCCACATATGCATCTATACCTCTATCATCAGCCTACGAGTCTGATGGAAAAAATTAGCCCTCATATTTGGAAACCTCTCAAAAAATAAACAAAATAACTCCGAAGAAAAAGGGAAGGTCAATATCCCATGTGCTTGAGAATGACATCTATATAAGGCTATACAAAACTGCTGCAAAATAATCACAGACAATCTAACAAGTTGTGGCCTCTGGAAAAAAGAATCAACATAAAATAAAAGAGGGAAACTAATTTGTTGCCCGTCACTGGTATAATTTGCAATGGTGGTCAGTAATAACGAGAGGCACCTAACCTCCTCTGGACCAAAAGAGGTAATTCGTAGTTGTCCACTAGACACCTAAAAATATGCAGGAGAAGGTATATCATCCCTAAAGTATCTTTGAGAGTACACCAACTGAATGATCTGGATTTTATGCAAGAACGCAACAGAATACAGATATAACCATAAACATAGAGATGCAACGGAAATAATGCTTCCTTTTATTAATAAAACAAATGACTGAAATGAACAACTAGGGTGATGGTTGGCGTATCTCTAAGAAGAGATGTGGTGGCTACAGGCCTTTGAACTGTGTTACAATGAGACATAATGGAAATTAACATCTAGGGTACTGGCAACGCTTATCTCTGAGAAAAGATGTGTCGGCTACCAGCCCCTGAACTATGTTACAATACAGACATGATCAGAACAAGCGAGCTAAGGCACTAGTAGTGCTTATCCCTGAGAAGGGATGTGTCAGCTACCAACCCCCTGAAATTTGTTACAATGAGGCTGAAAGGCCTATTTATTGTTGAGAAACAATGTAAAATCTGAAACGTCCAAAAACCTAACCCTAGGAAATGAAGCGCCAAAACTGTGTCCCATTTGAGTAAATTGGTGTTTCAACTTCTTGGGGATGTAAATTTGGCATCTGATCTTTGTTTGAAAGATCTATCCAAGGACTACAACTTTTAAGTGAGAAACATTGGTCTACGACCCATGTTGCTCCCCGTTTTACCTAAAAATGTCGTTTAGGGCCTCAAAATGGCTTTGGAAGTTCAGGACCCGAAAAAATGCTAAAAATAGTAAGTTGTGCTGAAACTTACAAACCGAAAGAACTGATGGTGGGGGTTCAAATGGACTTGGTGGGTGGCCACCAATATCCACCTGGATCATTAAGTCTCCAAAACGGCTCCGGGTGTGCAGGACCTAAAAACCTGCTAAAAATAGTAAGTTGTGCTGAAGCTGAAAAACTAAAAGAATTGATGCTACGGGTCCAAATGGAATAGGTGGGAGGCCACCAATATCCACCTGGATCATTCCTCCCTCCGTAGGAAGAAATGGTCCCCATTGCATTAAGTTCCTCCATGGGGGGGCGAAATTTTGCTCAACTTGGTATTAGATTTGTCCAGGATGTCGGGGACCTGTTGGTGGACATGCTGGATGCAGATGTGCTGTCGGTGGGTAGCCATTGAAGGATCTGGTCAAAGTTATCCATCATCACGTTCCTTTGTTTCTCAAGGGCATCCTCGAGCAAGATTTTGATAGGATCTCCTGCTCCCTCGTCTTTCTTTCCTTTCGCCATGGGGGATTGTTGGGGTTGCGAGGTTGAACTCCTTATACCCTGGCCGCATTAGGGACATGAAAAGAGAAACAGATAAAGAGCAGACCACTCTGATACTACTGATCCATATTTTGTGCAGGAACGCAACAGAATATAGATATAACCATAAACATAGAGATGTAGCGGAACTAATGCTTCCTTTTATTAATAAAACAAATGACTGAAATGAACAGCTAGGGCACTGGTAGGCACATCTCTGAGAAGAGATGTGGTGGCTACAAGCCTCTAAACTGTGTTACAATGAGACATAACGGAAATGAACAGCTAGGGTACTGGCAATGCTTATCTCTGAGAAGAGATTTGTTGGCTACTAGCCCCTGAACTGTGTTATAATACATACATGATCAGAACAAGCGAGCTAGGGCATTGGTAGCGCTTATCCCTGAGAAGATATGTGTCAGCAACCAGCCCCATAAACTGTGTTACAATGAGGCTCGAAGGCCTATTTATTGTTGAGAAACAATGTAAAATCCGAAACGTCCAAAAACCTAACCCTAGGAGATGAAGCGCCAAAACTGTGGGTCTCGTTTGGGTAAATTGGTGTTTCAACTTCCTGGGGATGTAATTTTGGCATCCAATCTCCTTTTGATGCGCTCAATAGCTCGTTATAAATATCTATCCGAGGAATACAAATTTTGAGTGAGCAACATTGGTTTTCCCAAAAAATGTCGTTTAGGGCCTCAAAATGGCTTTGGAAGTTAAGGACCTGGAAAATTGCTAAAAATAGTAAGTTGTGCTGAAACTTACAAACTGAAAGAACTAATGGTGGGGGTTCAAATAGACTAGGTGGGTGGCCACCAATATCCACCTAGACCATTAAGTCCCCAAAACGGCTCCGGGTGTGCAGGACCCAAAAACCTGCTAAAAATAGTAAGCTGTGATGAAGTTGAAAAACTGAAAGAATTGATGTTGTTGGTCAAAATGGAATAAGTGGGAGGCCACCGATATCCACATGGATCACTAACTCCCTACTGCATAACCGACGGGGACATCAGGGAACTGGGAAAAATCCTCCCTTCTCCTAGATAGGTCAGTGATAAAATACACATCCTCCTCAGTGGGCTAGTACCACTAGTCAGGACCGACACAAAAATCTTGTCGGTGGGCATGCCACTTGTAGATCAAATATATTAATAAGCCAATGTGCCCCTTCAAGGTTGTAGCATCCTCATAGAACTTAAGGATGCCTACGTCCCTTAAGGGAAACTGGGTGGGTAGCATAATAGGATGAGGGTACAAAAGCCTCTCCCTCTCCCCTGTCTCCCACTATTGTATCATGCTATAACTATCATACCTATGTTCTTGTTGTTGTATTTCCTCTCTTCGTTGACAATTATGAATGATTCACATATTAAATAAATCAACCTCCCCCATACATAAAACATATTTTTTTTTATTAAATGAAAAATGTATTTACAAATATATAAATATAAATTTTATCAAAAAAACAAAAAGAAAACATTTGGTGCACCACAAAAAATAGTCACGCACCACCAACAATGTGTACATGTATATCATGCACTATCCATGGTGCACATAAAAAAAGTCATGCACCACGATAACAAAAAATATTACTTTAATAAATTACAAAACATATCCACCTCGGGCCATTTTTTATAGCGCAACACACCACCCGTTTGCAATATTTTACCATTGGCGATGCAGTAACAAACACAAAATGCCTCAGTGCGGTATGTTTTATCGACACACCACACATTAGGTTTTTTCCTGTAACATAGAAAAACCAGGACGTTATGTTTATTTTTACATAATTCCCGGTGTGTTTCGGTAAACTAATGCACCGCCGTACATATATTGTTATTTTCAAAATATTATAAATTGTCGATGCCGCAAAAAATTGATACACACCAGACTATTTTATTGTTATTATGGTGCACTTTTTGTCTATAGTGCACCAAATTGTCACATTAACTACCCAATGCAATTTCTGTTAACACCGTTCATGGCACAACCTGTAAATTTACAGGGAGAACCGGGAATGGTGCGAGCTGAAAGGCTCGAACGCACTGTGCATGTTTTTTTCCTTTTTTTCAAAAAAATAGTGAATTCTAAGTCAATTTTCAAAGTGAATCTTATAAAAGCTTAAGTTGGTGAGAAACATACACATTACCTACACATTCGCACGTTGACAAGGCATCTTTCCAACGGAATACTAAAAACCAAATTTTCCCACCGTTTTGCAAAATTCGAAGTCCACACCCTGAGCAATGGATGGAAGCAATGAGGGAAATTAGAGCACCGATGGTAGGACACCTCAAAGAAGAAAATAGCACACCAATGCTTGAGATCTCTACAACACTATAACAAGTAAAAACGAATTTTTACGACCGATATTTTCTTTTTAAATTAACCCTTTTTCGGTGTGCTCGAGTATGAGATGCTTCAGGTGGTTGTATCAATGGCACACCCCACTTCTTTACAATGTGTTGGATTATTGAGATGCACTGGGATGGTTTGTACAGAGTTCACAGTGCTTCCTTTGAATAAAAACCCTATGCCGGTGCATCATTGTACTTAAACTACATCGGGTCGTCATCGTTAGTAAATAGCATCGAAATGTTGAAAATGCTCTAGGTTGGCAATATACGACCAGCATTGGACGTGTCATATAAAAAGCACCATATATTATAATTAAATAAACACCCTATTCGGGGCGTTGTATCACCATAAATGCATGGGGGTGTCATTGTTAGAGTGTAGCACCGCAATATTTATATAGTGAGTGTCTCAGTGTCACATTTGATAGTACGCACTAGTGCGCTTTATATAAAACACACCTGTACCTTATATGTATGAAGTGAATCATTGTTTTCGTAGTACTTAAAATTAACTTTGGAACATTTATTTAGCCTATACTATGCACTAGTGCGTCACATATATATAAGGCACACCAGTATGTGTCATGATTATAAAAACACCACGAAAAAACATCGGCAAAAACATCCACTTGCTAACCTCCTCCAGTGACATTTGCTACAAATGGATATATATGCTATTTCTATAAGGGCTTCCTCAAAAACATCTACTAGAGGGTATTTTCCTTATAGTGGTTTTTCTAATATTGACTTGCATGCCCAACCTTCTACAAAAATGCTTAATGGAACATAAGTGCTCTTGTAAACCAAGATTTGATTTAGAAATTAGTATAAGGTGATCTGCATAAAAAATAAGCCTTAGAGAGAAATTTTCCAAATGGATATCGTCGCCCCCTTGAGAATTTAGGCACTCTTCAAGCTTGTCAATATATAAGCCAAAAAGGGTAGGAGACCATGGGAAACCTTGCTTGACCCCAATATTGCTTCTAAAACTTTCAAAAAAGTCTACTAAAGTTATAATTTTTACTTTCACCTCTTCATATAGCCTATTCACAACTGCTCTCAAATGTGTGGGAATGTCGATTTCCTCCATTCTGCGCCAAAGCTTATCCCTAGGACCCCAATCAAAGGCTTTTCTGAAATCAACAAAGCGACAAAAAACATCTTCCTTTTTTTCCCAAAATTTTTCAATGATGTGCCTTAAAGTTATACAATGATAAATTGTGGAATGTTTAGGTATTTAACCTACTTTCACTTTAGCAAGTTTATCTCTTTCTTCTCCCGACTTGCTAATTTTATTTTCTAACATGCTTCCAAATAACTTTGAAAACAAGGGGCTCATCATTATGGTTCTATAATTGGAGGGATTATTGATGTCACCACTCTTGAAAATATGTATTTCCATACATGTTGTCCAATCTGTGGGGGACCTCTGCTCTATGATGTTGTTGAAAATTTTTGTGATGTGGGGTGTAAGAATTTTTAAGAGCCACTTTAGATACTCTTCTTAGAGTTCACCTAAGTCTTTTTCTTTTCCAGCACCCAATTTCTTGATACCCATCTCTACCTCTTGCACCATGAAGAGTTTTGTGTCTGTGTTGACCAAGGGAGGAGGGTCAACCTTGGGATACTGCTCCTAAAGTTGTCTTGCATAATTGAACCATTTACAAGTTGTAATGTTGTTTTCAGTTTGCACCTTTTTTGGTTGGATCTCCTTCCGGAATAATTTGGGGTTATTTTTCCCAAGGAGGATTATTTCTTCTCTCCTCCAAATCATGAAATCAACCTTTTTCTTTCTTAATATCTGCTTGTAATATTTGAGCTTTATGTTATCCTTGTCTGATTCCTTCAACATTCTCCTTGCCTTTTTGCATTCCTCGTCAAACCAAGCATTAATAGGAAAGAAAATGGTTTCATACTTCTTAATTTTTTCTCTTTTCACTCTACAAGTGAGATTTGAATTAAATATGTTAATTTTGACTATGAAGGCCATGAAATGAGATTTCCTCCTTCTCAAAGACCCTCTCTAGCGTTATTTCGAAGGTATTACAGTTTTCTAGAGTTAAACGAATTCTTCCCTTTGGGGGATTTTATTGTACACACTGAGTTTTTGACCTCGATTTCTTCTTTCTGGTCCAAGAAAAACTTAAATAAATTGGCTTTTGATATGATTCTAAGTCCCAAATTTGATCTCCAGTCAACACTTCCTCCATTTTCTCACACAAGCTATGCAAGAAAATTACATAATACACTACACTTGCTCCATTGTAGGTATTATAAGTGAAATTACCAGACTTTTCCCATCTAGTCAAAACATTACAAATGAATAAATCGAAAGCCCCACATAGCATAAGCAATTGTTATCCAAAAAGATTGCAGCCTTTATCCTCTAAAATTCTTTCCCACTAATGTTTACTCTCTTTTGTGAGCCAAATAGGGTCACAATGTTCTTTAAAACAAAGAATTCTAGCTTGTTCACTTGAAATTCTAGCATTGAAATCCCCCACTATAAGGACTTCATATAGTTGAGAATATATTGCAATATCTACTTTTAGGACTACAGAGCCATATTTGTGGACAAGTTCTCTACTTTGGTATATTTTTGAAAGTTGCGGTGGAAAATAACATGTTGCAATTCTGATGTGATTTCCATTTTCTGATATTTTAAGCCAAACAAATTGCTTATTTGGGTCACCTTTTTCTATCTGAGTGAAATGACCTTATTTTTTCTCACTAATACCATGATACCCCTGTGTCCTTTGCCATTACCTGCTGCCTTGTTCCACACTTCCATCTTCCAATACCCTTCAAACAAAGGTGCCTTGCACCCTTCATGCTCATGTGTTTCTATGAGGAAACTTATGTCCCCACCTTCTGCAATAGGCCCTAACCCAGGTCCTCGTCTCCATGGGTAACCCCTGCAATTCCAAAAAACTAATATTAAGGAAACTTGAGTATGAATTGATTGCTATTTATTTTGACTTGCAAGACTCACAATTGAGTCTTTGTCCCTGATTGCCCATACTGACCTTGGTTCCTCATCTCTTGCTGAAGATTTTGTTGCCTCTTCTTTGTTATCGTTTTACTGCCTTGTTTGGGAAGGACGTCCAAATCGTGCTATCACAACTTTACCCTTATAATTCGATTCTCTCTTTCCCTCGTCTCTTTCTGACATAACTTTTTCCATTTTTTTCCTCCTCCCCTCTTGTTATCTTACAGTTAAATATTCTTCTATAAAACACTTATAACCCCTCAAGAATTGTTTTTTTTCTTAGAATTATATATTTATCATGCAAGCTAGGGCTGATAACCTTTATGGGCCTGACCCTCTCACCGATAATATTACCTACTCTCAATGCTTGGCATATTTGTCCTTCCCATTGCAACTTTTCTTCTAAGAAGTTTCTTGTAGGGTCAAGAGTACATTCATTTTCCCATAATATATCACCCCTTTAGTAATTATGTCTATTACTCTATATTATCTTTCCTTGCTTTCTCTATCTTGCATGTTCTCGACCTGAATGTCTATTTCTCCTTCCCTCATAACAAAATTGCTAATAACTTGAGCCTAGGTTTTGGAAAGTTTTGTGGAATCTCCTTTCCTTTCTTCTCTTGTTGTCTCTTCATAGTGGTCTATTTGGGCAACTACTTTCCCTTTATCCTAGGATGGTTTCACATTCATTACCTCTATATTCCCCACCACAAATTTCTTGATGCTTTTCACATCCACCTTCATGTGTTGCCATTCTGTCTTCCATATCAGGAGAGCTTCCTGTAGCAGTGCCACTTGCTCCTTCAAAAATATGTTGCTTTATGCTAAAGCCTTGTTTTCAACTGTTATTATATGGATTGTACAATCTCTTTCTTTCTCTTTTGCTTTTACTACCTCTAACCTCTTTTTCACATTTAACACTTCTTTCACATAAATATGAGATGACCAAGTGAGAGGTGTGGATGTGGGACTATATAAGGAAAAATCATCAAAGACTTTTCCTTTGGACCTATTGTTGCCACATGCTTGCAAAGAAGACTTGTTTGAATATTGTTTCTTGTGAAGGATGCATGTAATTTCTCTTTGAGACCTTTTTTCCTTGTTTTCTCCCATTTAAGATGAGCTAGTCTTCATTTTAAAATGCCCTAATACTATTTTGCATTGACCCAAACCCACTTCTCAACTTTGGACAATGAGGAAAATTCCACCTGCTCTATCTCATTTGTTTGCATGGGTTCTAAAGTTTCTTGTCCCATTATCATGTTTGAATACATTTCTGTTATATTTTGAAATTAAACCCTTGAATCCCTGGTTTTACTTGATCTCATTTCTTATGTCAAATATCCATTAACGGTGAAAAAAACATTATAATATTGCAAATCTATTGATTAAGCCAGTATCGATCTACTCCACATTGTACCCCCCCCGGAAAAAAACCCACAGAACTAGTCTAAACATCGCTCCATTTGTGGAACAAAGAAATTCGCTTCCGAAAGTTTCGTCAAAGATTACTACGGAACTATGAGGCTTTGATATCCATTCTCCTATTTGATGGATTTAATATGTATAAACTATAACCATTACCAAGCTCACTATCTTCTCCTTGCACATAATGACCATGGCTCATGGGCAGTGGTGACTTGAGATCTCCTTGGATACAACAATGATGTGCCTAATCCTGCCTAGTCCCACGTGAACCCGCGACTCTGTTATTTTTGTTAGAATGGTCGAAAACTATCGTTAATCTACATATCCTAAGTCGATGATATGCAAATGTGGGCAAAATGATTTTAGTGAGAATTTTAAACATTACACTACACCATCGCTACCATATACTTGGCTGAGTGCTCTCGTGGTTATTACGGCGGTGTTGGTTGCGGAAAGAGCATTTTAAACCATGCACATTAACTAATTAAAATACCTTTATTTTTAATACATAAACGTTGAAACATGATTTTTAAAAAATGAGAAGTTCAAATTTAATTTGCATAATTACCCAATAATTATAATCAAAATTTTATATTTCAGTTTTCATTTAAATAATTATTAAATATTTGTAATTAAAATCATGTTTTTAAAATATAAATTCAATTAATGTAGTTGATTATATATATATATATATATATATATATATATATATATATATATATATATATATATATATATATATATATATATATATATATATATATATATATATTACAAGAGGATCTCTACATGATATATATATATTTGTCATGTGATGTTATGTGTGTGTTTTAAAGACGTTATGCTTAAATTTACTTTAAAAACAATTAGTAATGAATAATTTAAAAGTTCTAATGAATAATTTAAAGTTCAATGTCAAACATAAATAAAATACTTCAATTTTCACCTTTATTTTATATAGAGTTATATAATGAGATAAAGAATTGAAATAATATATATATATATATATATATATATATATATATATATATATATATATATATATATATATATATATATATATATATATATATATATATATATATTTTTTTTTCTTTTCTCATTGAGTCAAGATATAATGCTTATAGTATGCTAGTAATGTAAACATTTTTAACTAGGAACAGAAAAATAAAAATTAGATGATCAATTTTTTTCAAATGACCCATGGCTTTGAGAATCCATGTTGGTATTGACCCATGGTATTCATGCTGAATATAACCTATTTAATGAGAAATTAAACTATGTTATATTCAGATACATAATTAGTTGGAGCCTGTAAATGTAAACTTTTTACTGTCTCATTATGTTTAGAAGTGGAGAAGTATTAGGAAAAATGTTATTAATATATTTTATATAATATTTTTTCCTACTTCCATCGACTTTTTACTAAATTATATTAACTAAATTATACTATTCTACTTTTTAATATTTTTATTATTATTGTTATTTTAGATAAAATATATTATTATTAGTATTAGTACTATTCTTTTTATTTTTTTATTTTTACTTATTATTATTATTTTTAATTAAATTGTATTTTATTATTTTTTTATTACCATTATTTTTGATTTCACACTTGATTATGACATCTTATTTAATACTTCAATATCTCTACCATAACGCATGTAATGCGAATAAATTCTTATTTATTATTATATTTATTATTTATTTTAAATCTAACTACATATCTCTACCATAATGCATGTAATGCGAATGAATTCTTATTTGTTATTATATTTTTTTATTTATTTTAAATCTATCTACATATTGATATACTACATTTCTCTCATATTGGGATGTAGACCACTTCTAAGGATATCGGACTTAATTTATTTTATAAATTTATTTAGTGTTTCTCAAGATTCCAAATGCTTTATTATATTAGTTTTTAATATTTTAGTTATATTTATTTATTTTTATTTATTATAGATATTGTATTCAATTTTTAACTACTAATTAATCATGAATTTTATATAATTAATTTTTATTTTATTTTTGATATTTTAATTAATTTTAATTTTAATTTTAATTTTATATTATTTATTATTGTTATATATATTTTGTTTTAATATACAACATGATAGATTAAATGATTCATATATAAAATTAGGAATTTCATAAACAAATATATAATTTTCTTCCAAAAATATTAAGCATACAAATTACCCTAACTAAAATTATAAAAACTAATATACCCATAGACATATCCAATAGCATTATATATTGTGATTTTTTGGAATGATAGTGGATTTATCTTCGGGCTTCCATCAGAAATGGATACACCTTTCCCTTCTGAAACAATTTCATTCTTCTATATGGGCATAGTATTTATTTTTAATTATATCCCTTTAAAAAAACATTGTTGTATTTGTATATCGAACACTGCTTTGTTCTTTGGTTTTTAGCAAATACTGTTTGGTTCTTTGGTTTTTTTTTTTTTCATAGAACGGATCATTTATGTATTACTTTCCATGGCTCGGCCTCTAACAAAATTGGATTGTGCATTTGGAATAGTTAGAGCAATAAATAAATAGTGGGGGTAAAAACATAATTGACAATGAGAGTCTAGTTTGACTGATTATTCAAACAATAGTGGGGTAAAAACATAATTGACAATGAGATTCTAGATTGACTGATTATTCAAACTAGTAGATCAGTATTACAAAGAGAGGGCTTGTCTTAAGCTTCAAACTAGTCGTAATTAGGCTGTAATGCTTATAGTAACGGAATAAGGTATGAAAATGAGGGGCATCCCGATGCACGAAGAACTTATCAAGGCGGCTATATAGATTCAGCAGCGCAAACCACGATTTTGATAAGTTAAAAGTAAAGGTTGCCAGTAATCAATCGCGTCAGCCCAAACATGCTCATGTATATCTGGATTAAAAAAAAAAAGTGTAGACGTTATCTAATTACTTATTATAAAATATTTAACATTACAAAGATTTTAAAATTTTATATAAATTAAGGTAAATAATATTCCATTGTTTTATACTTAAAATTTTAATAAAAAACTGTATTTTAAAACATGCATATTGACTAATTAAAAATATTAAATTTTAATATTTAAAGGTTAAAAGATATATTTGTTTTAAATCACAAGTAGAAATTTAATTTACATAATTCCATTCCCAATTCATTATAATCAAAAGTTTAAATTAAGTTCTATATTATAATGAAATAAAATATATAAAAAAAAATATTTGAATTAAAATTTTAATTTTCCCATGCATATATAAAATACAAATTTACATCTTTCTTTTCTAAAATAATTTTTCCCCATCAAAATACCAATAAAATTTTAATTATAATTATAATTAAAAACATAACAATAATATGAAACCTTTATTACTAACCATTTAAAAAGTATTCTCAATATTATGTAAGCTTCTAAATAAACTAAACAACCCTTAAAGAAAATATGGAAATAAGTATGATGAGCATACATAAAAACAGTGATATTGATGGAAAAATTTCAATTAAAAATTGAGAATGGAAGAACTGTAATAACCATTTTGTTTATCAGTATGAATATAAGAAAAAAAAAATATTATGTATATATAAAAAATGATATAAACATGAAACAATTTTAATAAATTCACAGTGCATGGAACTGAAACTGGAATACTTGTTATTTATGAGCCGAATACATGAAATAATATAACATCAATATATACCATATCTGTCCAAGACAACAGAGAAAAGAGTAGAGTAGGGGAGATTGGTGACCACTTCATTTATGAAATAGGATACTTCTTATCAACTGAGTTTTTATTGAATTTTATCATTTTTCCATCCACAAAGATACAAAACTTTACTACCAACTAAACTAACCCTGAGAACCAACATGAAAAAGACTTTGAGAACCAAAGGAAAATTCATGACCGTCAACGATAATGAATTAATAATTAAGCATCGCATTTGACGGACGCGACTGAGAGTGGATACTCGAAATTATTGGCATAGTTGAAGAACACACTATCTCCCGCCGCCAATTGCCCGCCGTCGTTCACCAAGCAGTCGTTGTACGCGATCCTCCTAAATGTTTTAGGGTCCACCTCTATCGTTGACGCGAAGGAGCCACAAGCGATGTGTATATTGCTTATTGCGCACCCAGTGGCGCATGTGTTTATAATTTCGACAGAAAATGCGGGTATACCGTTTGGCAACGTGTAAATGAAACTCTGAGACACTGAAATGTCGCTGTGCGTACACACGTCATCAATTCTCAAGCTCTCTGAGTAATTCTTTTCACTAATTCTTGAACCGTCCTTTTCTGTCACATTAGCATTAATGGGCGATCCATCTTCTTCTCCTCCTCTACCCACCTTACGGAGTTCAACATGTGAGACACAAGTTAGGAAAATGCAGACTGCAAACAACAGTGGAACAAGGTCGTTCACATAGGGGCCTTGGCGATTACTAAAGCACAGCGCAGACATTTTTTTTAAGTGTAATCCTTCACAAAGCTACCTCGGCACCAAATTTGATTCAGTTCCAATTCCGTAATTGCATTCGACTACTTGCCATGAATTTATAAGCAGAGACAAAAGTTTGAAAGATAATTTTATTTTATGTTTTTAACTTTTTGATTTTTTTTTCCCTTTTTTCTATTATTATTTCTACTTTCCAATAATTTTCTTTTAGTTATATTACTTTTCTCAATTTTTTTAAAGATTATTTCTATTTTCTAATAAATCTTTTTAATTAGATTAGGTTTTATTTTTTTATTTTTTCCTCTTATTTCTATTTTCCAATCATTTTTTTTAAGATATATTACTTTTTTCAATTTTTTTTAGTTTTCTATTCTTTCTATTTTCCAATAATTTTTTTAATTATATTTTTTTTCTATGTTTTTCTATGCAAATTTAAAAGAAAATATTTATAAAATATTTTTTTAAAATTAATATATATATATATATATATATATATATATATATATATATATATATATATATTAAATTTTATTACTTTTAAATTTTATTTGTATTTTTTTCTTTTTTATTGTCTTTTTCTTTATTTTCAATTCCAATTACACTAATCATATTTTTTTATATATAATTAATAACTATTATATAATTAGTTATTAGAATCTTGTGAGCATTTCTTTCCTAATTTTATTAAAAAAGTTTTTATTGATATATAGTTACTAATTTTTAAGATCTCGTGATCATATTTTTCCTAATTTTTTATTTTTTATTTTATTTACCCATAGATTTTATAATTAATTTCTACCTAACTTGCCATGGTTGGAGGATTAGAGGAAGAAGGAAAGAAGAACCACGGAAAAAAATAGAGCGATGTGAAAATGGCATAATGTTGCCTCACTAAGGTGTCCTTGAGTTGGACATAGCGCTAGTGGGACCCTTGGAATTGATCCATGAGTGTAAAGTAATGAACTGGACAGAAGTCATCTTGAGGTTTATGTATAAATTGCCTCATTACTGAATGAAAAAATTGTTTGGAAGGAAGTGGCTCAGGAGGATATGAGACATAATATCCATTCTCATTTCTGGGTGGTGAGATATCCCTATTAAATAATCTTACAATGCAACTAGAAATAGATAAAAATTCTGCGAAGTGTATGTCTTTTGTTTTATTATGAAAGAAATTTTTCCTTCTTGTATGACAATACTATGAGAAAAAGAAGTTGTAATGAATGTGAAAGTTGGCTTGTGATGATAAATATTTAATATATTTATTAGAAATATTTTGTTTTAATATTTATGACAACCAAGAGGTAGAATTCTGGAAGAAATTATTTACCTCTATACAATAGATAATTTCTCAGACTCAAATTTGATTGAAAAATGTGCAGGCAAGGAAGAATGAAAACAAGAATATGAAATTATAGTTGTAGCATGGTTGGTGTGTTAATTAGTAGTATACAGTATGACATGGTTTATTGGTTTCGATTAGCCTTAGAATCTGCAAGTGTGAACTTGCTTAAGGTTTTCTAGAAACCCCATCAGTTAGTCATAGTAATACATAAGATGGAAACAGAGAGGTACTGGTGAAATCAGGTCCCAGCCACGGCTAGGTGTTAATTGGAAGAACTGTAAGGTAAGCATAGGTATTTCTATGTACATATATAAAAGAAAACAGAGGGAAACATTAAAAACCAAGAATTCATTTAACCCAAAACATTTTTGAACTGTAACATCTCCAAACAGTGTAAACATTCCTATAACTTGTTAACATATACAAAAAAATATGCATAATATTGTAATTGTAACTTAAAACCTTGCAGAAGAGGTACAATAATAACTATACAAATAATAACATCGCTCGAGTTTTTCTCTGATTATTAAAACTATTTCATAAATATCAATCAATTGTTTTTAAATACTATTTCTCTATCAATATTGCACTAGAATATAAGACACCTTTTAGCAAAATGCAAGTGAAATTTTGTTTCCAATATTTTTACATGGAAAAGAAAATATTGTGTACGCTTCCAAGAAAATAATCCCAAGTTAATTGTGAAAAAACCATATTATAACAATAAAATGCCGCCTATATAATTTAACAATATAGTTAAAACTTCAAACCGAGGTTTAGAAACGCAATATACATATAATAACCTTGTTCAGGAATAAAACCAAGGGATTTCAAACTTTGTAGAGTTCAGGAATGCGAGACCAAGATGCTGGTCTACAAAAAAAGTTAACAAATAATGAGATATGCGCCTATAAAGTTCAATCTTAACTCAAGCCAACTACAAACAATAGTGGATGGAAGCTAGGTAAACCCTTAACCACTACTTAGAAAAATAGACTAATTTCATCCACTCAAAGCGCTAATATTCATATTATAAAACTACGAGCTTGACGAAGTCAAAAAATAACATGGGAGTGGCAGGATCAACCATTAGAGCAGACCGTTTTGAGTCCATAAGGCCACGTAGAAGAAATTAAGCACTCACCTATCATGTACAAGATACAAGAAGGGTTACATTATATCTCTCTTGAAACTTATAAGAAGATCAAACTTCAGTGGCAATAGAAGGAAAATAGATTAGATATTACTTGAGCATAGAAGTATGTTTGGTGGGTCACTATCGAACACCTGTAGAGAAAAATAATCATACTTAGTCGAATGACAAAAAAAAAATTAGGAAAATATTGTGGTATCAAAAATTATAAATGAGAAACATGTTACCTAGTTCTAGATCCGGATGGCCATATGGAACCTTGTAGTCGATGGTACTCCATTGAAAACCATGGAGAACTAGAAGCTCGAAGATCAATGAACATGGTTCAGAATCTTTGAGGTTTAAAAAATAACTCAAAATCAGAAAGAAATGAGACACAAAGAACCTACTTCTCTTCTGGAATTGTGGAGGAGCAAAGACAGAGCCAAACTTATTTTAACCCCTCACACCTAAAAAACCCTATAATGTTCTAGAGATCCATCACGAGAGTACATGATGAGTGATTTTTCCAAGGTTTAGGTATAGGTTCAGCTACCATAATCCCGTATATCAACAAGCATAGTAGATCATGAGTTGTGGCAAAGGAATGGTGATTGGAGGGGCCAAGTGCCATGAGTAGAACCTAAGGTGATGTGTTTACATGCAGGAAGAAATTAAATAGTACCATAATATGTACAAGTTCACATGGCTTTGAGTTCTACATTAATGTGCATTGGGGAGAGCATTAGTGCACCTCCACAACATAGAAACGTAGAATTGTGATGTTGGGTGATCTTAAGTGTGCATTCATTGGTATATTGTGGTGACAATTTGGTCATACGTTGGGTGTACTTTGTGATTAAACAATTTAATGTGTAATCTATTTAAATAATAAACATATAATTAATTTTTAACTCTAATGTTATGACCTTCTCTTGATGAACAATAAAGCTACTTTCTGATAATTATTTTATGCATGTATAATGGTTATTTTAATGTTTTTGTTTGGTTAGTAGGGTAGACATGTTTAGTAGGTGTAGACCTGTTATAGGTGGTATCAATGTTCCAAGTTTCAATACTGTAAGCTAAAAGGGCAACTATGAAAAGTAACCAATAGGTTATTCTACACACACAGAGAAGGTAGAAGTCAAGAAGAGGAGAGGAACTTGATCTTTGACAAGTCCAGGAAATCCCTACATGGTAATCGACCTGGAAATATGGGTGCAATTGGGTGAGGAGTCACACCAAGCCAATGCACCACTGTTGGAAACATTTCAACAACTGTGAGCTGAAATTACCAAGTTAAGAGTTGACAATGAAAGACTCAAGTTATAACAAGAACAAATTCTGGAGAGCTTGTTAAAAACAAAATCAGCAAGGACCTAACCCAAGAACTGGAAATGATGATCAAATAGAGTTATTTTGTTAGGGGAAGGATAATTCAGAATCTGAAGGTAGACGCAGTGAATATGTATGGAGATCTGATAATTTATTTGACGATAAAGGAGCCAAGAGACATAAAATGGAACTTCAAAGTGAGTTCAAGAAAATTAAACCTCTGACATATGATGGGGAAGTTGAGGAAGAAACCGAGGATTGACTAATAATTATGAATAAATATTTCCATATTTACGAGTAAGACCATAATATGATGGTATGGTTGGAAAATTATTAGCTACAATGGAAATCTACCTTATGGTGGGAGAAAGTCAAAACTATTCGGAAAATTGAGGAACAAGAAATAACTTCGAATGAATTCCACAAACATTTCAAGGATAAGTACTTAAATGAACAATTTTATGATGAGAAAAAAAAAGAGTTTCATGATTTAAGATTGGGAAAATCCACTATTGATGAATTTATTACTAAATACACCTCCTTGCTGAGATATGTTCCCTATATCGAGGAAGAAAAATATAAGGTGCAATGTTTTATTAGTATCTTACTCATCCTGATGAAGGAGAAGCTCGAATTAAATAACTTGAAGACAATGTATGAGGAAATTTAGAAGGTCCAAATATGGTATCAATAAATGAAGCAGAGAGGTGAAGAGATAAGAGGTGGGTTAAACAACAAGGGACCCAAAAAAATTTCAAGTAATAGTAAGAATGTTAAAACTACAGGTGGAAGTAACATGAATAGGAAACCTCATAATAGGTTTTCGGGAATAGATCAATAAAAATTTGGATCACAAGTTGAAGGTAAATTGTCATAAACAATAAGTAGATTAGAAGGAATTCAGCCATAGAAGTCCCCCTTGCAATGTTGTGGATGCGAAGAGCCCCATTATTATAAAAAATTTCCACATCGTACTTGGACAAAGAAAGTTTCCAACTTGCAAGAAACTTCTATTGTGGGTTCGGCGACCCGTAATATACCAATGGTTAACACAGTTTTGCATGACAAGCAGGTTCAATATCATCTCAAGTTGGTGGAATGCGAAGGTAAAATATCTAACCACTTTGTATCCATTTTAATTGACCCAGGTGCAAGTTTGAGTTATATTAGTTCAAAGACTGTAAAATGGTATCATTTAACTTCGAATAAATTCAAGAACCCTTCGTTAGTGCAATTATCGATAGGAGGCAAAAGGAGGGTGGCTACTAAGATAGAAAACTGCCCTATTGAGATAGCAAGACAACATATTAGAGTAAATTTTAATGCATTACCCTTAGGATCCTATTATGTGTTAATTGGTATGGACTGGTTAGAGAAGCATTGGTCCCTGGTGAATTGTAAAGAAAAAATTGTAAATTATATGTTTGAGGATGAAATTAGACAGGAAATTGAGGGCATAAAAAATGTGATTAGGTTTCGGCTAATTACTGCCATTAAGTTAGGAAAATCCGTAAGGAAATGCTATTAGATTTACAGAGTACAGGTAGGGTATACTAATTCTAAGGATAAAACAGTTTATTTGGAAAAATTTCCAGTACTACAAGAATTTAATGATGTGTTTATAAAGGAGATACATGGACTACCACCTAAATGAGACATTTATTTTACTATAGAATTAATTTGGTAGCAAGCCCGGTCTCACGAGCTCCTGACCGCATGAGTATACCTAAATTGAAAGAACTTAAAATGCAGATACAAGAAATATTAGATAAATGCTACATTCTCCCAAGCATGTCTCCTTGGGAAATCCCTATTTTATTTGTAAGGAATAAAGATCATACTCTACGATTACAGATTGATTATAGGAAGTTAAATAAGATGACCATTAAAAAAAATATCCTCTATTGAGAATTGATGATATGTTTGATCAAGTTAGGGGGCCAATATGTTCTTAAAGATCGATCTACGATTAGGGTATCATCAAATATGAATTAACCATGAATATATTTTTAAGACCACATTCTGAACTTAATATGACCAAATGCTATGAGTTTGTAGTGTTACCTTTTGGGCTCACTAATGCTCCAACGAGATTTATGAGTCTCATGAATGGTATATTTCATACTTGGATCAATTTTTCTTGATTTTCATTGAAAGAATTTTAATTTATTCTAAGAACTTATAAGAGAATGAAGAGCACCTAACAATTTTATTACAGACCTTGCGGGGTCATCAGCTATATGCTAAGTACAACAAATGTGACTTCTACAAAGGCATAATTAAATATTCGTGACACATTTCATTCCAAGGTATAGCAGTAGATCCTGAAAAGATCAAGACCATCATGGAATGGCCAATTCATAAAAATGTTGTTGACATTCGGTCTTTTATGGGGTTAGTAGGATATTACTGTCCTTTTATCGAGGGGCTTTCAAAAATCATCTACCCAATAAGTTTTCTACAAAGGAAGGGACAATATTTCAAGTGGAAAAAAAAATGTCAACAAATCTTTGAGCATTTGAAGAACCTATTGACTATATATCTTGTGCTAAAAGTGCCAGAACCAAAGAAGGATTTTGTTGTTTGCACAGATGCTTATTAAGAATGTGGTGGCAGGTTTCTAATGCAAGAAGGTAGACTGGAGGCGTATGAATCACCAAAATTGAAAGATCGTGAACAACGATATTCAACATATGATCTAGAATTAATGGTAGTAGTTCGTGCCTTGAAGGTATGGAGACATTATTTGTTGGGAAATAAAATTGTATTAATGACAGATCACAACAACTTAACCAGTTGCTTTAAGGAGCCAAATATAAGCAAAAATAAATCCAGGTGCACAACTTTGTTGAGTGAATTCTAATTTGATATAGGACATCTCAAAGGGCGAAAAAATAAGGTGGCAAACACACTAAGCAGAAAAAATGCATTTTGTTTATGAAATTACTTATAGTCGAGTAGAATCCAAGTTTGTGGAGAAAATTAAAGAAGCTTCGCAGAAGGATCCTGAATATAAATGTTTATGGTAGCAAGCTAACCAAACATCACACTCTAGGAAGCAATATGATTATGAGATAAGCAATGATGGTGTGCTGACTTTTAGGGGTATAATACACATTACAAACCAATTTTATGTTAAACAAATTATAATGGATGATTTCCACATAAAGTTTCCCACCTTAGGAGCCAAAATTTATTTTCTGCAATTAATAAGGATGATTTTTTCGCCAGGAATGAGGAAGGAAATCACAGAAAATTTGGCCTAATATTTATGAGTATGAATATAAGAAAAATATTATTTAAATATAAAAAATGGTATAAACATGAAACAATTTTAATAAATTCACAGTGCATGGAACTGAAACTGGAATACTTGTTATTTATGAGGCGAAAACATGAAATAATATAACCTCAATATACAATATATGTCCAACACACCAGAGAAAAGAGTACAGTAGGGGAGATTGGTGATCACTACAATTTATGAAATAGGATACTTCTTATCAACTGAGTTTTTATTGAATTTTATCATTTTTCCATCCACAGATACAAAACTTTACTACCAACTAAACTAACCCTAAGAACCAACCTCGAAAAGACTTTGAGAACCAAAGGAAAAAGTAATATCATGACCGTCAACGATAATTAATTAATAATTAAGCATCGCATTTGACGGACGCGACTGAGAGTGGATACTCGAAATTATTGGCATAGTTGAAGGACACACTATCTCCCGCCGCCAATTGCCCGCCGTCGTTCACCAAGCAGTCGTTGTACGCGATCCTCCTAAATGTTTTAGGGTCCACCTCTATCGTTGACGCGAAGGAGCCACAAGCGATGTGTATATTGCTTATTGCGCACCCAGTGGCGCATGTGTTTATAATTTCGACAGAAAATGCGGGTATACCGTTTGGCAACGTGTAAATGAAACTCTGAGACACTGAAATGTCGCTGTGCGTACACACGTCATCAATTCTCAAGCTCTCTGAGTAATTCTTTTCACTAATTCTTGAACCGTCCTTTTCTGTCACATTAGCATTAATGGGCGATCCATCTTCTTCTCCTCCTCTACCCACCTTACGGAGTTCAACATGTGAGACACAAGTTAGGAAAATGCAGACTGCAAACAACAGTGGAACAAGGTCGTTCACATAGGGGCCTTGGCGATTACTAAAGCACAGCGCAGACATTTTTTTTAAGTGTAATCCTTCACAAAGCTACCTCGGCACCAAATTTGATTCAGTTCCAATTCCGTAATTGCATTCGACTACTTGCCATGAATTTATAAGCAGAGACAAACGTTTGAAAGATAATTTTATTTTATGTTTTTAACTTTTTGATTTTTTTTTCCCTTTTTTCTATTATTATTTCTACTTTCCAATAATTTTCTTTTAGTTATATTACTTTTCTCAATTTTTTTAAAGATTATTTCTATTTTCTAATAAATCTTTTTAATTAGATTAGGTTTTTATTTTATTTTTTATTTTTTCCTCTTATTTCTATTTTCCAATAATTCTTTTTTAAGATATATTACTTTTTTCAATTTTTTTTAGTTTTCTATTTTTTCTATTTTCCAATAATATTTTTAATTATATTTTTTTTCTATGTTTTTCTATGCAAATTTAAAAGAAAATATTTAGAAAATATTTTTGTAAAATTAATATATATATATATATATATATATATATATATATATATATATATATATATATTAAATTTTATTACTTTTAAATTTTATTTGTATTTTTTTCTTTTTTATTGTCTTTTTCTTTATTTTCAATTCCAATTACATTAATCATATTTTTTTTATATAATTAATAACTATTATATAATTAGTTATTAGAATCTTGTGAGAATTTCTTTCCTAATTTTATTAAAAAAGTTTTTATTGATATATGGTTACTAATTTTTAAGATCTCGTGATCATATTTTTCCTAATTTTTTATTTTTTATTTTATTTACCCATAGTTTTTATAATTTCTACCTCCAATATATCAAGTATTCAAGAAATTGATCTTATAATAAGAAATGAATTCAAGAATTAACAAATTAGTCTTTTTGAAGCATTTTTTTATCCTTTAGTTTTCCTTTCATTAATGTTTGTTCTTGTCTAACCTAAAAATATTTGTAACTCTCACCATGTATTACTAGGATCCCACTTTGAAGTTCAATTTCTCTTTTGTTTCAATTAAAGTTGTTTTATCATTTTTTCTCAAAACAAACCTAGAAGATTGGTCTTAGTTACCATACAAAAAGTTAATGTGTTTTAAAGTTGTTTTATCCTTTTTCCTCAAAAAAACCGAGAAGATTGGTCTTAGTTACCATGCAAGAAGTTAATGTGTGATTTTTTTAAGAGTTTCAATCTACTGCAGCTTTATTCTGTTTTATTCCACAAATCAATCATAGGCAAAAGTATAGTATTTATAAAATATTTGAAAATAGTTAATGATATATTTTATTATTTTAACAATAACAAAAGTGTAATTTTTTTTTTTAATTTTCATGACCTGAAATTTTATAGAAACTGATTATTTTGATTAGAAACTCAGTTTTTTGATATCCATCTATAGTTACTAGTGATTTAATTTATGTATATGTGCTAGTCATAGTTTAGTTGTTAAATTAATAGAAAAAAAATTGTTATTTTAACTTATTCATAGTTATTAATTACCTTGTCTTTACAATTTATTTTAAAGATTAATTAATACTAAGTCACAAATTATAGATCATGGAACTTCATTTTTCTTTGCAAAAAAAAAAAAAAAAAATTGTTTAAAAAGAGACACCATTTGAGAGACAACATTAAAATTTGTGTTCCATATTCCCATGCCTTCACTACCACAAACACAATTGCATTCAACACTATATCTATCATGTACAATTCCCTTTAATTCCCTTTAACATTGTAGGAGACTATTGGTTGTGCAAAATAATTTTCTTGGAATTACCATCTCATTGAGTTGAAACTAAGTTTATCCATATCAATTTGGACCAAACACTACCAAATAAATAAAGCTACGTTTCTTTAAATTAACATCTCATTGAGTTGAAACTAAGTTTCTCCATATCAATTTGGACCAACCATTGCCAACAGAATAAAGTTATAAAACTTAATTTCGAACAATGAGGTATGGCACTCACCAAAAAGAAACATTTTAGGACAAAATTTTCACTTTCATTTATATTTTTTTATGAAGGCTTTAATTGATCATCTTAGGTCATGTTAGCAGTTCATACTGCAATTAGCTATATTTAAACTAATTTTCATGGAATTAACATCTCATTGAGTTAAAACTAAGTTTCTCCATATCAATTTGGACCAAACACTTCTAAAGAAATAGAGTTAAGTTGCCTTGAATTAACATCTCATTGAGTTAAAACTAAGTTTCTCCATATCAATTTGGACCAAACACTGCTAAATAAATAGAGTTAAGTTGCTTTGAATTAACATCTCATTGAGTTGAAACTAAGTTTCTCCTTACCAATTTGAGCCAAACATTGAGAAATAAATAAGGTAAATAGGGTTATAAGGCTTCATTACAACCAATGAGGTAGGGCACTCAAAAAAATAAATATTTAGCACAACATTTTCACTTTCATTTCTGTTTTTTTTATGAAGGCTTTAATTGATTGTCTCACATCATGTCAGTAGTCCATACTCCAACTAGCTATATTTAAACTAAGCAGAAGTTACTAAGTACTACATAGAAATTTGTAACACCCGGATGTGAATACTTGTTTACTATTATTTACTTTTATTTACATGACTCATTAAATTATAAGCTTGGTAAGTATGATAAGAAAAAATTATATATTAATTAGATATATGAAAATTAAAAGAGGGATGAGATGAATTAAAGGCTCTTAGTTGTGGACCAAGAAGATTAAATAAAAGAAACTATTTTCATTTTATTTATTTATTATTTTCAAGATAGTTGAATCAGTTATCGGTTTCATTCTCTTCCCTCCTAGAGTGGAAGAAACCCCCATCTCAGTGGAAAATCTAAGGATAGTAGAGAACCATGGCTAGAGGATTAGAGGAAGGAAAGAAGAACCAAGGAAAAAAATAGAGCGATGTGAAAATGGCATAATGTTGCCTCACTAAGGCATCCTTGAGTTGGACATAGTGCTAGTGGGACCCTTGGAATTGATCTATGAGTGTACAGTAATGAACTGGACAGAAGTCATCTTGAGGTTTAGGTATAAATTGCCTCATTACCAAATGACAAAATTGTTTGGAAGGAAGTGGCTCGAGAGGATATGAGACATAATAGCCATTCAAATTGTTGGGTGGTGAGATATTCCTATTAAACAATCTTACAATGCAACTAGAAAAATATAAAAATTCTGCAAAGTGTATTTCTTTTGTTTTATTATGAAAGAAATTTTTCCTTCTTGTATGAAAATACTATCAAGAAAAGAAGTTGTAATGAATGTGAAAGTAGGCTAGTGATGATAAATATTTAATATCTTTATTATAAAGATTTTATTTTAATATTGATGACAACCAAGAGGTAGAATTCTGGAAGAAATTATTTACCTCTATATAATAGATAATTTCTCATACTCGAATTTTGATTGAAAATTGTGCAGGCAAGGAAGAATGAAAACAAGAATATGAAATTATAGTTGTACGATGGTTGGTGTGTTAATTAGTAGTATATAGTATGACATGGCTGATTGGTTCCGATTAGCCTTAGAATCTGCAAGTGTGAACTTCCTTAAGGTTTTCTAGAAACCCCATCATTTAGTCGTAGTAATACACAAGATGGAAAGAGAAAGGTACTAGTGAAATCAGGTCCCACCCATGGCTAGGTTTTAATTGGAAGAACTGTAAGGTAAGCATAGGTATTTATATGTACATATATAAAAGAAAACATAGGGACACATTAAAAACCAAGAATTCATTTAACCCAAAACAATTTTGAACTGTAACATCTCCAAACAGTGTAAACATTCCTATAAATTGTTAACATATACAAAAAAATATGCATAATATTGTAATTGTAACTTAAAACCTTGCAGAAGAGGTACAATAATAACTAGAGAAACAATAACATCGCTCGAGTTTTTCTCTGATTATTAAAACTATTGCATAAACATCAATCAATGGTTTTTAAATACTATTGCTCTGTCAATATTGCACTAGAATATAAGACACCTTTTAGCAAAATGCAAGTGAAATTTTGTTTCCAATATTTTTACATCGAAAATAAAATATTGTATACACTTCCAAGAAAATAATCCCAAAGTAATTGTAAAAAAACCATATTATAACAATAAACCGCCGCCTATATAATTTAACAATATAGTTAAAACTTCAAACCGAGGTTTAGAAACTCAATATATATATATAATAACCTTGTTCAGGAATCAGACCGAGGGATTTCAAACTTTGTATAGTTTAGGAATGCGAGACCAAGATGCTGGTCTACAAAAAAAAGTAACAAATAACGAGATATGCACCTATAGAGTTCAATATTAACTCAATCCAACTACAAACAACAGTGGATGGAAGCTAGGTAAACCCTTAACCACTACTTAGAAAAATAGACTAATTTCATCAAATCAAAATGCTAATATTCATATTATAAAACTACGAGCTTGACGGAGACAAAAAATAACTTGGGAGTGGCAGGATCAACCATTAGAGTAGGTCATTTTGAGTCCATAAGCCCACGTAGAAGAAATGAAGCACTCACCTATCATGTACAATATACAAGAAGGGTTACGTGATATCTCTCTTGAAACTTATAAGAACATTGAACTTCGGTGGAAATAGAAGGAAAATAGATTAGATATTACTTGAGCATAGAAGTATGTTTGGTGGGTCGCTATCGAACACCTGTAGAGAAAAATCATCATACTTGGCCGAATGACAAAAAAAATTTAGGAAAATATTGTGGTGTCAAAAATTATAAAAGACAAACATGTTACCTAGTTCTAGATCCAGATGGCCATATGGAACCTTGTAGTCGATGGTACTCCAATGAAAACCATGGAGAACTGAAGCTCAAAGATCAATGAACATGGTTTAGAATCTTTGAGGGTTAAAAAATAACTCAAAATCAGAAAGAAATGAGACACCAAGAACCTACTTCTCTTCTGGAATTGTGGAGGAGCAAAGATAGAGCCAAACTTATTTTAACCCCTCACACCTAAAAAACCCTAGAATGTTCCAGATATCCATCACAAGACTGCATGATGAGTGATTTTTCCAAGGTTTGGGTATAGGTTCAGTTACCATAATCCCGTCTATCAACAAGCACAGTAGATTGTGAGTTGTGGCAAAGGAATAGTGATTGGAGGGGCCAAGTGCCATGAGTAGAACCTAAGGTGATGTGTTTACATGTAGGAAGAAATTAAATAGTACCATACTATGTACAAGCTCACATGGCTTTGAGTTTTACATTAATGTGCATTGGGGAGAGCATTAGTGTGCCTCCACAACATAGAAACATAGAATTGTGATGTTGGGTGATCTTAAGTGTGCATTCGTTGGTATATTGTGGTCACAATTTGGTCATACATTGGGTGTAATTTGTGATTAAATAATTTAATGTGTGATCTATTTAAATAATAAACATATAATTAATTTTTTACTCTAATGTTATGACATTTTCTTGATGAACAATAAATCTACTTTCTGATAATTATTTTATGCATGTATAATGGTTATTTTAATGTTTTTGTTTGGTTAGTAGGGTAGACATGTTTAGTAGGTGTAGACCTATTACAAGTGGTATCAAAGTGCCATGTTTCAATACTGTAAGACAAAAGGGAAACTACAAAAAGTGACCAATATGTTATTCTACACACACACAGAAGGTAGAAGTCAAGATGAGGAGAGGAACTTGATCTTCGACAAGTCCAGGAAATCCCTACATGGTAATCGGCCTGGAAATATGGGTGCATTTGGGTGAGGAGTCAAACCAAGCCAATGTGCCATTGTTGGAAACATTTCAACAAATGTGAGCTGAAATTACCAAGTTAAGAGTTCATAGTGAAAGACTCAAGTTATAACAAGAAAAAATTCTGGAGAGCTTGGCGGAAAAACAAAATGAGTGAGGACCTAACCCAAAAATTGGAATTGATGATCGAATAGAGTTATTTTATTAGGAGAAGGATAATTCAAAATATGAAGGTAGACGCAGTGAATATGTATGAATATCTGATAATTTATTTGATGATAAAGGAGCCAAGAGACATAAAATGGAACTTCAAAGTGAGTTCAGGAAAATTAAGCCTATGAAATGTGATGGGGAGGCTGAGGAAGCAACCCAGGATTGACTAATAAATACGAATAAATATTTCTAGATTTATGAGTAAGACCATAATATGATGGTATGGTTGGAAAATTATTAGCTACAATGGAAATCCACCTTATGGTGGGAGAAATTCAAAACTATTCAGAAAATTGAGGAACAAGAAATAACTTCGAATGAATTCCATAAAAATTTCAAGGATAAGTACTTAAATGAAAAATTTTATGATGAGAAAAAAAAGGAGTTCCATGATTTAAGATTGGGACAATCCTTATTAGTATCTTACTCATATTTATGAAGGAGAAGCTAGAATTCAACAACCTGAAGACAATGGATGAGGAAATTTAGAAGGTCCAAATATGGTATCAATAAATGAATCAGATAGGTGAAGAGATAAGAGGTGGGTTAAACAACAAGGGACCCAAAAAAATTTCAAGTAACAGTAAGAATTTTAAAACTACATGTTGAAGTAACCTGAATAGGAAACCTCATAAAAGGTTTTCGGGAATAGATCAATAAAAATTTAGATCATAGGCTGAAGGTAAATTGTCAGAAAAAATAAGTAGATCAGAAGGAATTCAGCCATAGAAGTCCCCCTTGGAATGTTGTGGATGCGAAGAGCTCCATTATTATAAAAATTTTCCACATCGTACTTGGACAGAGAAAGTTTCCAACTTGCGAGAAACTTCTACTGTGGGTTCGACGACCCGTAATATACCAATGGTTAATGTAGCTTTGCATGAAAAGGAGACTGAATATCATCTCAAGATGGTGGAATGAGAAGGGAAAATATCTAACCACTTTGTATCCATTTTAATTGACCCAGGTGCAAGTTTGAGTTATATTAGTTCAAAGACTATAGAATTGTATCATTTAACTCCGAATAAATTTAGGAACCATTCATTAGTGCAATTATATATAGGAGGCAAAAGGAGGGTGGCTTCTAAGATAGAAAACCACCCTATTGAGATAACAAGACAACATATTAGAGTAAATTTTAATGCATTACCCTTAGGATCTTATTATGTGTTAATTGGTATGGACTAGTTAGAGAAGCATTGGTCCCTGGTGAATTGTAAAGAAAAAATTGTAAATTATATGTTTGAGGATGAAATTAGACAGGAAATTGAGGGTATCAAAAAAGTGATTAGGTTTCGGCTAATTACTGCCATTCAGTTAGGAAAATCTGTAAGGAAATGTTATTAGATTTACAGAGTATAGGTAGGGTATACTAATTCTAAGGATAAAATAGTTTCTTTGGAAAACTTTCCAGTACTGCAAGAATTTATTGATGTGTTTATAGAGGAGATACATGGACTACCACCTAAACGAGACATTTATTTTACTATAGAATTAATTCAGTAGCAAGCCCCAGTCTCACGAGCTCCTTACCGCATGAGTATACGTAAATTGAAAGAACTTAAAATGAAGATACAAGAAATATTAGATAAATGTTACATTCTCCCAAGCATGTCTCCTTGGGAAATCCCTATTTTATTTGTAAGGAATAAAGATCATACTCTACGATTACAGATTGATTATAGGAAGTTAAACAAGATGACCATTAAAAAGAAATATCCTCTACTAAGAATTGGTGATATGTTTGATCAAGTTAGGGGGCTAATATGTTCTTAAAGATCAATCTACGATTAGGGTATCATCAAATACGAATTAAGCATGAATATATTTTTAAGACCACATATTGAAATTAATATGACCAAATGTTATGAGTTTGTAGTGTTACCTTTTGGACTCACTAATGCTCCAACGAGATTTATGAGTCTCATGAATGGTATATTGCATACTTACTTGGATAAATTTGTCTTGATTTTCATTGAAATAATTTTGATTTATTCTAAGAACTTATAAGAGAATGAAGAGCACCTAAGAATTTTATTACAGACCTCACGGGATCATCAACTAGATGCTAAGTACAACAAATGTGACTTCTAAAAAGGTTGAATTAAATATCTAGGACACATGTCATCCCAAGGTATAGCAGTAGATCCTAAAAAGATCAAGACCATCATGGAATGGCCAATCCATAAAAATGTTGTTGACATTCGGTCTTTTATGGGGTTAGCAGGATATTACCGTCCTTTTATTGAGGGGTTTTCAAAAATCACCTACCCAATAAGTTTTCTACAAAGGAAGGGAAAATATTTCAAGTGGAAAAAAAATGTCAACAAATGTTTGAGCATTTGATGAACCTGTTGACTATAGATCCTGTGATAAAAGTGCTAGAACCAAAGAAGGATTTTATTGTTTGCACAGATGCTTATTAAGAATGTGGTGGTAGGTTTCTAATGCAAGAAGGTAGAGTGGAATTGTATGAATCACCAAAATTTAAAGATCATGAGCAATGATATTCAACATATGATATGGAATTAATGGTAGTAGTTCATGCCTTAAAGGTATCGAGACATTATTTGTTGGTAATGAAAATTGTATTAATGATAGATAACAACAACTTAACCAGTTGCTTTAAGGAGCCAAATATAAACACAAATCAATCCAGGTGCACAACCTTCTTGAGTGAATTCTACAATGATATAAGACATCTCAAAGGGAAATAAAACAGGGTGGAAAACACACTAAGTAGAAAAAATGCATTTTTTTATGAAATTACTTATAGTCGAGTAGAATCTAAGTTTGTGGAGAAATTTAAAGAAGCTTCGCAAAAGGATCCTGAATATAAATGTTTATGGCAGCAAGCTAACGAGACATCAAACTCTAGGAAGCAATATGATTATGAGATAAGCAATGATGGTGTACTGAATTTTAGGGGTATAATACACATTAGAAACCAATTTTATGTTAAACAACTTATAATGGATGATTTCCACAGAAAATCATATTTTTCCCACATTAGGAGCCAAAATTTATTTTTCTGCAATTAATAAGGATGAATTTTTGGCCAGGAATGAGGAAGGAAATAAAAAACAATTTTGCCTAGTATTTGCAGTGCCAGAAAGTTAAGGCTGAGCACCCACATCTTGTGGGGTTACTTCACCCCTTACCTATTCCAGAATGGAATTGGGATACGATCAATTTGGACTTCATCACATGACTATCTAGAACAAGAAGGAACAATGACTCTATCACGGTGGTGGAATAGGAATTTCACCAAGACAACCCATTTCATATTGGTTAAATCCACATAAAAAACAATTGAGATTGCTAATATATTTATGATAAGAGTCTTTCGATTTCATTAATTCCTACCTAAAGTAGTCCTTTATATAGACATGTAAATTTCACCTCTACCTTTTGGAAGGCCCTTTTTACAAGACTAGGTATCCAAATTGAATTCATCACCACATGCCACCCTCAGAAAAATGCACAAATGGAGTGAGTTAATCAAGTATTAGAAGATATGTTAAGAATGTTTGTCATGCAGTAAACTGACTAAATGGGAAGAGTATCTTCATTTAGTTTAATTTTCATATAATAATAATTACCATGAGTCATTTGGAATGATTCCTTTTGAGGTAATCTATGGGAAAATATTTCAGGCTCCCATGAATTTGAATAGTTGTGAATATAGGTTGATGCTAAGACCTGATATTTTGACTGAAATGGAGCAAGTAGACAAAACCTTCCAAAGATAGACAGAAGAGCTACATAAATAGGAAAATAAATTTTCGAGAATTCAATGTAGGATATCATGTATACATCAGAGTAAAGCCCGAAAAGAGCACTATGTGAGGGAGTAATTGTGCTAAGTTAGAACCTCAATACTTTGGACCTATATATATCTTGGAAACAGTCTGACCTGTAGCCTTTAAAATTTATCTACCTGGTCATATTCACATTCACAATGTATTTAATGTCTCCCTATTGAAGAAATATATATATTACCCTAAGCATATAATTAATAGCCAGGCATTACAGGTAATGCTATGTCATGAATTAGGTAGTATAAATATTAATTTTAAAGATGATGAGCTAACGACATGGAAAACATTCGAATGCAGGTCGAATTTGACGAAGAATTTCTAGTAGAGCATGTGCTTATTCTTAAGCAAAGAGAAATAATACTACAAAGATGAGTTGTCATGTAGGTTAAGGTGGAATGGAAGTACTTCAACATAAAAGAATCCACATGAGAGGATGAAGAATTCGTGCGAAAGGCTAACTGGGAGTTACTGGGTGTTATTCCAAAGGGATAGAATAAACACCGAGGATGGTGTTCCCCACAAATAGGGGATAATGTAACACCTTGATGTGAATACTTGTTTATTGTTAGTTACTTTTATTTACCTGAATCATTAACTTATATGTTTGGAAAGTATGGTAAGAAAAAATAATATTTAGGTAAATATACGAAAATTAAAAGAACAATGAGATTACTTAGAGGGTCACAATTGTGGACCAAGAAGATTAAATAAAAGAAAGTATTCTATTTTAATTTATTTATTATTTTGTAAACAAATGAGTTTCTTTATATTCCCTCCTAGAGTGGGACCAAATCCCATGTCTATGAAGAATCTTAGGATAACAGATAAGGTTGGCTATAGGATTAGAGGAAGAAGGAAAGTATAACCAAGGAACAACAGAGAGCATTGTGATAATGGCATATTTCTTCCTAACTAAGGAGTCCAACCTCGACTTTAAAGCCAGTGGGACCCTTGGAATTGATCCATGAATGTATAGTAATGAACTAGAATGAAGTGGTTTTGAGGTTCAGGTATAAGTTACCTCATTACTAGATGGAAACACTGTCTGGAAGGAAGAGGATAATGGGGATACCAGATGTAATAACCAGTCTCATGGCTAGGTGGTAAGGTATTCCTAGTGAAAAATATTACAATGCAACTAGAAATAGATCAATAAATATGAAAGGCATATGTTTTGTCTTATTATTAAATAACTCTGTCCTTATTGTACTAGAGTACTATTAGGAAAATAAGATGTAATGACTGTGACAATAGGCTAGTGGAGATAAATATTTAATCTCTTTATTAAGAAGATTTTATTTTAATAATTCTGAAAACCAAGAGGTAGGAGTCTAGATGAAATTATTTACCTTTGTATAAGAGATAATTTAGCAGGCCATAAATTTGAGTGAAAATTTTGTAGGTAAGGAAGAATGAAAACAAGAATGTGAAACTCCGGTTGTAGGATGGGTCACTGAGTTAATTAGCAGTATATATTAATGACACAGTTTATTAGTTTCGGTTAGCCTTAGAATATGAAAGTGTGAACTTGCTCAAGGTTATCTGGAAACACCATCAGTTAGCTGTAGTAACACAACAAAGGTCAATAGACAGGTCACAGTGAACTGATGTCCCAGTCACGGCAAGGTGCAAATTGGAAGCACTGTAAGTAAGTGGAGGTCTAGCTATCTATAGATCTAAAAGAAAACATAAGGAAACAATAAAAACCAAGAATTCATTTAACAAATAATAGTTCTGAACTATAACATTTCCAAACAATGTAAAAATTCTTGTAACTTGTTAACATCTACAAAACAATATGCATAATCTCGTAATTGTAACTGAAAACCTTGCAGAAGAGCTACAATCATAACTAGAGAAACAATAGCCTTGTTGGAGGTTTTATGTGATTAATAAAAATATCGCATAAATATCAATAAGTTGTTTTTACATAATATTGTTGTGTCAAAATTCCACTAGAATTTTAGAGGCCTTTTAGCAAAATGCAAGAAAAATTTTGTTTCCAAGATTTGTAGATGGAAAAGAAAATACTATATATGCTTCTATGAAAAGAATCATAGTGTAATTTTGAAAAAAACATATTATAATAGTAAAGCATTGCCTACATAATTTGGAAATATAGTTCAAAGTTAGAACCGAGGGTTTAGAAAGTCAATATACATATAATAACCTTGTTCAAGAATCGAACCGAGAGATTTCAGACTCTATAGAGTTTAGGTATGCAAGACTAGGATGTTGGTCTACAAAAACAAACAAGAAAATAACCAGAGATGCACCTACAGAGTTCAATCTTAACTCAAGTCGACTACAAATAGCAGCAGATGGAAGCTAGGGAAGCCATTAACCAACACTTCGATAAAATAACTGATTTATTCCACTGAAAATTATAATATTTAGATTATAAAATTCTGAGCCAGACGGATAGAGACAAAAAATAACTTGGAATAGGCAGGATCATGCATTACAGCTGGTGGTTTTGAAGCTATAATCCCATGTAGAAGTGAAGAGGCACTCACCTGTCCTGTACAAGAGATGGGAAGGCTTACATTCTATGTTTTTTGAAACTCAGAAGAACATTGAACTTCAGTGGAAATGGAAGGAAAATAAATCATATATTACCTAAGCGCAAAAATATGTTTGGTGGGTCTCCATCGAAAACCTATAGAACAAAATAAATATACTTAATCGAATGACCAAAATAATTTAGGAAAATAATGTGGCATTAAATATTATTAAAGACAAGCCTATTACCTGGTTTTGGATTCAGATGGCCTTCTAGAAGCTTGTAGTCGATGGTACTCCAATGGTAACTGTAGATAACTAGAAGCTCGAATGTCAATGAACAGGGTTCAACACCTTCGAGGGTTAGAAAATAGCTCAGAATCAAAAAGAAATGAGACACCGAGAAATGACTATGGTTCTGGCGTTCTGGAGGAGTTGTGACCAAGCCAAACTTCTTCTAGACCATCACACCTCACAAACCCTAACATGTGGTAGAGCTCCATCACTAGAGTGCACAATGACATTGGGTAGAGATTCAGTTACCAAAATCCCGTCGATGAACAAGCACCGTAGATCGTGAGTTATGGCAGAGGAGTGGTGATTAGAGGGGCCATGTGTCATGAGTAGAATCTAAGGTGATTTGTTTACACGCGGGGGGAAATTAAATAGTACCATAATATGTACAAGTTCACGTAGCTGTGATTTTTGCATTAATTTTCATTTGGGAGAGCATTAGTGCTGTGAGTTTTGCATGAATTTGCATTTGGGAGAGCATTAGAGCGCCTCCATAAAAAATAAGCATAGAACTATGATGTTGTGTGATCTTAGGTGCACTTTCGTTGGTATATTGTGGTGAAAATTTGGTCATATGTTGGATGGAACTTCTGATCAAAAAATGTAATTTGTAATCTACTTAAACACTAAAAATATAATATATTATGAACTCTAATGTTATGACCTCTGCTTGATGGACATAAAATCTACTTTCTCATAATTAATTTATGCATGTTGAATGGTTATTTTCATATTTTTGTTTGGTTAGTAGGGTAGACATGTTTATGAGGTGTATTCTTGTTATACACGTCTTAATAAATATGAGGCATATGTATTTAATTTTTCATAGAATATTGTGAGTACTATCTATGCATAAATTAGAGATTGAGATTTTGTTTTCAAAGTCATTATAGTTTTTTTTTTTCCTAATTAAATTAAAATTATTGTTATAAAAACTTGTGAATATGTGTCATATAAATAAATTGTATTAATAAGTTGTGGTATTGCTTTATGATAATTTAACAAAATTTATTTTTAATGGAATGAATATTATATATATATATATATATATATATATATATATATATATATATATATATATATATATATATTTATAATTGTTTTTATTTTTATAATTAAGAATAATAATAATTAAAATAAAATTGCATTTTAATTAATTTTTATCATTTATTTAACCTTCATAATATGAAATGAAATGTGTAATAAATGCTTTGATGTCTAGTTACTATATTTTTAATTTATATAACTATATTACTTTTATATCCTAATTATAATGACAAACGAATAAAAAAAATTAATATAATATTTAGGATAACAAAAACAAATTGTAAATCCAACATATTGCATCATTTTTTCCAATGGGTTGACCCATATTATCTTTATCTAGAAGTTGTAGGAAACTTTCTTACGCTGAAAAAAAATATATTCTCAAAGAGAAACGTCTATAATATTTTAGGTGGCCAAATAAAATATGCTCCAATCCAACAATTATCTTTGAAACGTCCTGTCATAACCATTTCGTTTATCTGTAATTTTTAGTTTTTCCCCGAACAACAATCAATCTTCGAAAAGTTTTCTCCAACTGAAAGAATAGTTTGGCTTACTTCAATTCCTAAACCATTCCTTTATGGTTAAGTGTTAAATTGACGAACATCTCCTAATTAATATGTCTTTGTGGTCCCTGTTTTTACATATTTGATTTCTGATATTTAGAAAGGGATTTGTTCTCTCTGTTAGGATATTCTGACACATGGGAAATAGTTAAGAATAACTTAGTCTACTGTACAGTTAGGTAAAGTGTGTTTCTTTACCATGTACATTTGTAACTTATAATCCAACGATTATCTCTCACCTCAGTATTAACGACACTTGATCCGTGGCTTACCACCCGATTGGTCCATGAACTCTATTTAAAGAGCATGGAGGGTCATTTGTTGGTTAACTGTTTATGATAGAAACATATGTAACTTTTCTTTATATATTAATCAATTCCTTGAAGTGGTCGTGTTGGCTTAGGGCATGAATTGTTTCCCTCTTTGAGGGTTTTAACCACGTGATTATACTGGTGTACTAATTTGTGATCTGTTTGTGAGTGGTGACATTTGGTTCTTGATCTACAGAACTTACCCTATAAATTATTACATGGTATCAGATCTTTTTTGAGGGACACATCTGTTGTTGATCAAGATCTGAAGCCAGTTTGACTGCATGCGAATGTTTTTTTATAGATCTACTATTTTTGTACATTTTTGGGCTTGGAGGAATACTCGGTTGTGTCCGGAGTGTATCTTATAGTGAGGAACGCCTTTTGTTTCATGCGAAAATGTTTATGATTGCCCAAGTTATGTCAGCTTAGATCTGGAGGTATAAAGCATCTATTTTTCAGTTATATTTGTTAATAGTTTTGCTTATTTCATTTTTTTCTGTTTTTTTTCGGTATTAGGTTTTATTTATTTTCCTGATCTATACCCTCTTCTCTGTGTATGCTCTTTGTTGTGCACTCTGTGCGATCTCATAAAATTAGAAATAGGGAAAAGGGACTTTTTTGCTATGTATGCTCTTTCCCTACGTCTTTGTGAGATCTCGGGAAATCATAAATAGTGAAAAAATTGATAGTTTCCAGTAAGGCTAATCGAAAATCTAACATTTTTTCTGTAAGGCATTTTTTTTTTCTCAATTTTTGTGCTTTTTTGTGCAGGAAAAGGCACGCACACCGAAGAGTAAAAAACAAAACAAAACAAAACAAAACAAAAACCCCCCCTTCCTCCTTTCATACAATAACGTGATCCTTTTACTATCTCACATGGTGAGGGGTTAGTTTATGAGAATAGAGGTCTTGGGTTCAAGTCTCCTTCTCAAGCTTCTTTTGTAAAAAAAATTTGTTCAAAGGGGCAGATTATTTTTTTTAAAAGCTGCACTTCATCCCGTTCCCGTAACTATTCGACATCTATAACTCAGATTTTTCAAAAGGCATAACTTCTTCATCCAAAAGCCATCTTTCAAGTCATTTTTTTTGAAACGGCCTAATTTTTCGATATCTTTCCATTGGAGCAGTTATTTTTAGCTTTCCACACCTTCATTTCTTTTAAAAAAATGGAAAGTGCATTCCCAGTTATTCTTAACAGCACCAATTATTTCCAATGGCTACCTCACATAGTAGATATACTTAGAAGTAAAGGGCTTTATAAAATAGCCACAGGTCAAGAAACTAAACCTTCTGATGATGATAAAGTTTCTAAATTGGAAAATAAAAAAGATCAAACACGAGGGTTGATAGGAATGTCCATTGCTCAAGATCTTCTATTTCACATTCTTGACATTGACACCCCTGATAAAGCCCTAGAAAAGCTAAATAATGTTTTTGGAATTCAAAATAAAATCATGGCCCACCAGCTTGAAAATGAGTTGCTTACTTTGGACCCTAATAATTTCTCCTCTAATAAAGAATTTTTGTCCAAATTCCAGACCCTTAGACTTCTTTTAGAAGGGTGTAAGGTCAAGAAGGAAGATGGTAGCCTCATATATTGCATTCTTGCTAATCTTGGTCATGCATACTCTGTATTTGTTTCCACCTTCCATTCCACCAGAGAAGCCATCATTTCTTCAGGAACCACCTACAAGAATCCCTCGTTTGTTGCCTTTTGTGATTCTTTGATAAGATAACAAGAAAAAATTTTACACCTTGGTCTTATCACTATTGGAAACGCTTCTAAGAAAGCCTTAGCAGCCCAAAAAATATCATATAAAAATAATCCCAAGAAGAAGTATCCTAAAAAATATGGTCCTAAACCAAACAAGGGCCCTAAGCAATTTCAATCGCAAACTGAAAAATAAAATCACCAAAATAATAAGGCAAATCAAAAAAAAGGGAAGAAGGCAGATAGACATTACAACTTTTTCAATCGAGATGACCATATAGAGTCCAAATGTTTTAAGAAGATGGAAGCCTTAGAAGCAGCAATGAAGAAGCACAACATCAATTTGGAGCACTCTTCACCTTCATCTTCAGGCATGGCACTTTCTTCTTGTGGTTGTCAAGCATCGTATCTGGTTATGCATTAAATGTATCTTCTTCTTCTCCTTCTCATGAGTGGCTCATTGATTCTGGAGCTTCTTACCGCATGGCTAAAAATAAATCCATGTTTTATTCTTTAAATGATTGTAACACCAAAAATATTTATGTTGGTGATGATAGATCTCTTAGTGTTGTAGGATTTGGAACCATTCATCTAGATAATGGTCAGTTTAATGATGTACTATGTGTTCCTACCTTGTCATGCAACCTTTTATCTGTTTATCAGATAACTCATTTAGGTGAAGGGAAAATAGTAAAATTCTCACCTCATGATGTTGTCATCAAGGACCTCAAAGATCCTAAACATATTTTAGCTACTGGCATTGCAGATGATTCCACAAGGTTGTATAAGTTTGACAACTTTGGGTCATCATCTCTTCCTTCGGTTTTGTTTTCTCATAATGATGATGTGAGAAAACTTTAGCATGAGCGATTTGGTCACTTAAAATATCATTCTTTTCAAACTCTATGTAAGGAAAATATGGTGACAGAACTTCCTATGGTATGTTGCCAAGATGGTGTTTGCTCCGGATGTGTACTCAGAAAACATCATCGGGACAGTTTTGACAAACGTGCCTCTTGGCACGCTTCAGCCCCTTTGGAGCTTGTGCACAGTGATTTATGTGGTCCTCTTCATGTTGTTTCTTTCTCTAGTTGCAAATACTTCTTAACTTTCATTGATGATTTTTCCAAATGCACTTGGGTATATTTCTTAAAACTCAAGAGTGAAATTTTTAACATGTTCTTGGCCTTTAAGGCCTTTGTTGAGAAACAATTTGGACATCAAATTCTTAAGTTAAGATCAGATAATGGCGGATAATATGTTAAATTTTTTTTTATCAACTTCTGCACTGAGCATGGCATTCAATTGCAACACAATGTTCCGTATACTCCACAAAAAAATGGTGTAGCTGAAAGGAAGAATCACACCTTAAAAGAAATGGTTAATTGTATGCTTCAATCAAAAGGACTTGGTCTCAATTTTTGGGCAAAAGCCATTAACTGTGCAAATTACATAGTAAATCACACTCCTACTAAGGTTTTAAAAAATATAACTCTAGAAGAAGCTTGGAGCTCAATCAAACCAGATGTAAGTCACTTTCGTGTTTTTGGAAGTGATGCTTGGGCCCATATTCCCGATGTGAAACATAAAGCCTTAGAACCTAAGAGTGAAAATTGTATTTTTGTTGGATATTCTGAAGATTTCAAAGGATATAGACTTCTTCAACCAAAATCCAAAAATATAATCATTAGAAGAGATGTAAAGTTTTATGAAAATATATCGGCCTGCGAGCCTAGTTTGGTGGGTTTGCCACCTTTGGCCTACGAGCCTGATTCGGCATATGTGCCACCTCTCTCTCTCTCTTCTATTTTTAATAGCATTCCTTCTAGTTCAGATGATGACAGCAAGGATGAAAATCCTCCTCTAACTCGTGAAATTGTTCCTTATACTCCACCGCTTCCAAGATGGGTACGCTCTACTCAGGATGCAGCAGGTTCTCTTGCAGTTGACCTTGTCGATGGACGATGTACACGTTCTTAGTTCGAAAGAGCTTCTTCCTTATTGGCTCAAGTTCCAGAAAAATTTGATCCAGAAACCTTTGAAGAAGCCTCCGGTCATCCTTCAATCCTATCCCAATTTGTTCTTAAAGGGGGGATGTTAGGATATTTCGACACATAGGAAATAAGTTCCTTTTGTGTCACCTTTGTAAATCCTTCAATCCTATCCCAAGTTGTTCTTAAGGGGGGATGTTAGGATATTCCGACACATAAGAAATAGTTAATAATAACTTAGTCTAGTGTAGAGTTGGGTAAAGTGTGTTTCTTTACCATGTACATTTGTAGCTTATAATCCGACGGTCACGATTTGTAGTGATCCGGCGGTTATCTCTCACCTCGGTATTAACGGAACTTGATCCGTGGATTAACACCCGATTGGTCCATGAACTTTATTTAAAGAGCATGGAGGGTCATTTGCTGGTTAACTGTTTATGAGAGAAACATATGTAACTTTTCTTTTTATATTAATAAATTCCCTGAAGTGGCCATGTTGGCTCAGGGTTTGGACTGTTTCCCTCTTTGAGGGTTTTAACCACGTGATTATACCGGTATGCTGATTTGTGATCTATTTGTGAGCGGTGACCTTTGGTTCTTGACCTACAGAACTTACCCTGTAAATTCCTACACTCTCTGCATATTTGATGAACATCTTACAAAGTTTATGACTGTCACATTTCAAGGAGGCTTGAATGTATTAAATTTCACTAAAGTTATGTTGAATGGGTTTCTTAAATCATTTGACTTATATTTTGATTAAGTTTCATAATTTTTTTAGTTAAAATTTTTGTGGAAAAATAAATTATTTATTCAATTTTAAATATACAATTACAATAATTTTCATAAATATGTATAAAATATAAATGCAGAATGGGAAGCTTATCAGTTTAATACTTGAATCAATATATACAAGTAACAATAAAAATTTTTTATAGGTATTTTTCTGGATCTTACATCAAAGGAAAAATTAGTGGCAAAAATTAATATATACTCCCACTAGACCAAACCCCAAAATCATACTAAAGCCCACATCTCTAGATGCAACTCCAAAGTTAATATACAAAATTTGACTAACCTTCAGTTTTGTCCCAAAATCAGAAATCACAAGCCACTACATAGGGCACAACCTAATCAAAATTCATGCTATGTCACTCTCTTTTTACCTCATGGCATATTGGTTCACCATATCGACCATTTTTTAACTTGTCTGGTCTTTTTTTTTATGTGTGCCTTTCCACCAAACTCTCTTGTGGAATATATATGAGTCGCATGGGTCCATTCCAATTGATGCGTCAATTCAGTGGAAACCCAGGTTTTGGGCCTCTCACCTTATGCACTATCATACGAGGTCTCGACACAATATCATCTCATGAAATTAATTGCAATGACATATGACTTTCCCACTTGCTTAATCATAAGTTTGTCTATGTAACGCAACCACCCAATGTGCAATGACATGTCAATACATGCTAAGTCACCCATGATGAGCCAAGGTAAGGGAACCAAAAAATTTGTGTAGGTAACTAAATTACAAGAAAAACATGCTCATTCAGGTCCTTGAGGATGAGGGAATTACATCCTTCCTCACTCAAAATCATTTCATCTCCAAGGGAGTGGCCATGTTCAGAAATTTTGTGGCCCAAAGTTGGCCATGAAGTTTTTATGGTATAGTGCTCCTTCTTGGAGCTATGACATGCATATACATGGTGAAATAATGAAAATAATAATCAAATGAAACATTAGTTACACAAGCATGTTGTTCACCAACATTTCTCCTCATACAAATGGACTGGTGCATAGATCTAACACCTCTCATTCCAAAAGAGAAAAGAAGTGGCTGAATGGAATCCTTCAGAGAGTCACGTTGCCCTCCCAACTCCACATGGTTCATGCATATTTGAAAATAATGATATAGTTCCTCTTCAAAGCCCTTCGAAGTGTAGCTTATTAGGGTGATGTTGTAGAATCTCATGGAATATGTGTGGCTGAAAAAGAACTCATTATAAGACCTTTGTAGTAACTTCTCCTTGAACTTGGAGGCTCTAGATAAGAGTATGCTACCATGATAGTAGATGAATCCTTCTTGGACTGAATAGCCCTCTTCATGTAGCTGGTCATCAAGTACCATGCATGTGTAAAGATCCTTGAAGTAATCCACCAAAAGTTGGGATTCCCAATATGGATCAATCTTCCATAATGACAACGCTGATTATCTATCAAAAGGAATGTCTATCATATGGTTTTTCTCCTCCTTGACATCTCCCATGTCAAAGGTCCATGTTGGAAGGTCATTCCTTCCATGCTTCTCCTCCCACAATGAAGAATATGAAATGAGAGTGGGTAATGATGATGTTGGAAGAATGTCTACCTCCTCCTTCGGCCTACACAAGACTCCCAACACTATCTAATGGTCTTATAATGCTCCCATCCCTCCTGGATCTATGTTTGGAGCATCATGTTGTGAGACATCTCTCACAAAATCTAAATCAAGTGGCCTCCCAGGTGGTTTTCCACTAAATAATAGTGTCCCATGCAGTAATATCATAAGCATAATAGATGGGACTGTAAGGTCCTTGATTCCAATGCGCAAATCCATATCTGATTTCTATGTGGAATTTGTATGTGAGGGATATGTATGCATGCCTTTGATCATTTGAGTCTTACCACTCTTTTTATCCACCCATTCCATTTGCAAAGCCTCCCAATCAGTGGTGAATTTCCCCAAAGTAATCAATCATTTAACACCCAATATCACATTGTTGTCAGGTATGTCAACCACAAATATGTGATCAATCAATGTATATGTTCCCATGGTGACTGATAATGATGGGAAATAATGCATGCATTGCATAGTTCTATCTCCTGGGACCAAAACAGAATATCCCTTAAAAGCATCTGTGGGTATTTCCCTCCTTTGCACTAGTTGGGCATCAATAAAATTGTGGGTGGCCCCACTATAAACCTTCATACACCTTCTTATTTTCAGCCTCCATACACTTTCCTTGCATGGATAGTGGCTTTGAACCACAACTCGAAGGTAGTCGACACTTCCCTTCTTGGATGCACTTGTCCTCCTGTCAAGAACTGTCTTCCTTGCACTCACTTAGAAATTTCTAGCGAGAAATTTAGAGAAGGTAGTTGAACATCACTTCCTTGATCATCGATCCAAGGTGGCTCAAAAAAACATGCGATTACATCATAAAACATGCATACATAGCTGAAATTTTCACATGTAAAAATGAGTGTATGTCTTACTGTGTCAAGAAGTCAAACCACTTCTTACCCACCCACTTCCACGACGAATTTTGATGCTAAAAATATTCTTCATGTGAAACATTTGTTCTCACATCAATGATGTATTCCTTGGTTCTGCTTTCGCCAGTCTTTCTATCCTCTTGCCTCATGTGATTGGGATGATTAGTTGGATGTAATGTCCAACATTGAGAAACAACATGTCCCTTTCTCTTGAAATGCGTGCAATTATTATGCACCTTCTTGGAAATTTGATTTTTCCTCAACTGCTTCATGTATGCCTTCATCCTCTTCCAGCATTTTGAAACATCATGGTTAAACATACCACAATATGCACAACAAATATTTCTTCCATTTAAGCATGCAGAACTGTCATGCCTTGCAGAAACATAATCAACTTGACTATGGGAAGAATTATACCTCACAGGTTGCTTTGCATGTCTATCCCTTTTACCTTCATGAGGAGATGAACTTGTAGAGGTTCTAGCTTTCCTTTGAAGACTAACATCAGTGTTCATGTCCTTAAAACTATTTGAAATATTATGCCCGCCATAAGCTGCATGTCTACAATCTTCTTGCTGCAACATAGACTTCAAAGATTGGAAATCAACCTGAAAACAAGATTTACATGTTTGTGGTTTAGAACTTGAGAAAAAAGCTCTTCTTGAAGTTGCCTCACATGCCTTCATTAATTTGGAGTTTTCGCCATTAGATTGAACATAACCAAGACCAAATTTCTTAGGTATTTCCTCAACCAAAATAGGATCAATCATGCCTTGTACATGCTTTCCTAAAACCTTGCCTTCATAGCCCGTTTTAAACATTAACTTAGACCCTATACTTCTAGTGTGTTTTTAAAATGAACTAACACATATTTCTAAAGAGGAAACTGAAGACAATTTTTTGTGAATTACCTCTGCTTTATGCATGTTCTTGGTCAAAGCATCTTGGGCTTTATGGAGCTACATCTCCATCTCATGAATTCCTTGGAGAATTTATTCCTTCTCTTGCTCCATAGCAAACAATTTCTCACGAAGTCCAGTACTTTATCTTCTATCTTCAAACAAAATCTGCACCATGTCCTTAAAGATGTAGAAGTCTCACTTCATGTCTTCATCGAAGAATCTTGTGAAGGAGGGTTTGGAAACCTCACTTGTACAAGTTTTCATCATGAAAATGAACTAAAATAACTTCAGAAAAATTCACAAAGCTTTCAAAATAATTGACAAACCTTCTAAACAAAATGGTTGTAGAGTCAAGCTCTTCTTCAAGCAGCCTTTTGCAAACAAACAATCGTCAAGAGGGTTTGTGCTTCAAGGGTGGCCTTGAGGTCCTTTGGGTAAGGAAGATGCCTTCAGCCCTTATTCCTTATTTTCCTCTTCTGGAATTAGCTATCAGTAGCTTTCCCTTCACCTCTAGAAAACTGAAGCAACCATCAGTTTGCAAACAGTCAAACATTCAAATTCTTTGCACTATTTAAACACCTTTCAAGTCAAACAAGCAAGCTATTTCTCCGTGAATCAAGGAACCAAGTGCTATGATACCAACCTGATCTTAAAATAGGTTGAATAACTTGTTATTATTTTCAAGAACCTCCCATTGAGCTAAACAAATAAAATATCTAGCTTATACTTAACATTTGTGGAATTTTATACTTGAAATAGGTGTATGATTTTTAATTATTTAAGTGTATTAACTCCATTTTCTTTTTATGAAATTAAAAAAGTGTAATAGACATATAATGCAGCAGTAAAACATCCACACATAACAAAAAAATTAATATAGGATGTCACCCAAATACCATGGGCTACGTCTCCTTGAGCTCTTGTCATCTTGACTTGGCTCTTTGGGATTATAGAAAAATTTCTTTTACAAGTTCCACACTTTACTAAAATGGTTAGTGAACTAAACCAATGGGCTTAGAATACCATCTATATTCTTTTTATGGCTTTCATCACTCTGCAAACATATCTAGGCTCCCTTAGACTGATTCTTTCTGTCGGTGCTCTGGAGGTACACTGAGATTATATATGGCACTAAATCCTTCAGAATTATTTTTTCTATCCTTGAAACCTCACCTAATTTCTATAACACATAAAAAACATCCAAAATGGACTGATCATTTGCTGAAAATGAGCACTGCATCCCCAAACTAGGCCTCCCTCCACAGTTTTACCTGGGGTTGCCCAAAAATTCCCTGTAGGTTCTTGACCTTTAGAATTCTTGATATGGCTCTTAAAATACCTTAATTTTATTTATAATGACAAAAATAGTCAGAATAGACTATTGGTTCACTAAAATTGGCCTCCAGTTGCTCCAGTTTCGCCTCCGACACCTGGTGGCAGCCCCTAGGACTGGGGTCACTGAAAAATTCTCTGTGGGTTCTAGACCTATAGAAGTACTAAAAAGCTTATACAAACTCCTCCATTTTATTTATAAGTATCAAAAAAATCATGAATGACTATTGGTTTGCTGCATAGGGTCTCTAGCTTCCCTAACTAGGCCCCGAACTGTTGCTGGCACTTGCTGGCACTTATAGCCCCTGGAACTTCACTGAAGCATATTGGGCTTCAAAATTCCTCTAAAATATCTTAAAACCACACCATTAGTTCCAAAACATCTCAAACATCCAAAATTGACTATTGTATTGTTTAGAAAGGCCTCAAGATGCACTGGCTAGATCTCAAACTATTGCTAGCCCATGGTGGTCGTAGTGGCCCCTAGAACTTATCTAATGAAAAATCCTGCTCAAAATTCTTCTCAAAATGAGTCTGGAATGTTGGAAATAGTCGAAATTTACTATTGGAACTCCAAAATTGGTCGAATCTAGCTTAAGATAGAGCTTGAACTCATTTTTACCAATGACCACTAAAAATCCTCCACTAAACCTCGAGGAACTGGACTTAACTCCAATTAAAGTTGGAAAATTCTGAATTTTTGGTGGCCGCAGCTAATTTACTACCATAACTAACCATTAGTGTTTAATGTGATCGTTAATTTTTAGCACATGGTTGAACTGTCTGTGGTTAATTATCCGTAATCGCTAGCATAAACCACATGGATATATTTAATTTTAATGCTGCATGTTACAGGTTTCCAACGGGACTGTAAATGCTGGTGGGTTATAAAACCGTCGGCTGACCGTTAATAAAACAAATGCCATGTGATCATTACAATAATGCTGGTGGTGATCGCAAGGGGGGTCTGATATTGGTGCCTGGTCCCTGGGCTATGGTTCTGTGGGGAGGCTCGCCCTTAGGGCTGGCCCCACCTCCGAGCCCCAACTCGGATTACAATGCATTAAATATAAATTGTAACCATATGTGGTTAAGAACTACCACACAACCCGAATGGTAAATTCTTGGCGCTCTATGCATGAGGGCTCACGCTCGAACCTGTCCAGCTCCCAAGAATTTAATAGACCATTCCAGGTCCTTGTGGTGGCCTCCTATAGGCCCAAATTAAAACACGTGCAATCAAAAATGAATCAAAACCTGCCACTTGTAAAAATTTGACTAGTCCATACGAAATATTTTGTAGAATATTTTGGGGAATATTTCAAGGAATATTTCAAGAATATTCCCTGGAATATTCTCTTTTAAATTTTTCCCAATCCAAGTAAAACTTAGTTAAAGTCCAAAAACTGAAGTTTACTGGACTTTTCAAACTGCGATAACTTCTTCATACGGTGTTGGGTTTTCAAACCGTTAATGGCATCGGAATTAGGAAGATGAGTTCTATCCATTCGCTTAGGTTTTGCACACTTTCGAACACTTTGAATTTTGAGCTATCACTTAGGTCCATGATCTAGTTTTGCTCAGGTGCACAGTATCATACACATGCACCAATGTTCATTTTATATTTTTTAGAAACATCGACTTGTGACAGTGAAATTATTGTGATTCTTTAAAATTCATTATTCCTCAAAAGTTGACACATATATTATAACAATATTCATATAAATTAAATTTCTATTGGTGAATTTGAATGTGATTTTTGGATGAATTTGTTATATCATCATATTTTACATCTCTTCATTATAATATTTAATCATTCATCTCTTTAATAAGTGGTGTAACATTTCACAGAGACAATGGAGAACACAATAGAATATATATATATATATATATAAGAGACTCTTTTGTCATATAAAATGGGATAGTTATTGGTAACCCTTTGTCTTTCAATTCTGACACTATGTCCATTACATTAAATAAAATGTCTGATTTCACACATAAATATTTCAAAAAATACAATGCCTTGATTTAATATCCAAACATATTAATCATCATTCTTCGCTGGAACTTGTCTCACTGCTCGAGCTACTTCCATTACTTGGGTTATTTGAAGGAATCTGTGTTAATTGTGTTAATTGTTTTCTTCTTCCTCAAGTTCCATCTACAAACATAAAAATAAAGTGTAATGAGTGTATCTACATTGGTGAGAATAATGAAAATTGAAATATTAAATAATATACATCAATGTGAATCGAAAATAAATGTACCATAGCAAGAATTAACTCGTTAACTATACACATTCTTTCAAAGCCTAACTTCATGCCTTGTTTCAACAATTATTTTGTTGACGCAGTTCCATACTTTGTTTCGTGCAAGTTTTATACCCCATAACAAAGCATAGATTTAATATAAAATATTTTTTTTTCTATTATTTATAGACGAATCTAAGTAAAACAAGATAGATACTTATAAATTCCACAATTAATTTCTGATATGCCAACATATATTGACAACCATACTTAACCCAATGTCAATAAATCCTTCTCATGTTTCTTTTTTGTATGTTAGTACTTGTTTGAATACATTCAGTTATGATTTTTGTAAAACAACTTAAAATATACAAAATGAAATCTAGTTAAGTTGTCATAAGGAAGTAATAATTACTCACAATCATAGAGATCAACCCTTTTCTTCCTTGTCCTATTTTATGTGCTGAATGGGTTCCATTTTCTTTTCTTTTCTGAAAGAAAATACTTGAAAATTAATATTTCATGCTAAATTATTTATTTATTGTACCTAATCGAAAAATTCAATGATGACATATAATATTTGAAGCACATTGTTGTTGAGATGGCTTCTCGTGTGATGCAATTATGTCCATTTTTTTTTACCATCTCCTTGTACCCCTTTTTCGATGTTCCTACTGGCATATTTTTGATATTGGCTCGTTCATCCTTTGACATTTTCATAACTTTCCTGAAAAATTAACTTGACAATAAACTATTTAAGTTTTATATTGATATATGAAAACTAAATATATAAAAAGTGATATTTATAAATGTTTGTTTTGTCATAATATATACATATAATTATAGAAAAACATTTAAAGGAATATTACTCTTTCAATACTTTTTTTTTTGTTATTTTACGTTTTTTATATTAAATTTTTGACATGTCTCATTGACCAATTCTCTGGAAACTCTTCGTGTAGTTTAAATAAAATTTGGTTCTTGAAATCATCGGATTGATTTTTGTATTGTCAGTGGAAATAATGTCTATACATTCATTCCACTAGATCCCTCAAAGTTTTGTAAAATTATTTCCCCGTTTCGTTAACCTCCAGAACAACTCTAGATGAGCTAAGGAGCAATTCATTTTCATTTGCATGTTTTATTTTTTTCTCTTCTTAGAACAACATTCCTTTTCTTCGATGTTGGTCCCTATAGAACATTAAACACATTTGAATTAATAGGTATTTTGAAATATGTTATCTAATATTTTTAAGTATATTATTAATGAAAATTAAAAAAATAAAGTCATATTGGATCGATAGTATTTTTTCATTCACTTGATTCATCCTTCTACAAATTTTTCATCAATATTTTATGCTCTTCTAGTCTTAGGTCAGAAGGAATCTTATCAAGCCTCGTCATTTTTTGGCTCTGCATGACACACAGTAAACAATACATATTATTTAATCTTACATATAGTTCAAAAAGAATAATTTTTGTAAAGAATTTACAAGGAACTTGCCATTTTTTCTTTTCTGGATGTGCTATTAGTATTTTTGCTAGTTGAACTCTTGTCATCCATTTTTTATCAATATTAAAACTATACCATTCATTAATATATTTTATAAATAGATCACATACTTTTCATGTAAAAAATAAATCAAGAATATGGTGCATCTATCTAAATTAAATGAGTAGTGTGTTTATATTTTTAACCGACCGATGAAACTTTCACCACATAAGCACCGACAATAGAAAAAAAATTCAACTATAACGATGAGATATGTTATTATAAACACACCATCACAACATTAGAAACATTATGTGGTGCTCTTTGTCAATAGGAAACTCGATGCGTTTTATTAATATGGGAGCACCAATTAACATAAACATAAATGAATGGAAAACTATTTTTATCAAACAATTATTTTTGTCAATACACGCCCGATGCATTATACTAAAAGCACGTACCAGTGTGTTATATTAAGCAGGGCTCACCAACTAACAACAATTTTTTTTTAAAAACTGTGCAAGGGCCGACATGGATTTGGATTCGACTCTGCAAGTGATCCCATGGGTTAGATGTCAAACACCTATATATATATAGTAATACAAACCCTATAAATCTAAAATGAAAAGCCATAATTGTAAATTTTTGCAATCACATAAACAAGAAGAAGCAAGGGTTTAACGTAAGAATGGATTTTATTTTTTATTTTTTATTTTCATTTTTATTTTTTTCTGAATTTTAATTAAATCTAAATAGGAATAGAGATTGTAAATTAGTTTATTAGTAAAATTCACAGTTAAATTTAATTTTTTAAATATGTGCATGTATTAAATCTAACACAAACTGTAAAAAAACAAGTACTAGAGTAAAATTTAACATTTTGACTATACTACAAGGTTTTTGTGTGAATCATCATATGTTTTAATTTTTGATTCTGTAAATAGTGCTCTTGTTCGAAAGTATTTTTCTGCTCCACAATGCTCTCTTGCTCTACGTATGTCTGTCGTGAAAATCCCTTCCTGAATGTTTTTGGAAAAATAATGAAATAATGAATAGCTTTTACTATTTAAAGAACTTTCTATGAAATTACATTTTCGAAAATCATTTGTCTCTCATTTTTCAGTTTACCGCTTTTTTTTTAACTTAAAAAAATAAAGTTGTATTATGTTTCCCTGACAATCGCTGTGTTTGTTAACCAACCACACTTGTGTGTCCAGTAATAAAACCACACCAGTGCAGTTAATAGTACATTAGGACTAATAACAATTACTCCTTTTTTAACACACTAAAATTACTTTTAGGTATGTACACCAAATTTTATTGTTGATTTTTCTCAAATGCAGGGAGAAAAACTCATGATTATATTAAATGGACAATTCTTCAAAATCCATCTCATTCCATAATATTTCCCAAATTCCATTGCAGAGTTCTCCCTATCCATCTCCATACGTAATTAATTTAGATTATATTTATATTTCATTATCTAATTGTTTTTTTATCCATGTCAATCACCTGAATAAATTAACGTATACAAATTTGGAGGTTCATGCAGATTCATACTCGAGTTTAGATGCAGAAAATACTCAAAAATTTCTAAAACGTTCGAAGCTCTTATCAGTAGTAGAGTACTGTAAGGTGTGGTTAGTAGATGAAAATTGACAACTTCTTCACCCTTCCAATTGTAACATGCCATCTTCTAGCCACAATCTAGGGATAATGATGGTAATATTTTTTTGGTAAAATGTAATTATTTCAACTTCAAACCAATTAATCATGCATTGACATGCTTACTAATTGATATCATCGATATTGTACTAATCATGTTCAAATATATTTTTTAAAATTATTAGGATTCTAGTTATGATGAGAAACCTACCTACCATCTTCTATTGCACCCCAAGATAATTTCAAATTGAGAGAAGGATGAATTTAGAGAAAAAATCAGAGAGGAACGATATCAAGAATGGTTGGATCAACCACCTATTCAATTCCCACTACATCCATATTCCCCAATTATGAATGACTAAAAAAATAGTATTTCTTCACAAGCTGGCAATGAAGGAAAATAGAGGTTTTTATGGAGATTAATTAAGGGAGATGACTTCCATGGAGAAAATGTTGTTAGATGCATTCCAAAATGATGATCAGCTAGGGGATGATGCTCATATCACTGGTACCTTTTTCGAAAGGCTAAAATTTTCTTCCACCACCCCTCTCTTTGAACCTGGAGGTCAGTCAAAGTCAACCTAGTTGGGGACAATGATGTTATTGTACAACTTGAAAGCAAAGTTTGTCTTTTCGAATGCATGTTTCTCAGAAAGTTTGAGGTAATTTACCATCAAGTCCCTTATATTTTGAGAAATATTGTCACACAATAAACATTACAAACGGTAAATTTTATGAACGTTAATAATTACTGGAATTGTACATTTAATATTTTCCACAAACTACAAGTTATTCAAAGATAATTTTGTTCCAAGTGATAGTGTCTTGACTAGTAGCTGCGAAGAGGCAAATAAATTCTTGAAAATGTTGAGTGTTGAGTACATATCATATCATGCATGTCCAAATGATTGTCTTTTATATAGAGGATAATATGTAGACAAAGAGATATGTCCAAAATGTGAGCATGAAAAGTATGATAAATAAAAAAATAAGGGTAAATCACCTAGTCCTCCTCTTAATATATTGAGGCAAATGCCTAATCTCAAGGATTCAAAGGATCTTTCATTGCAAAGAATGGGCTATGTTGTAGGGATGGCATGCCTCACATAGAAGAGAGTTGCGATTTATGTGAATCTAAATAGCTTCATTAGCCATGAAACATATAGAGGATACATGGAACAAAAAATTCAAGGATGAAGTACGAAGTCTACGACTCAGAATAGCCATGGATGGCGTCAAGCCATCCCTCCAAAACACTAACTATTTTGTTTTGCTTGTATTAGTGATCGATAACAATATCTCCCCATGGTTGTTCGTGAAGAATGAACATATTATGTTGGCTTCCATAGTCCCTAGTATAATACAAGTGAATAATATGGATGTATACTTACAACCATTGGTATATGAATTGAAGGAATTATGGGATGGGATAAATATATACGATGTATCAAGATCCCTCGTAGCATAGAGGATTTTTAATTTGTATGGAATATGTGCATAAACCCCACATGATTATATAGACTTAGGAGTTTTCTATGGTAAATTACATGTTTATTGATTTGTTTATATACGTAAAAATACTCTTTCGCATATTAATTTAATTCATTGTAATTGTTCTTATCTTCATGATATTCTTTAACCTACCCTGCATATTGTATACAATAATTTCACAAGTCTTGTAACAAAAGGGTATTATGGATGTAAATGTTTTTGACCTTATCTGAAAGCTAAATGGTCCAATGACCTACGAAACCACTGTATGACTGCTCCATGGTATTCCTCCCAGAAGAATACCCTTACAAAAGAGAAGCATGTGCTTTCAATGGTAAACGAGAGAGAATATAAAGGTCTGCAATAACGACACCATCTGAATGGCTTAGAGCATAAGAGAGAGAGAAGGAGAAGGAGTTCATAGAAATGTTCAATTCAAATGGGGAGCCTATGTTTGATGATCCATAATTCTTCGAGACCTATGTTGAGAAATTTCCCATTGGGATGAAAATGAAATCTATATTTATAGCCTTCCATATTGGGAGCATCTTAAGATTACCCACATACTAGATCCCATGTATATAATTGAAATTGTTTGATATTCTTTATGGAAGCACATTTCATAAGAAAAAAGTGAAACATTAGCTGTTAGGAATGATCTTATTACTTCAAAAATTAAAAAGAAACATTGTAATAGACAATTATAAAGTACATGAGAGGCTAGTCACTCTAATTTAAATTTCAAAGAAGGTGATGTTCCATGGATTTAAGAAATAGATTATATTTCTTTGGCAAAGGAATTTAGAGGGTGTCATATTAATTTGGGCATTCACTACAGCGTTGCTTTAATGTGGAAGACATTTGTCAGGGTTGAAATCACATGAACATTTGAATCTTATAAGAGTACATATAATGTCAAAAGGATGATTTTATTATTTGTTATATTAATAATTTTTATCCCATAGGATCATAAAACATAACTAATTTTGTATGCACGTGTTTATAACTTTGCAGTGTCATTATACTTTGTACATGCATGGGTGTGTGAAACATGACTTCCCCCAAGACCTAGGATATGCCATATCTATATTATGTGTATTTTTACATTGGATCATGTCAAAGGAGATTCATGTGGCTAGCATTCCATGGTGGCATCATGACATAGTTGTGATTGTTTATATGTTTAACAAGGAACCATTGAAGAGTTTCATGGACTTGTAGGTTCATCTTATAAATCACCTAGTAGATGAGTTTGAATTATTTGGGGTGGTTTCTTGTCATTTTATTTTCTTCTTAGAGAGGTACATTAGGAAATTGAAAGGTTATGTTCGAAAAAGTGAAAAACCAAGGGGTCTATGGGAGAGGGGTACATATCCTATTATTATTTATATTATGCTAGTGAGTACTTCAAGTATATCGAAAAGACACCAGGTGCAGTGATTTGGGATGATAAAAGGGATGAATAAAAAATAGAAAGGGAGCTTCTCCAAACATGTGGAAAAATGTGTCTGATAAAGATTAAGTGACTTATAAGTTTTCAAATTTACACAAAGTAACTATTCATATTGGACTTCGATATAATGTATATTTTGATAACATATGTACTATATGTCTATTTTATTTCATCATTGAATGTAGAAATTGAAGCAATCAATTAATTTGCTCCTTACAATTCTGAAGTGACATAGTCGTGGGTCGCATTGTATGAACAAAAGAAGATGAAATGGGATAGTAACAGATAATAATTTAGACTATTGAATGATAGAAGCATTCCTTATCCTAATCATTTAAAAGAAAATATGCCAATTATATACCCCAATAGTTGGGTTGCTGACCAATTTGGGGAGAAATACAGTGCAACTAGTCATTACCCATGTGTTGAAGAGGATGCGCTAAATGTAGGGATTGGGTGCAACAAGTCGGTAATAACCTATTTATGTAAATTTTAAACTCAATAATGCAATTTTGAAATGTAACATATATATTTTATGTTTTAAGAGTTGGGTTATTATACACATGACACTATGATTTTATAACATGTTTTATATGTTCATTTGTCTCCATCTATGTGGGCATATGGACACCATTTTTGCACAGAAAATAACGATGATGAACACATGACACAAGACTATGGAGTGTAAGTCCACTTTGATCAATCTAGTTGAGCAATCCACCGTGATAAAAACCTAGTACGAGGTATGTTAGGTTACGCCGGAAAAATAGAAGAGATCATTGAAGTGAACTTCTCTTCTTTCTAATGTGTTTTTTAGGTGAAAGTGGTGGGACACCTTTGATCCTAATAATGTAAAGGAATATCACGATAGTAGGCTGATATGTATCAAATCTAGAAATATGTGGGATTAAGCTAAGGAGCCTTATGTTTTCCCCAAAAAATATAACTAGGTTTTTTTTACCCAGATGTGCTGGATAGGGTTTGGTGGTTCCTATTGAGACATGACCCTAGATCAAAACATATTTTTGAGAGTGATAATGTTATCCTACCAAGCCAGCTAGAAGGTAGTGAGGGTGATGAGAAAAGAGAGAGATATGGTACATGTGTTATTTCATCATTTATACTATTTAAGATTGGTTTTTTATAAAGAAGAGGACTTAACCTTATAACTATGAATATTATTTTCCAAACCTTATAATATGTATTTTGAATTAATTGGTTTTCATTATATAAATGTAAAATCATTTCATTGGATAATTTGCAATTATGTTGACCCTAAAAGAAAAAAGGACATTGGTGAGGGTCGAAAAATGTCACCATAAGCTCATTGGTGACAGTGAAAATAACCTCCATCACAAAAAACTGAATGTCACCAAAGGTGGTGTTTCCAAAAGTATAGGTGTTGTGGTCACATTCAAGGTCCGTTTCCAATAATAATTTATAATGAAGGATAGTGACCGTCACCATTTCATATGAGCAATGGTCACAAACCGTAGCGTCCATCACCAGAGAATTGAACGTCACCAAAGGTGGCGTTGCCAAAAGTATGTCTTGTGGTGACAGTCAAGGTCGGTCACGAATAATGACCGTCACCATTTCAAATGAACAACAGTGATTTATTGTGATGGTCCCTTCATGGCCGTCACTATTGATGCATATATATGTTGGAATTCATTGACCGTCACCATTTCATATTTTCCTGAGGGTCGAAAAATGTCACCATAAGATCATTGGTGATGGTCAAAAAAGCCTCACTCACCAGAAATTAATCGTCACTATAATATAAGGGCACAATGGAATCAAACCACCAACCTCCTGCTTGTAAAGAAGTTTCTCTTCCATTGAGCTAGCACCCTTTAAAGAATTTGGCTTTAAAAAATTATACCTTGAAACTTTATAAATTGCAAATTCTACAAATTCCAATAAATTCTACTACAGCGGAGAGGGATGAATTTTTTTTACAAATAACGAGTCAATTAATGTAAATATATCAAGTAAATCTATCAAATAGATATGGTGTCATTCTAGTTAAAATAGGCATTTTCATCATATTGAGTAGTGTCATGTACACGCAAATGAACCAAAATTACATCATCAATTTTGCATGGTTGACCTATAAAGCTCGTACCTATTACAAATAATTGAAGGTGTCTGATGATGAGTAAAGTTAGATAACACTTTCATATATTGAAAACTTGAGGCTAACTACAAATCACCCAAAAATATTCAAAGAATAAATAATCATTGATGAAAAATGTATAGAAGCATAAAATTTGACCATATCAATATATAAATATAAACATCTACCCACAAAATAACTATGTACCAGAAATCTTGCATTATTTACCAACAATTCTAACATTTAGTTACAAAATTTCCACTAAATTTAAAGTTACAAAAGAAAAAAATATTGCAAAACACAAATCAGAAATACAAAAATTATCTTTTAACATCTATAATTATGTGGAAGCCAAATTATCTTCCCCGTGTCATTGATATCTAGCTTAGGTGGCTAAAAGGAGGTGCTGTGATCCTCCCCATATGGATTCAAATCCGACTCGTCACATGGTTTCTCCTCGTAGAGTGATAGCCTCTGAAAGGAGTCATTTCATGTGGATGGGATAGGTGTGACTTTTGATGGATTAGATTCCTCAGTCATAACAACTTAGCTAAGAATGGATTTCTAAGTCCATAGGTGAAATTCTTGTCACTAACTGGAAGCATTCAAACCAAAAAAACCATGCTCCCCATCCTTTAGTTTGCAACAGTATAATCCCATGTTAATATGTGACAGGACTTATGATCAACTAAGTTGAGAAAGGCAATAACCACTTAGAGTTCTAGTGTTCGAACCATGAATGCAACAAAAATTTTGTGCACATAATATATATAAAAAAATAGTATTAATGGAAATCATAGTTCAATATAAAGGCTTCTAGTTATTGTTACTGTCATCCTAGAATGCCACCCATCAAGAAGTTGTGTTGTATAGTCAAGTTTTTCGTTGTTTTTTTTTGTGAGAAACTTATTTATGGATACTAAATACTCTCAACAAAAGTCACAGATTGACATCATATATCCTTCATTATTTAATGATAGAGCTTATGATTTACATGCACTGACCGAACTTATCATACAACAAAAATGAAAACATAAAAAACAGTAATAGATGTAGATGTTAAATTTCTAATCATTGAAGGAGACAAAATAGGTAAATAATATGTCTCAATAACATATTTTTTACTTTGGAGTATGTTAAATGTTTCAATGGATACAAGTGATGGTCAATGCATGAAAAACAATCATGCACCATGTTGCAAAATAAAAATACACCAGTTCTCTTAGAGAGTGGGCACTTGGAACCCACTCTCATACAACAAGCCTATCATACAAAAAAATTTCTAAACTTATCATACATCAAAAAGGAAAACAAAAAGAGCATTAATATGTCTAGCTAGTAAATTTGTAATCATTGAAGGAGACAAAATAGGTATATAATATGTCTCTAAAACACATTTTTTACTTTCAAGCATGTACAACGTTTCAATGTCTGCGAGTGATGGACAATGCAGAAAAAATAAACATGTGTCATGTTGCAAAATAAAAATACATTAGTTCCCTTGAGAGTGGACACTTGGAGCCCACATATGTCAACATGAGATTTTAACAGAGGAGCGAAAAATATGGTATTCAACTCATGATCATATCTTCATTCTAATATTAACTCTTGCTCTAGAGGTGACCCCAAGAGTCCAAGTTTGCCTCAGAGCAGCTTAACCATAGTAAAATTATCTACCAAATTTTTTTGTTTCATTACAAGTGGCTTATGTAGCTCAGCTTCCTAAAAATATTTCATGCGTATATTGTGTCTTGACTCTTACCAATGGGTTCATACTAAATCTTGATGGGGGGACTAAGTTACAAGCAGGCTCCAGTTTAGATACTAACTTAATTACAAAATAAGGAAATGATATGCTCAATATTGAAAGAGAATCTACCCTCAAGTAATCAAGTTTCAGATAAATGGGTTATCAGAGATTAGAGTATTCAAAATATCTCAAAAGAAACTAGGTTTTTTGTTGCAAATATTATTATAATAAGGTTTTCCTATGTAAGAAGATGGCTTAATAAGATGAGGAACCAGATAGGGTAACGAAGGAGATCATTTAGGACTAAAGCAAATTTAAGTGAGAATTCAGACCACTCCATGTTGGAAGAAAATAAGAAAACATGTGGCACATGTGGATGTATGGGAATATTGGCACCACTATTCATGTTAAACCACTGCTCTCTTATTTAAGGAAAAAGGGCTATTTCCTCCACCAAACATAATGAATTGAATAGAAAGCACAGTTATCATTGTTTTGGGTGGAGGAAAAATATTGTTGGCTACCTCTATTTTCCTAGCCTATTTTGAAAAGAACATCAAAAGACATATAAAATATGTATACTGCAATCAATGATCTACTTTGAAACATAGTTCATAGTGAGGACCAATTTCAGGGGTTTTTGAGACTCCTACTAGACACAAAGGGGCTTGTAGTTCTACATGTCCCTCAACGATACCCTGAGAAATTAAACAAGATGAAGCTTTGAATAGGAATTTGGTGCTAACGCATTGGTCAAGGTGATGGTAGATGAAGAAAGGGCCATTTTTAAGGAATTTGTACATTTCACCTAGGAATGATTGAAGCAATGGCACCTAAGGATCATATCTTGGCATGGTTGGTAAAGGCTAAAATAAAAAAAATTCTCATGGCCCTTTACAACAAGGTATAGCCACGTTATGGGGATGCACCCACCCTACCCCCTTGGGTTTTAACCTCATGACACAACTCAATTTTCTAATTAGAATTTGCAAATCCATATACACCCTCAAGGAAACAATGGTTCATGTTCAAACGGTTTGAGACTTTTAGGTGGTGCTCTTTGATAGGTAAACAAGTGATAATACATAATAAAGGTCTTGGTAGAACCCTCTCTTAGGAAGCAATGTAATTATGTGTAATTGTGATACACTTTTTTTGTTTTCCCCCCTAAAAATGAACACATTACAACATGTAATGAATAACAAAATATAAAGGAGAAGATTACCCATTGAGAAGCTTGAAATTGTTGGGAGTTAAAATGTTGACGTACTTTTTAGCCATGAAAAACCCAAGGAAACACATCACGAAAACTTTTGAAATAGGTAAGACTGCAAAATTTAGCATTTTAAATATGGATTCTAAGTCATTCCCAATTGTTATAATCATTGTATGAAGAAATATTGAGAATATAGAAATACAATTGATTTGTTTTCAGACCATATAGACTAGTAACTCCTTACTTCGTGTTAATCTTCTTCAGTCCAATCGCAACAGTCCTTGTCTAATTTCCACTAGAAGGTGACACAAATCCATAACATGGTCTCAACTTCTGGCAGTCGTGATTCTAAAAAATCATCAACTATGCCAAATGAAAGTAAAATCTATTTTCTCAACAAAAAACTAGAGAAGAGCCTCTAATCACCAACCTATATAAAAGGATGTTCTTTTATGTAAGGGAAAAAAACAGTAAGAAAAAAGCAGTGCAACTCATGCAGGACACAATCCAGTCCAAATTAATATAGTTGAATAGTTATCAAACACATGCAACAATTATTCCTTGAAATGAGTGCTAGAATTACAAGGGATATACATATATTCAAAATTCAGTGCTTAAAATAATCACAACTTTATGAGTAAATTTGCATGCAATTGTTGATACACAAAAATATATGCAAATGAAATTTTCTCCAAAATAGTTCAGTGTTAAAAAAATTTATTATGCTTCAGCTATCTGCCGAATATTTGAAATGCATGAAGAAGAAAGCACTCTTTTTGATACAAATAGAAACAAAATTATGAATATTCTATAGGAAACCAATCTAATATGCTCTAGATTCTGATGTAGTCTCTAAACAATTTTATGTATTTTGAGAAGATACTGTCAAAGACAGTGACTCGAAAATTTGGCCAGGGGCCCAACAATGTCTACTCATAATGCAACTAAGATTTAAATTGCAAATGAAACATGTCACTCACTGTAGTATTATTTTACGGAGGTGTTCAAGATGGGCTACTCAAGAAGGAAAAATCATGAGAATGTTTGTTTGAAGAGAAACCAGCTATTTGTAGATTTTTCATAATTCATGGAACTATGAAACAATGATATAAGTACACACATAATGGCTACAGTTTGTATTCACATTCTATACTTTTTATTTTCCTCTTCAAGTACACACATTATCAATTCCATAATTTTAAAGACTTAGCATATGCAGATCGGAACTTTGCCTCTTCAAAGCGATAAGAAAAAAATTCTCTTCAAATGCTAGAACATGCATACCAAAAGATAAGTAATAATCCATATAATTTGAAGTAGATTAACTTACCATTCAATCATATTTTCTAGTGTCACATATCTTCCCATTTTTTCTAAAATCAGACATAGTAGAAATAAATTAAAAACAAAGTACACACAAAAACAACAAAGTCTATCAAAAAAGAAAATAAAATTCAAAATATTCAAAACAAGAGAAAATATAGACATAAACCCACAACTTGATACAATTTTCCACCAAACTAAAGCCCTTTCCTAGAGAGGTACCTCCTGAGAGTTGGTTCATACTAAAACTTAATGGGGCAGCTAGAGTCCAAGCAGGAAGATCTGGGAATGATGGGTTAATAATGCATCACAATGAGAGTATCATTTTTGCTTTCTCCATTGGCATATCAAAAAAAATCTAAATTCGAGGATCTAATTCAGGGACTAAGTTAAGAAATGAATAAGGCAATGATACACTCAATATTGAAAGAGACTCTACCCTCCAGCAATCAAGGGTTTCAGAAAAATGGGGTATCAGATATTCAAGTATTCAAGATCTCTTGAAGGAAATTAGGTTTCTTGTTTCAAATATTCCTCTAATAAGGTTTTACTATGTAACAATATGGTACAATAAAATGAAGAACCAGATAGGTAACTAAGGAGATCATTTGGGACTAATTAAAATTTAAGTGAGAATTTAGACCACTCCATGTTGAAAGAAAATAAGAGAATGTGCAATATGTGTGGATGTATGTGAATATTGGCACCTCTAGTCATGTTAAATGTATAGTTTCTTCAAACTTGTTAGCTCACCAAGCCATGGTGACATCACTTCCATGATACATCCACCAGGAAGAGACTATATCATGTGAGGTGGCCTAAGGTTATAAAAGGTGGAGAAAACAACCATAGAATGTAGGGGATTGAAAATGATTGGAGTTAAACAAAGAGGATTGGCATCATGAAGCTAATTTTTTTAAGAACATTATGTTTAAATGGAAAATTATACTAAAGCACATAAAGGATAATGATGAAAAAATCAGAGATGGAAAATTCACAGACCTCGAGGACAACATAACAAATGATAACCTGAATATTAATAATAGACGAAACCATTTCAATATTAACCAAGGTATTGGAAGTTCAATTATCTAAGAGAGTCCCGGGGATGTAGAAAACATCAGGTCCATGCTTTTCAGCGATGATGGATGAGAGCCAAGGTTGCAGGGCATCATATTCGCAACCAAAATATGAAGAGGTTTCTTCATTTTTAAATTTAATTACAAGATTATTTTTCTTTGAAATTTGATGGGTAATTCCACATAGGCTTTAGAAATTACAGTAGAAACTAAATTCATACAAGATGTTTTGTTTTTTCAAAATGGAACGAGATCCTTCATCTCCTTTTCATTTTATTTTTGGTTACTGGGTCCAATTTGAGGGAATGTTTTTCTATGAATTATTAAGTGTTACAGTGAGTGGTGGCCATAACACTTACTAGTTTGGGATTACAAGGTAGTCTTTCACCATATCTTGGTAGCCTTTCATTATTACATACTTTCAATCGTTCTAGTAATGATCTGTCAGGAACAATTCCACCGAAGTTGGTTCAGCTAAAAGCTCTTGGAATACTAGACCTTCGCTATAATATGGTCTCGGGTCCTATGGCAAGATTATTATCTAATTGTACGCGTCTTCAGTGGCTCCCACTTTTCATAAAAAACTTGATAGGGACTATACCAATAGAATTTGACTGTCTAGTCAATTTGCAACATCTACACTTGGCGAACAATAATATTACTGAGTATTCCAATTTCTCTAAGAAACTACACCTTTCTCCAAGACTTGATCATTAGAAACAGCAATACCACTTTTAAGATCCCTTATGTTTTGGGCCTGCTCAGAATCTAGCCTATATTCATGTTAAAAACAACTCTCTAACTTGCCACATTCCTTTTTCCCTCAGCAACTGCATATTTCTCCAAGATTTTTCCATTGGATACAACAATCTTACTAGACCAATCCCTTCAGTTTTGCGTATGCTCAGAAATCTATCTTATCTGTACTTTCAAGGAAACTCACTAAGTGGTCAGATCCCTCGAACTCTTGGAAATTGTACTCAGTTGTGGTATATTTCCTTTTTCTCACAACAGTTTGAGTGGAAGAATTCCTTCTGAATTGGGGTTGTTGCAGGAATTCGAAATTCTTGTATCTAAAAACAAACAAATTCGAGAATGTCATTACTCCATTTCTGGGAAGCCTCTCTTCCCTGCAGATTTTATTTTTGGGGGACAAAATATGGTCAAGAAGTGTACCACCTGAGTTTGGAAGCTTGAGAAACATTGGCAAACTGTCTATTTATGGTCCCAGTAATATTTAAGGTGTGATCCCATCAGAAATAGGAAATTGTAGAAATCTTGAATGGTTGGATTTAGGAGCCAACAATATTTAGGGCTCCATCCAAAAAAGTATATTTCAGCTTCCCCTGTGAACCTTAAGTCTGCTTATGAATAATATGAGCGGTGATATACCTGAAGCCATTGCAAATTTCAGGTAGTTGAGCTCCCTAGTTCTGTGAATAAATATGTTCTTAGGTGTCATTCCTAAGTCCATTACCAGATTGAATCAGTTAACCTATTTAAATATTGGTACAAATAGGTTAAAAATTAAACAACATCATACCTCAGGGTATTGGTAATTTAATTATGCTGGAAAACCTTTAATTTGACAACAACCATTTAATATGTGGCATACCCCAAGGAATTTCTAATTTAACCCAGTTGATCCAGGTAAATTTGGGTGGAAATTATTTCACTGGATGCATACCAAAAGAATCCATTACATAATTTACTCAATTGTCCTTCCTACATCTAGGTTGAAATATGCTCATCGGTGGCATAACAAAATTCATTACAGAGTTGAGTAACTTGAACTTCTTACATCTAGGTTCCAACATGTTAGGTGGTAGCATACATCAAGGCATTGGTAATTTGAAAAAGCTTCAAAATATCTACTTGGATACTAACAATATCACAGGTACAATCCCTGAAGGTATTGGACAATGTGTGGAGCTACAACAGTTAGATTTGTTCGAAAGAAAGTTGAATGGAACTATCCCTCATTCTATAGGGAACTGCAAGTCTTTGATGGTTTTGACTCTTATGGATAACTTGCTTTCAGGTATACTACCATCAATTTTAAAAAGGTTTACAAAATTGCAGATACTGAAGGTATCTGAAAACAACCTTAGTGGAGCTCTAGACATATAATTTCTAGTGTCTATGAAAGTCATTTCTACTTATTCTAATAAATATTTTGGGATCATGCCTGAATCATTGGCCATTTGTGCCCAGCTTCAGCTACTGGATTTAAGCAAAAAAGGAGTAACAGGGGACCTTCCTCATTACATTGCATTTTTTAATGAATTAAGAGTTTTAAGTCTGGGTTATAACAGGTTCTTTGGTGTTATTTCTCAATGGATTACAAATCTCACACATTTTTCAAGTGTTGGATTTATCCAACAATAAATTTAGTGGAAGAGTGCCATCCAAACTTCAAACACTAAAGGGGTTCAAAATTCTTGGGTCTTCCCAACTTAGCCTTAATACACTCTATGAGGATTTGACGATTGTAACGAAAGGAAATGAATATGATTTGACATATGTACTAGCTACAAATACCATATTTGACTTGTCTATCAAAAATCTTACTGAATAAATAAACCCTTAAATATTTCTTTCTCAAATAATGATCAAATTTGGTAGAGAGATATTCCAAAGACAATGAAAATAATTATTGTTGTGTGTAAATGAAAAATAGTTATTTTTATGTCACCTAGATATTCTGGAGTCAAATTCCCTCTCATCCCCATTTCATTCTACTTATCTAGTTTCCATTTAAATATTTTGAAGTCCATAATAATTCGAAAGCCTTATACCATAATTTGTGTTGAGTTTCAAAATTATTGTTGTTTCATTGCTGGATAAGTTACGTTACACATAACAAAAATATAATGAAAACGAAAGCTTTAAAAACTTACAAAAAAAATCCAAAAGAATTCTCCAACCCTGTGAAATTTACCTTCATCATCTTTATCATGAAGGAAATGGGGCTCTGTCATGTACAATGCCAACTTTGTATTTAGTTCCAGAAAGAAAGAAACCATATAAAGGAACAGATTTTGTTAGTGTACTTATTTATAAAAATCTACATCATAAATGTATATAGTGGCTTTCATATTTATTCGTTTTCTGTGTCATTATTTTGTTCAGACAATTAGGGTGGGAGAGACCAACAACGATTAATATAGGCATGTTAGGAAGAAATTGGGAGGATTGTAGCACTTTTCTCACCTACTCTATTTGTACACAGCTAGATTGGAATTTGGGGGGGTTGTAGCACTTTGCTCACCTACTCTGCTTCTGTACTAGTATGAGAAAATTTTCTTTGTCAAATTTTGGTACATCCATAAAAAAAGGCAAAATTTCATATTTTTTACTGAAAGGTTTCAAGATTCCATTACTCAAAATAGAAGCAAGGGGAAATTTATTCCCATAATTGTAAAGGATGACATTAGAAGAAATCCTCCCTCCTAAACGAGTGCACAAATCTGTCTCTAAATTTTCTCTAGGTTCCTATAGGCATTGATTGAAAATACTGGACTTAATCCAGCTGAAGTTCATGATATTAAATTTCTTAGTATCAAATATAAATCTGTTAAAAATGTTGTCGATTACCTTACAAATTAAGGGCCCGTGCACCATGAATTTTCCATAAATATGGTGCAATTTTTTTTCAGAAATTCTCTCTTGGGTCCTCAGAATCAAAGAGATCCATTAGCCTTAGAACAAATGAATGATCAATATATATCTTGGCCACTTTTGCATCAGTCTGATGAGATGCTATGAACCTGAGGAGGAAATCATAGACCAACTGCAGATGTGACTAGGCAGGCTCCAAGGCTGTTACCTCCTCTTCTTGATCAAGGCCTTCAATAGAAGGTGGCGGTGGTGTAGGTCTTGATGTCAGAGTCCTAAAAAAATTGGCGAAAACCATCTTAGCAATATACTCCATTGTTGTTTCATTGAGCCTGCAACTACCTGAAATTATGAAATCCACAAGGTCTAGTAGGTTTTTGTGTTCAATTTCCTTCTCTCTCACATTTTTGTAGGGGTCGGTGAAATAAAAAACAACAGAACATAGGCTCAATTTTCTTATGAGATAATTTTATCTGTCAGAGCTAGCCACCCGTGAAAAAGGGCAAAGGTTCATAGTTTTTACCGAAATATTTCAAGCTTCCATTACTCAAAATAGAAGCACTATGTGATGGAGTAACTATGCTAAGTTAGCACTTCAATACTGTGGACCTGTATATATCTTAGAAACTATCCGACCTGTAGCCTTTAAAATTTCTCTACCTAGTCATATTCACATTCAAAATGTGTTTCATGTCTCCCTATTGAAGGAATATATATATTAACCTAAGAATTTAATTAATAGCCATTAATTATAGGTAATGCTATGTCATGAATTAAGTAGTATAAATATGAATTGTAGAGATGATGAACTAACGACATGGAAAACATTGGAATGCAGGTCAAATTGGACGAAGAATTTCTAGTAGAGCATGTGCTTATTCTCGACCAAAGAGAAATAATAATAGGAAGGTGAGTTGTCATGTAGGTTAAGGTGCAATGGAAGTAATTCAACCTAAAATAATCAACATGGTAGGATGAATAATTCGTGTGAAAGGATTACTGGGAGTTACTAGGAGTTATTCCAAAGGGATAGACTGAACACCAAGGACGGTGTTCCCCACAAATGTGGGATGATGTAACACCCTGATGTGAATACTTGTTTATTATTAGTTACTTTTATTTACATGAATCATTAACTTATATGTTTGGAAAGTATGGTAAGAAAAAATTATATATTAGGTAAATGTATGAAAACTAAAAGAACAATGAGATTACTTAGAGGGTCACAATTGCTGACCAAGAAGATTAAATAAAAGAAAGTATTTTATTTTAATTTATTTATTATTTTATAAATAGATGAGTTTCTTTATCTTCCCTCCTAGAGTGGGACAAAACCCCATGTCTGTGAAGAATATTAGGATAACAGAGAAGGTTGGCTATAGGATTTAGAGGAAGAAGGAAAGTAGAAAAAAGGAACAACAGAGAGCATTGTGAGAATGACATACTAATTCCTAACTGAGGAGTCCATACCCTCGAATTTCAAGCCAGTGGGACCCTTGGAACTGATCCATGAGTGTATAGTAATGAACTCGAATCAAGTGGTTTTGAGGTTCAGGTACAGGTTACCTCATTACTGGATGAAAAAAATATCTGGAAGGAAGAGGATCACGGGGAGACAAGATGTAATAACCAGTCTCATGGCTAGGTGGTGAGGTATCCTAGTGAAAAATATCACAACACAACTAGAAATAGATCAGTAACTATGAAAGGCGTATGTTTTTTTATTATTATGAAATAACTCTGTCCTTCTTGTACCAGAGTACTATGAGGAAAATAAGCTATAATGACTGTGACAATAAGCTAGTGGAGATAAATATTTAATGTCTTTTTTTAAGAAGATTTTCTTTTAATAATTTTGAAAACCAAGAGGTAGGATTCTATATGAGTTTATTTACCTTTTTATAAGAGATAATTTAGCAAAACATAAATTTGAGTGAAAATTTTGTAGGTAAGGAAGAATGAAAACAAGAATGTGAAACTTTGGTTGTAGGATGGGTCACTGAGTTAATTAGAAGTATATAGTAATGACACAGTTTATTAGTTCCAGTTAGCCTTAGAATATGAAAGTGTGAACTTGCTTAAGGTTATTTGGAAACACCATGAGTTAGCTGTAGTAACACAACAAAGGGCAATATATAGGTCATGGTGAATCGAGGTCCCAATCGCAGCAAGGTGCAAATTGGAAGGACTCTAAGTAAGTGGAGGTCTTGCTATCTATAGATCTAAGAGAAAACATAAGGAAACAATTAAAACCAAGAATTAATTTAACAAATAATATTTATGAACTGTAACATTTCCAAACAATGTAAACATTCTTGTGACTTATTAACATCTACAAAACAATATGCCTAGTCTTGTAATTGTAACTGAAAACCTTGCAGAAGAGCTACAATCATAACTAGAGAAACAATAGCCTTGTTGGAGGTTTTCTGTGATTAATAAAACTATTGCATAAATATCAATAAGTTGTTTTTACATAATATTGTTGTGTCAAAATTCCACTAGAATTTAAGAGACCTTTTAGCAAAATGAAAGTAAAATTTTGTTTCCAAGATTTGTACATGGAAAATAAAATACTGTATATGCTTCTATGAAAAGAATCATAGTGTAATTTTGAAAAAAATATATTATAATAGTAAAGCACTACCTACATAATTTGAAAATATAATTCAAAGTTCGAACCAAGGGTTTAGAAAGTCAATATACATACAATAACCTTATTCAAGAATCGAACTGAGAGATTTCAGACTCTGTAGAGTTCAGGTATGCAAGACCAGGATGTTGGTCTACAAAAAAAACAAGAAAATAACCATATATGCACCTAAATATTTCAATCTTAACTCAAGTAACCTACAAATAGTAGCAGATGGAAGCTAGGTAAACCATTAACCAACACTTCGATAAATTGACAGATTTGTTCCACTAAAAATGCTAATATTTAAATTATAACATTCTGAGCCAGACAGAGGCAAAAAATAACTTGGAATAGGTAAGATCAAGCATTACAGCTAGTGGTTTTGAAGCCATAAGCCCATGCAGAAGGGAAAAGGTGCTCACCTATCCTATACAAGAGATGGGAAGGGTTACGTTCTATGTTTGTTGAAACTCAAAAGAACAACAAAGTTCAGTGGAAATGGAAGGAAAGTAGATCATATACTACCTAAGCACAAAAATATGTTTTGTGGGTCTCCATCAAAAACCTATAGAAAAAAATCAATATACTAAATCGAATGACCAAAAGAATTTAGGAAAATACTGTGGCATCAGAAATTATTAAAGACAACCCTGTTACCTGGTTCTGGATTCGGATGTCCTTCTAGAAGCTTGTAGTCAATGGTACTCCAATGGTAATTGTAGATAGCTAGAAGCTCGAAGGTCAATGAACAGGGTTCAACCCCTTCAAGGGTTAGAAAATAGCTCAGAATCAGAAAGAAATGAGACACCGAGAAATGACTATTGTTCTGGCGTTCTGGAGGAGTTGTCACTGAGCCAAACTTATATTAGACCATCACACCGCACAAACCCTAACATGTGGCAGATCTCCATCACCAGAGTGCACAATGAGATTGGGTAGAGATTCAGTTACCAAAATTGCGTCGATGAACAAGCAGTGTAGATCGTGAGTCGTGGCAGAGGAATGGTGATTAAAGGGGCCAAGTGTCATGAGTAGAATTTGAGGTGATTTGTTTACATGTGGGGGAAAATTAAATAGTAGCATAATATGTAGAAGTTCACATAGCTATGAATTGTGCATTAATTTTCATTGGGGAGAGCATTAGTGAGCCTCCATAACAAATAAACATAGAACTATGATGTTGTGTGATCTTAGGTGCACTTTTGTTGGTATATTGTGGTGACAATTTGGTCATATGTTGGTTGGACCTTCTGATCAAAAAATGTAATTTGTAATCTATTTAAACACTAAATATATAATATATTATGAACTCTAATGTTACGACCTCCACTTGATGGACATAAAATCTACTTTCTCATAATTATTTTATGCGCGTTGAATGGTTATTTTCATATTTTTGTTTGGTTAGTAGGTCAGACATGTTTATGAGGTGTAGTCTTGTTACACACTTCTTAATAAATATGAGGTATATGTATTTAATTTTTCATAAAATATTTTGAGTACTATCTATGCTTAAATTAGAGATTCATATTCATTTTCAAAGTCATTATAGTTTTATTTTCTAATTAAATTAAAATATCGTTATAAAAACTGGTGAATATGTGTCATATAGATAAATTGTATTAATAAGTTGTGCTATTTCTTTATGATAATGTAACAAAATTTATTTTTAATGGAATGAATATTGTTAATTAATAATATTCTAATATATACATGTCACACTAATTGTTTTTATTTTTATAATTAAGAATAATAATAATAAAAATAAAATTACATTTTAATTAATTTTTATCATTTTTTTAACCTTCATAATATGAAATGAAATATGTAATAAATGTTTTGATGTATATTATAGTTACTATATTTTTAATTTATATAAATATATTACTTTTATATCTTAATTATAATGACAAACCAATAAATAAAAATTAATATAATATTTTTAGGTTGATAGGCCTTCTCCTTTGAATCAATACACTTGCTTTTTCATCTACTTTTCTTCTCTCCAAATGACACGTGTACACACATTTTTTAGGCTTTTATTAAATTTAAATTTTAAGATTTAATATTTAACTGAATAAATATTAAAACGAATTCACTAAATAGTAATTACTATTTAGTAGGAAATAGTAAATTTAATAGGAAAAAAAAAATATATCAAGAAATTTTCTTTAGGAAGCAAATTTTTTGCTAACTAGTAAATTTCCTTTTCATATACCTTTCTTCTCTCCAAATGACATGTGTACACACATTTTTTAGGCCTTGATTGATTTCTCTGGGCATTAGGATTTCTCTCTGTTTTTCTAATCTATGCGGGAAAATGGGAAACTACCTAATGAATTAATTAATGGCATTTACAGAAAGAGTGACGGTTTTGCAACAATTGAGTGAATCTCTCATTCAACAATAGCAGCAAGAAGTGGGGGATTCTCTAGCAAAAAAACTTCTCAAACAACTCGATTTTACATCATTCTATGGAGGTGGTTGCACCCCGGTCCCGTCTCTAGCTTCTTCGGAGCCCCCATTGTGACCTTCGCTGCCTATTGTTTTGTATGAATTTGACCATTCATTTTAATTTTATTTCATTGTTCGATTAAACAAAAAGTAGATTTAAAGGGGCTAGTTATTTTCAAATAAATGCTTATTATTTTATTCAACAGAAAATATGATTTTTGCAACATGAATGTAATTGTGCTTTTGAATGCAAAAATTTGAATGAGTGTTGTTGTCATAAATGAGTCGCAGTAGCAGTTAAGTCACATTAAAGGATTCTCCGATTTACCCTCAACAAACTAAATTTAATTCGAAGTTGTAATATCTTTTATTTGGCCTTGCAGATGCATATACTTTGACTGTAATTGCTGTGACCCATGAAGTTTAGTACCATCGAAAATAACTGCATTTGTAATATTTATCAGGATCTCGACAAGTTATTTTGCAGCCTTTAAAAAAAAAAAAAACTTTGTAAATTTGTAAGGTTATGAGGTGATATTTGAAATGCCAAAAATTTAAATTTTCTTACAGGAAATAAAAATATATTTTAAAAGGCCAATGTGGAGGAGGTGGCCACCTACCAAGATTCATTTCACGAGAGGCACCTATCAGTTGTTGGGGCCAGGAGAAATTCCTGGGTGATTTTACAGAAGGTTACCCTCTATTTTGGCATCTTAAATAAGCACAAGTGATTATGATAAATGATCCATAGGCCATTCCACCTGCAAAATGGGGTTCCTTGTGGTGCCTTATGTATTCATGGCAATTGTGTTGCTTCTGTATTGTGAAGGAAGCACTTTCCAAAAAAGAAAATTAGAAAATGGAAGATGGAAATGGACAGGCCTAAGTGATTATCATTTTCACATTGGGCAGAGTGAGTTCAGTCTAGGACATGTTTCCTCCAGAGGCCTTAACAAATAATCTAACTGAAATCCAAGCTAAGGCCTTTGCAATAGAATGGAATTCCAGTTACCGTGTCTTTCTACAAGTTGGGATTGGGATTTTTTCTATTATATTGTAATTGAATTTCCACAAATCTTTCTGCAAGTTGGGTTTTTCCCATTACACTCTAATTAAATTTCAGTTAGTCTTGGGATAATTATAGTAGTTGAATCCCACATCTTCTTGCTATATTGTTATGATAAAGCTTATTTTTTATTGCAATGTATGATCCAGATTTATGAAGGAAGCTATACTCAAATATGAATTCAATGTCTTTGCCTAGTGATTTGATTCCTAGATGTCTATTTTCTACCTTTTTGAATTTGAACTTTTAAGCTTTGACAAGAAGGTGTGCATTCTTAACTATTAGAACTACTCAATATGCATAAATGGATCCTTGACACACTCAATTTTTGTAAATTAAAATATCATCTCATCTATTAGTTAGATTACTTTAAAATATAATGTAATCAATTTAGTATTTAATATTCCACCATACAGTTGTCATGACATTGGAGAATGTTTTTGTTAAACAACTCTAATATAGTTACATATTATAAACTTTAAAAAAAAATACACAAAAAAACTTAAGTTTAATGTATCAATTGCTATTTTCTTGTACAACTTTTTTTTATTTAAAAATCGTATCACCTCTCTTTACATCTTTTTAGGGCAACTACTAGTTAGTATAACAAAAACAAATTGTAAATCCAACATATGGCGTCATTTTTTCCAATGAGTTGACCCGTATTATCTTGATTTTTTTTCCCTTTTTTCTATTATTATTTCTACTTTAAATAATTTTCTTTGCTATATTACTTTTCTCATTTTTATTATTTCTACTTTCCAGTAATTTTCTTTGTTATATTACTTTTCTCATTTAGTTTATTTCTATTTTGTAATAAATCTTTTTATTTAGATTAGGTTTTATGTTTTTTTTTTCCCTGTTATTTCTATTTTCCAATAATTTTTTTTTAAACTTATATTACTTTTTTTCAATTTTTTTAGTTTTCTATTATTTCTATTTTTCAATAATATTTTTAATTATATTGTTTTTTCTAACTTTTTTTTAATGCAAATTTTAAAGAGAAAAAAAATTAGAAAATATTTTTCTAAAATATATATTTTTAAAATTTTATTACTTTTTAATTTGATTTGTATTTTTTTCGTTTTTTTAACATTTTCTTTATATTCAATTCCAATTACATTAATCATAATTTTTTTTATATAATTAATAACTATTGTATAATTAGTTATTAGAATGTTGCGAGCATTTCTTTCCTAATTTTATTAGAAAATTTTTTATTGATGTATAGTTACTAATTTTTAAGATCTCATGATCATATTTTTCCTATTTTTTTATTTTTTATTTTATTTACCCATAGTTTTATAATTTCTACCTCCAATATATCAAGTATTCATGAAATAGATCTTATAATAAGGAATTTAATTCAAGAATTAGCAAATTAATCTTTTTGAAGTATTTTTTTTATCTGTTAGTTTTCCTTTGATTAATGTTTGTTCTTGTCTAACCTCAAAATATTTGAAACCCCCACCATGTATTACTAGGATCCAGCTTTGAAGCTCCATATTTCGTTTCAAGTTGTTGGAGATTCATTTATTGGGAGATTAACCTTCAATTTCTCTTTTGTTTCAATTAAAGTTGTTTTATCTTTTTTCCTCAAAACAAACCTAGAATATTGGTCTTAGTTACCATACAAAAAGTTAATGTGTGATTTTCAAGTTTTTTTATCATTTTTCCTCAAAAAAAACCTAGAAGATTGGTCTTAGTTACCATGCAAGAAGTTAATGTGTGATTTTTTAAAGCTTTTTAATCTACTGCAACTTTATTCCGTTTTATTCCACAAATCCATCATATAGAAAAGTATAGTATTTAAAAAATATTTGAAAAGGGTTAATGATATATTTTATTTATTTTAACAATAACAAAAATGTGATTTTTTTTTTTTAATTTAGATGATATGAAATGTTTTAGAAACGATTATTTTGATTAGAAACTCAGTTTTTTGATATCCATCTATAGTTACTAGTGATTTAATTTAAGTATATGTGCTAATAATAGCTTAGTTGTTCAATTAATAGAAAATTGATTGTTATTTTGACTTATTCATAATTATTAATTATCTTGTCTTTACAATTTATTTTAAAAATTAATTAATACTTAATCACAAATCATAGATCATCGAACTTCATTTTTCTCTGCAAAAAAAAAAAAAAATTGTTTAAAATGAGACACCATTTGGGAGATACATTAAAAGTTGTGTTCCATATTCCCATGCCTTCACTACCACAAATTAAACTCTATATCAATCATGTACTATTCCCTTTAACATTGTAGGAGACTATTGGTTGTGCAAAATAATTTTCTTGTAATTACCATCTCATTGAGTTGAAACTAAGTTTATCCACGTCAATTTGGACCAAACACTTCCAAATAAATAAAGCTAGGTTTCTTTGAATTAACATCTCATTGAGTTGAAACTAAGTTTCTCCATATCAATTTAGACCAACCATTTCTAACGGAATAAAGTTATAAAACTTAATTACAAACAATGTTATAAAACTTAATTACAAACAATGAGGTAGGGTGCTCACAAAAAAAAACATTTTAGCACAACATTTTCAGTTTCATTTCTATTTTTTTCTATGAAGGCTTTAATTGATCATCTCTGATCATGTTAACAGTTCATACTCCAATTACCTATATTTAAACTAAGTTTCCTGGAATTAACATCTCATTGAGTTGAAACTAAGTTTCTCCATATCAATTGAGACCAAACACTCCTAAACGAATAGAGTTAATTTGCTTTGAATTAACATCTCATTGAGTTGAATCCAGGTTTCTCCTTATCAATTTGGGCCAAAAAATGCGAAAGAAATAGGGTTATAATGCTTCATTACAACCAATGAGGTAGGGAAATCAACAAAATAAATATTTTAGCAAAATATTTTCACTTTGAATTTTTTTTATATTTTATTTATGAAGGCTTTAATTGATCATCTCACATCTTATCACTAGTTCACACTCCAATTAGCTATATTTAAACTAAGCAGACGTTACCAATGACTACGTAGAACTTTGTAACATCGGGATGTGAATACTTGTTTATTGTTAGTTACTTTTATTTACATGACTCATTAACTTATAGGCTTCGTAAGTATGGTAAGAAAAACTTATATATTAATTAGATATATGAAAATTAAAAGAAAGATGATATGAATTGATGCAGGAGCATCCAACTCAGCGATTTCATTTTAGTTTAATAAATATAGTGGGTCTTGTATTTTCTAAGAAATTGGATTCTTATGTAACAAAATAATATAATTATTAAGATTTTGAGTTATTTTGATATAGGATTTAACTGGTGAGGCATTTTTAAATGTTCTTGAATGTTGGAGAACATGAGAGAATTAGGAATTGGAAGATTTGGGAATTAATTGTAAATTCTAAATTAGAATTGGCTTCATGAATATGGGGATTTCAAAGAATCCTTAGGGATAAAAGAGATTTTATGACTTAAAGGATTCTTAGAAATTTTTTGAGAAGATAAAGGATCTGAAACCAGAATTGTTTTCAGAACCATTTGTATAAATTGTAAGCCTCGAAGGCATAAAATAGGAGGAGATAAATTTAGGATATAGGGAGGTAGAGTTTGGATTGGAAGCCTATGGGCATTAGGAAGAAAGAGGCCACTGATTCGAATATTAGGCCAGAAAATAATTCCTATGTAAATATTGAGTTTAATACAGAGAACTCAATTGCTGAGTATGTTTTTCATTATTGAGTTTATATTGTGTGCAGCTGAAATTGACAGAATCAAAGGAAATTCTGTCATTTTGTATTTGAGCTACAATTTTCTGAGACTATGTGTTTTAAAGAGATTGAATACTCATCTTATTGTTTTAATTCCGTGTGTATTTCCTTTACCAAAGGTTGATCATCGATCACAGTATGGATCGATGCCTTTGAAAGAAAAATGACCCTGCAATTCAATATCCAAAATCAATTACATAGAGAATTTGCGTACATGCCAAGAAGAAGACACAACTAAAAATTCTCAAAACACCAAAGCACCAACGCAATCCACTCATTTATCAATAGTATAGATTCAATTCAAAGAAATTGTCCACATGACAATTTGTCCAAGAGAACTCTACAGATAGCGATGATATTACGATTTCTTCACCGGCTTTAGTTTCTGAAAATGAAAGCCATTTCATTTTATGAACAATCGGAACTGTGGACCAAATTTTTTTATGAGAAAGGTTTATATGGAATCCATTATGTGAATTTGATCTACAAAGTTGAAGAAAAAGGAGAAAGTCGTGTTTCAAAAGAACGCAGAACCATGGTGCAGAGGAACGGAGAAGTGGTTCTCGAAACCAGCATGTGGTTTTTGCATAGGCTGAAAGAGGTAAGCGGTAAATATTGAAATGGTGTGATAGTGGTTAGAATGCGCCACATGGCATATGGAAACCACCTATTTCTCCTATGTTGAAACCATTTATTATCGCGCATATTGTAATGCGATTTCCATTGGATTGGTGAGAGCATATGATCATTGTATAAAGGTGAGTTGAGTGTTAAAGTGTGGGCCGATATATAGTTTTGTTGACATGTTTTGTGAACCCAAGGCAAAATGCAAAACCATGATATTGTTGGTAACCATTGGATCGAGGAGTTGAAAATATACGATGGAAGTCAAGTTTTCAAAGCTATTTGGAGAAAGGCGGAAAGGTGAGTTGGTGTTAAGTGTGGCCGAAAATATATATTTATTGGTTGGCACTTTGGGTTAACCAAATTTAAATTCATTAGTTATGAATTTCTTAAAGTAGGTGTTTTATTATTGTTCATTAAAGAGAAATACTTTCCGCATGCGATTTTTGACAAATTGGGGTTATCTTGGTTCGTATACATAAAAATATGCATTTTTATATGCATACTAGGGGTTTATAAATATAGGCTCAAAAGGAGATTGAGGTCCTCTTAAGGGATTTTTAACAAGGAGTGTGTGTTATCCTAGTACTAACGAGACATGAAATTATGAAATGCATAATAAGTGGGTAAATGGAGCTTAGGCTGCATCAAGTGGTATCAGAGCTGGAAAAAGATCTTTTGAAAGTTCACGTTTTTTTTAATTAAATTAGAATTAAACGAAATGCATATGTGCTGGAAAAAAATAAGAGGAGATTAGATTTTGAATCTGATAAGCAGAAGATACAGAGATTTGATGTGTAATAGGCATTTTAATAAATAAGTGAAAACAATCCATTCAAAGTACAAATGAATGAGGAGAAAAAGGTCATGCAGAGATCTTGAAGGTGAGATAGTGTGTTTAATTTTAATCTGGTTTGAAAATTCTGGTTGCAGACAAGATAAAATATCTCAAGAAGGAAAGATCCAAGTCTTAAGAAGCAGTGATCGAGGCACCTGTAAATATTTTTGAATGAAGGAAGGTGACTAAGTGCAATATCCAAAGGAACAACAGGTTCAATGAGTGAACCAAAAGAATACCTAGGAGGAGGTCAAGCTCAAAAAGGAAGCTTGATAGGGTATAGAGTAGAAAAATGAGTTTGCTACAAGAGAAGGCTATGTTGCAGATTACAATCGAGCATGGATAAGCTCATGAATAAAATGGCCATGGAGGCTCAGGGAAGAGGTTCTAAAGATAAGTGATGAGTATCGAGAGAAATATTTTGCAGTGATTAGAGTACAATTGGAGGTATTACAAGGATGAAAACAAGAGATAGGGAATGAATGTCGAAGACATGGATGGAGAATGAATAAATGGGTTAGATGGAAACTATTTCAAAAGAAATGGAATTCTAGGATGATGAACAAGTTCAGAGAACTTCAAAAGATAAATATTTCTTTGTCGAAAAAGGAAAGAATCAAAGGAATTGAGTCACATAAAATATGATCTGCTAGAAAATAGAAAGTACATTGTGAAAGATTGATGCTTAAAGAAGAAAATGAGACTGAAATGTATTTTGTTTTTAAAACTAATGATTTGTGCATGATTGCAGGTACATCATAGGATGATGAACAAGCTTTAGAGTTTTTTAAGGAGAAGGAGTTGAATCTGAAATCTATTCAGATTAATGTTGAGATAGCAAGATCTCAGACAGAAAAGGAGACAGAGAAGTCTCATGGAAATAAGCAGAAAAGTATTGAAGCAGAGGAAGAAGGGCCACTTTATGATTTCTCAACAACAAGTGAAGGTATGGAAAGTCATGTAAAGTTTCCAAATTCTACCCCAATTGAAATTGTCGAGTTATATAGAAAGTTAGATCTTCAAAGAAGAGATTTGGAAAAGCAGAGGATCTATACTTAGGATGAATTGTTGAAAGAGAAAGACAAAGAAATTGTTATGAATGAAAGTCAGGAAACAGAGAGTAAGAATGAAAGAATGGTAATAAGAGTCCAACAAATAGAAGGAGTTCATTATTTTGAACCAGAGCAGCGAGACATCCTTGAAACAAATGATATGAAGGAGAGACTAGCTAACAATCTCATGGAAAATTTAAATCAGCATACAGATGTGCTGAAAAAGTAGTTAAATAAAAGCTCAAAGAAGCATACTGAGATGTTTCCATAGGAGGAAGAGGCATTGAAACCTTTCATATCTAATACTGATAATACATGTGTTAATTATGCAGGTAAAGAAGGATAGAAAATGTAAAATGTCAGAGAATATAATGAAAAGGAAAATATGTTAGCTGAAAACATAGTGAAGAATCATCATTCTATTATGGTGATCAGCACAGTGGAGATAATCTTGGAAGCTGGAAAGAAAGACAGTAAATATTTTCCGAGTCTTGAAAAAGACTTAGAATTGCAAGAAGGAGATTTGGTGACTGGATCATCAAATGAGACCATTGGGTATTGTGATTTTGAAATTGATAATTTGACTATGTTTACAGGTTTTGTAGAATGAAATCCATCTCTTGGAGTTGTCTTGAATGAAGATGAATTGTTGCAGCAGAAGGAACCCATAGATTCGTTACTTAATAAGGAGAGCATCTACAAGGAAAGTGAGACAGTCATGTCTCATATGAAGGAACTTGTTATTATTGATGACATGGAGGAGTTGGCTTGTCTGATTGGGCAAGAGAAGACTGTAGGACAAATCCTTAGAACTGTCACAGTGGTGGAAAATTAGAATTCTATTCTGATAAAGGATGAAGATACAGAGTTTGAATAAGCTAAATTGACTGTTAGAATCGTTCAAGGAAGTGAAAGACAATCACTGAAGCTTGTCAAGGAAGAAGGATATGTTGAAACTAAATTGCAGCATATTGATGATATGTTTGAAATGAAAGCAGTACAAAGGGAATGGCTGAAATGCTTGTTGGAAAAAAATTGAACAAGAGAAACGAATTGTAGATAATAAAGCGGAAATGTCTGAAGTTGTGGAAGACGTAGGAGAAGATACTAGTTTTCCAAAATATTTTATGCTTGCTAGTATACAAAGAACAATGAATGAATATGTTGCTACAGTTAAAGAATCAAAAGATAATTTATTTTTTGAAAATAAGTTTACAAATAGTGAGCAGAACGATGATGTTGTAGAGGAATATATCTTAAGAGATATTCAGGAAGTTTGGGAGGCAACAACAATATTTAGAGCAATATCTACAAGAATATTTAGAGCAATATCTATAATGATATTTGCAGTAGAAGTTGGAAGAAATAACAATTGGCAGAGTGCTTACCAGTCAGAAGATAACCTAGACATAGAGATTGAAAGCATAATAAGGTTGATGATGAAGGTGTCTTAGAAAAATACAACAACAAGAAAGCAAAGAAACAACAACAAGGAAAATACAAGAACAGACTGTGAAAGCATAGCTAGTGGGAAGATGTAGAATAATGTATGGAAGCCTGGAAAAGTGCAGCTGAAGAATGATGCATCTTATGGACAACAACAAAACCAAATATGGGATCCACGAGTCCAAAGGTTGGAAGCACATGATTAGGATATCATGATAAATTTCTACGTTGGGAGTCTGATGCAGGAGCATCTGATTCAACAATTTCATTTTATTTTAATAGAGATAGGGGGTCTTGTATTTTCTAATAAATTGGATTGTTATGTAACAAATTAATACAATTATTAAGATTTTGAGTTATTTTAATATAGGATTTAATTGTTGAGGCATTCGTAAATGTTCTCGAATGTTGGAGCACATGAGAGAATTAGGAATCGTAAAATTTGGGAATTAATTGTAGATTCTAAATTAGAATCGGTTTCATGAATCTGGGAATTTGAAAGAATATTTAGGGATAAAAGAGAGATTTTAGGACTTAGAGGATTCTTAGGAATTCATTAAGAATATAAGCGATCTAAAACCAAAATTGGTTTCAGAACCATTTGTATAAATTGTAAGCCTCGAAGGCATAAAAGAGGAGGAGAGAAATTCAGGATATAGGGAGGTAGAGTTTGGATTGGAAGCCTACGGGAATTGTGAAGAAAGAGGCCACTGATTCAAATATCAGGCCATAAAATAATTCCTATGTAAATATTGATTTTAATACAGAGAAACCAATTTCTGAGTTTGTGTTTCATTATTGAGTTTATATTAGGTGTGGGTGAAATTGACAGAATCAAAGGAAATTCCATCATTTTATATTCGAGCTACAGTTTTATGAGACTGTGTGTTTTAAAGAGATCGAATACTCATATTATTGTTTTAATTTTGTGTGGATTGCCTTTGCCAAAGGTCGATCATCGATCAGAATATGGATCAATGCCTTTGAAAGAAACATGCCCTGCAATTCGATATCTAAAATCAATTGCGTAGAGAATCTGCGTACATGCCAAGAAGAAGCCGTAGCTAAAAATTATCAAACCATCGAATCATCTACGCAATCCATTTATTTATCATTAGTACAGATTCGATTCAAAGAAATTTTCCACATGACAATTTGTCCAAGAGAACTCTACAGATAGTGATGGTATTGCAATTTATTCACTGACTTTAGTTTCTGAAAAGGAAATCCATTTCATTTTATGAAAAATGCGAACTACGGACCGATTTGTTTTATGAGAAAGGCTTCTATGGAATCCATTATGCGAATTTCATCTACAAAGATGAATAAAAAGGAGAAATTCGTGTTTCATATGAAGGCAGAATCATGGTGCAAAGGAACGGAGAAGTGGTTCTTGAAACCAGCAAGTGGTTTTCACGTAAGTTGAAAGAGGTAAGTGGTAAATATTGAAATGGTGCGATAGTGGTTAGAAGGCACCACATGGCATATGAAAACCACCTATTTCACATATGTTGAAACCGTTAATTATCATGCATATTGTAATGCAATTTCCGTTGGATTGGTGAGCGCATATGATCATTGTATAAAGGTGTGTTAAGTGTTAAATGTGGGCCGATATATAATTTTATTGACATGTTTTATGAACCCAAGGTGAAATGGAAAACCACGATATTGTTGGTAACCATTGGATCGAGGATTTGAAAATCTACGGTGGAAGTCAAATGTGTAAAGCTATTTGGAGAAAGGAGGAAAGATGAGTTGGTGTTAAGTGTGGCCGAAAATATATATTTATTGGTTGGCACTTTGGGTTAACCAAATTCAAATTCGTTAGCTACGAATTTATTAAAGTAGGTGCTTTATTATGGTTGGTAACTATAATTGAAATTAAAGCGAAATACTTTCCGCATGTGAGTTTTGACAAATTGGGGTTATCTTGGTTCATATGCATAAAAATATGCATTTTTATATGCATACTAGGGGTTTATAACTATAGGCTCAAAAGGAGATTGAGTTTTTCTCAAGAGATTTTTAATGAGTGTGTGCTATCCTAGTACTATAGAGACATGAAATTATGAAATTCATAATAAGTGGGTAAACACAACTTAGGGTGTGTCATGAATTAGAGGGTGTCAGTTGTGGACCAAGAAGATTAAACAAAAGAAACAATTTTCCTTTTCTTTATTTGTTATTTTCTAGACAGTTGAATCAGTTATCAGTTTCATTCTCTTCCCTCCTAGAGTGGGAGAAAACCCCCATCTCAGTGGAAAATCTAAGGATAGTAGAGAACCATGGATGGAGGATCGGAGGAAGAAGGAAAGAAGAGCCAAGGAACAAAATAGTGCAATGTGACAATGGCATAATGTTGCCTCACTAAGGAGTCCTTGAGTTGGAAATAGCGCCAGTGGGACCCTTGGAATTGATCCATGAGTGTACAGTATTGAATTGGACATAATTCGTCTTGAGGTTTAGGTATAAATTGCCTCATTACCGAATGAAATTTTTTTTTGGAAGGAAGTGGCTCGGGAGGATATGAGACATAATAGCCATTCTCATTGTTGGGTGGTGAGATATTCCTAGTAAAAATTTTTACAATGCAACTAGAAAAAGATAAAAATTATGCAAAGTGTATGTCTTTTGTTTTATTATGAAAGAAAATTGTCCTTCTTGTATGAAAATACTATGAGGAAAATAAGTTGTAATGAATGTGATAGTAGGCTAGTGATGGTAAATATTTAATATCTTTATTAAGAAGATTTTATTTTAATACTTATGACAACCAAGAGGTAGAATTATGGAAGAAATTATTTACATCTGTACAACAGATAATTTCTGAGTCTCAAAATTTGATTGAAAATTGTGCCGGTAAGGAAGAATGAAAACAAGAGTATGAAATTATAGTTGTAGGATGGATGGTGTGTTAATTAGTAGTATATAGTGTGACATGGTTTATTGGTCCGATTAGCCTTAGAATCTGCAAGTGTGAAATTGCTTAAGGTTTTCTAGTAACCCCATCAGTTATTCATAGTAATACACAAGATGGAAACATAGAGGTACTGGTGAACTCAGGTCGCAGTCGCCGCCAGGTGTTAATTGGAAGAACTGTAAGGTAAGCATAGGTATTTCTATGTACATATCTAAAATAAAACAGAGGGAAACATTAAAAACAAAGAATTCGTTTAACCTAAAACAATTTTGAACTGTAACATCTCCAAAGAGTGTAATCATTCCTATAACTTGTTAACATCTACAAAAAAATATGCATAATATTGTAATTGTAAGTGGAAACATTGTAGAAGAGGTACAATAATAACTAGAGAAACAATAACATCACTCGAGTTTTTCTTTGATTATTAAAACTATTGCATAAATATCAATCAATTGTTTTCAAATACTATTGCTCTGTCAATATTGAACTAGAATATAAGAGACCTTTTAGAAGAATGCAAGTGAACTTTTGTTTTGAATATTTTTACACAGAAAATAAAATATTGTATACGCTTCCAAGAAAATAATCCCAAATTAATTTTGAAAAAGCCATATTATAACAATAAACCACTGCCTATATAGTTTAACAATATAGTTCAAACTTCGAACCGAGGTTTAGAAACTCAATATACATATAATAACCTTGTTCAGGAATCAAGCCAAGGGATTTCAAACTTTGTCGAGTTAAGGAATGTGAGACCAAGATGTTGGTCTACAATAAAAAGTAACAAATAACCAGATATGCGCCTAGAGTTGAATATCAACTCAAGCCAACTACAAACAATAGTGGATGGAAGCTAGGTAAACCCTTAACCAGTACCTAGAAAAAATGACTAATTTCATCCACTCAAAACGCTACTATTCATATTATAAAACTACGAGCCAGACAGAGACAAAAATAACTTGGGAGTGGTAAGATCAAGCATTAGAGCATGTCGTTTTGAGTCCATAAGCCCACATAGAAGCAATGAAGTGCTCACCTATCATGTAAAAGATACAGGAAGGGTTATGTTATATCTCTCTTGAAACTTAGAAGAGCACCGAACTTTAGTGACAATAGAAGGAAAAGAGATTAGATCTTACTTGAGCATATAAGTGTGTTTGTTGGGTTGCTATCAAACACCTGTAGAGAAAAATCATCATACTTAGCTGAATTACAAAAAAGAATTAGGAAAATATTGTGGTATCAAAAATTATAAAAGACAAACATGTTACCTGGTTCTAGATCCTGATGGCCATATGGAACCTTGTAGTCGATGGTACTCTAATGAAAACCATGGAGAAATAGAAGCTCAAAGGTCAATGAAAATGGTTTGAAATCTTTGAGGGTTAAAAAATAACTCAAAATCAGAAAGAAATGAGACACCAAGAACCTACTCTTCTGGAATTGTGGAGGAGAAAAGACAAAGCCAAACTTCTTTACAACTCTCACACCTAAAAAACCTTAGCATGTTCCAGAGATCCATCATGAGAGTGCACGATGAGTGATTTTTCCAAGGTTTGGGTATAGGTTCAGCTACCATAATATCATCTATCAACAACCATAGTAGATCGTGAGTTGTGGCAAAGGAATTGTGATTGGAGGGGCCAAGTGTCATGAGTAGATCCTGAGGTGATGTGTTTACATGTAGGAGAAAATTAAATAGTACCATACAATGTACAAGTTCACATGGCTTTGATTTCTACATTAATGTGCATTGGGGAGAGCATTAGTGTGCCTCCGCAACCTATAAACATAGAATTGTGATGTTGGGTGATCTTAAGTGTCCTTTCATTGGGTGTATCTTGTGATTAAACAATTTAATGTGTAATCTATTTAAATAATAAACATATAATTATTTTTTAACTCTATTGTTATGACATTTTTTTGATGAACAATAAATATACTTTCTGATAATTATTTTATGCACGTATAATGGTTATTTTCAATTTTTTGTTTGGTTAGTAGGGTAGACATATTTAGTAGGTGTAGATCTGTTACAAGTGGTATCAAAGTGCCAAGTTTCAATACTGTAGCCAAAAGGGAAACTACGAAAAGTAACCAATACGTTATTATACTGATCCGGATGAAGGTAGAAGTCAAGATGAGGAGAGGAACTTGATCGTCGACTAGTGTAGGAAATCACTACATGGTAATTGGTCCGGAAATATGGGTGAAATTGGGTGAGGAGTCACACCAAGCCAATGCACCATTGTTGGAAACATTTCAACAACTGTGAGATGAAATTACCAAGTCAAGAGTTCACAATGAAAGGCTCAAGCTATAACAAGAACAAATTATGGAGAGCTTTTCGGACACACAAAATCAGCAAAGACCTAACCCATGAACTAGAAATAATGATCAGATAGAGTTATTTTGTCAGAGGAAGGATAATTGAGAATCCGAAGGTACACACAGTGAATATGTATGGAGATCTAATAATTTATTTTATGATAAAGGAGCCAAGAGACATAAAATGGAACTTCAAAGAGAGTTGAAGAAAATTAAACCTTCGACAAATGATGGGGAGGCTAAGGAAGAAACCGAGGATTGACTAATAAATATGAATAAATATTTCCATATTTACGAGTAATACCATAATATGAAGGGATGGTTGGAAAATTATTAGCTACAATGGAAATCCACCTTATGGATGGAGAAAGTCAAAACTATTTGAAAAATAGAGGAACAAGAAATAACTTCGAATGAATTCCAGAAACATTTCAAGAATAAGTACTTAAATGAACAATTTTATGATGAGAAAAAAAAGGGTTCCATGATTTAAGACTGCGGCAATCCACTATTGATGAATTTATTACTAAATACACCTCCTTGCTGAGATATGTTCCCTATATCCAAGAAGAAAAATATAAGGTTCAACATTTTATTAGTAGCTTACTCATCTTTATGAAGGAGAATCTGGAATTCGATAAACTAAAGACAATGGATGAGGAAATTTAGAAAGCCCAAATATGGTATCAAAAAATGAAGCAAAGAGGTGAAGAGAAGAGGTGGGTTAAACAAGAAGGGACCCAAAAAAAATTCAAGGAACAGTAAGAATGTTAAAGCTGCAGGTGGAAGTAACCTAAATAGGAAACCTCATAATAGGTTTCCAGGAATAAATCAATAGAAATTTTGGTCACAGGTTGAAGGTAAATCGTTCGAAGCAATAATTAGATCAGAAGGAATTCATCCATAGAAGCACCCCTTGCAATTTTTTGGATGTGAAGAGCCCCATTATTATAAAAAATTTCCACATCATGCTCGAACACAGAAAGTTTCCAACTTGTAAGAATCTTCTATGGTCGGTTCGGCGACCTGTAATATACCAATGATAAATGCAAATTTGCATGACAAGCAGCCTGAATATCATCCCATTATGGTCGAATGCGAAGGTAAAATATCTAACCACTTTATATCCATTTTAATTGACCCAGGTGCAAGTTTGAGTTATATTAGTTCAAAGACTATAGAATTGTATCATTTAACTCTAACTAAATTCAGGCTTGGTTAGTCAATTATCTATAGGAGCCAAAAGAAGGGTGGCTACTAATATAGAAAACCTCCCTGTTGAGATAACAAGACAACATATTAGAGTTAATTTTAATGTATTACCCTTAGGATCCTATTACGTGTTAATTGGGATGGACTGGTTAGAGAAGAATTGGTCCCTAGAATATTGTAAGGAAAAAGTTGTAAATTATATGTTTGAAGATGAACTTAGATAGGAAATTGAGGGCATAAAAAATGTGATTAAGTTTCGGATAATTACTACCAATTAGCTAGGAAAATCCCTAAGGAAATGTTATTATATTTACGGAGTATAGGTATGGTATACTAATTCTAAGGATAAAACAGTTTCTTTGGAAAACTTTCCAATACTACAATAATTTATTGATGCGTTTCTAGAGGGGATAGATGGACTACCACCTAAACGAGACCTTTATTTTACTATAGAATTAATTCAGGAGCAGCCTCGGTCTCATGAGCTACTTACCACATGAGTATACATAAATTCAAAGAACTTAAAATGAAGATACAAGAAATACTAGATAAATGTTACATTCTCCCAAGTGTGTCTCCTTGGGAAATCCCTATTTTATTTGTAAGAAAGAAAGATCATACTTTATGATTACACATTGATTATAGGATGTTAAACAAGATTACCATTAAAAAAATATCCTCTATTGATAACTGACGATATGTTTGATCAAGTTAGGGGGCCAATGTGTTCTTAAAGATCAATCTACAATTAGGGTATCATCAAATATGAATTAAGCATGAATATATTTTTAAGACCACATTCTGAAATTAATATGACCATTATGATTTTGTAGTGTTACCTTTTGGACTCACTAATTCTCCAAAAACATTTATCAGTCTGATGAATGGTATATTGCATACTTACTTGCATAAATTTGTCTTGATTTTCATTGAACTTTTTTTAATTTATTCTAAGAACTTATAAGAGAAAGAAGAGCACCTAATAATTTTATTATAGACCTTGCGGGATCATCAGCTATATGCTAAGTACAACAAATGTGACTTCTAAAAAGACCGAATTCAATATCTGGGACACATTTCATCCCAAGGTATAGCAGTAGATCCTAAAAATATCAAGACCATCACGGAATGGCCAATTCACAAAAATGTTGTTAACATTCAGTCTTTTATGGGGTTAGCAGGATATTACCGTCATTTTATGGAGGGGTTTTCAAAAATCACCTACCCAATAATTTTTCTACAGAGGAAGGGAAAATCTTTCAAGTGGAAAACAAAATGTCAACAAATATTTGAGCATTTGAAGAACTTGTTGACTATAGACCTTGTTCTAAAAGTGCCAGAACCAAAGAAGGATTTTATTTTTTGCACAGATGCTTATTAAGAAGGTGGTGGCAAGGTTCTAATGCAAGAAGGTAGAGTGGAGGTGTATGAATCATGAAAATTGAAAGATCATGAGCAACGATATTCAACATATGATCTGGAATTAAATGTAGTAGTTCATGCCTTAAAGTTATGGAGACATTATTTGTTGGGAAAGAAAATTGTATTGATGACAGATCACAACAACTTAACCAGTTGGTTCAAGGAGCCAAATATAAATGCACATCAATCTAGGTGCACAATCTTCTTAAGTGAATTCTACTTTGATATAGGACATCTCAAAGGGTGATAAAATAGGGTGGCGTACACACTAAGAAGAAAAAATGCATTGTGTTTATGAAATTACTTATAGTCGAGTAGAATCCATGTTTGTGGAGAAAATTAAAGAAGCTTCGCAAAAGGATCCTGAATATAAACGTTTATGGCAGCAAGTTAACTAGACATCAAGCTCTAGAAAGAAATATGATTATGAGATAAGAAATGATGGTTTTTTTACTTTTAGGGGTATGATACACATTACAAACCACTTTTATGTTAAACAACTTACAATGGATGATTTCCACATAAAATCATATGTTGCCCACCTTAGGAACTAAAACTTATTTTCTACAATTAATAGGGATGATTTTTGGCAAGGAAAGAGGAAGGAAATCACAGAATATTTGGCCTAATATTTGTAGTGCCCGCAAGTTAAGGGTGAGCACCCGCATCTTGCGGGGTTACTTCACCCCTTACCTATTCCAGAATGGAATTGGGATACGATCACTTTTCACTTCATCACATGAATACCTAGAACAAGAGGGAAGAGTGACTCTATCATGGTGGTGGAATAGGAACTTGACCAAGACAACCCATTTCATACCAGTTAAATCCACATAGAAAATGGTTGATATTGCTAATATATTTATGAGATAAGTATTTCAATTTCATTAATTCCTACCTAAAGTAGTCCTTTAGTTAGATATGTAAATTTTACCTCTACCTTTTGGAAGTCCCTTTATACAAGACTAGGTACCCAAATTCAATTCATCACCACATGCCACCCTTAGATGAATGAACAAATGGAGTGAGTTAATCAAGTATTAGAAGATATGTTAAGAATTTTTTTCATGCAGAAAACAGACTAAATGGGAGGAGTATCTTCATTTAGTTGAATTTTAATATAATAATAATTACCATGAGTCATTTAGAATGATTCCTTTTGAGGTAATCTATGGGAAAATATTTCAGGCTCCCATGAATTTGAATAGCCCTGAAGATAGGCTGATGCTAAAACCTGATATTTTGACTTAAATGGAGCAAGTAGACAAAACCTTCCAAATATAGACAGAAGAGCTACACAAATAGGAAAATAATTTTTCGAGAATTCAATGTAGGATATCATGTATACATCAGAGTAAAGCCCAAAAAGAGCACTATGTGATGGATTAACTATGCTAAGTTAGCACCTCAATATTGTGGACCTGTATAGATCTTGGAAACAATATGACCTGTAGCCTCTAAAATTTCTCTACCTGGTCATATTCACATTCATAATGTGTTTCATATCTCCCTATTGAGGAAATATATATATTACCCTAAGCATATAATTAATAGCCACGAAGTACAGGTAATGCTATGTCATGAATTATGTAGTATAAATATGAATTGTAGACATGATGAGCTAACGACATGGAAAACATTGGAATGCAAGTTGAACTGGAGGAAGAATTTCTAGTAAAGCATGTGCTTATTCTCAAGAAAAGAGAAATAATACTAGAAAGGTGAGTTGTCATGTAGGTTAAGGTGCAATGGAAGTACTTCAACCTGAAAAAATCCACATGGAAGGATGAAGAATTCGTGCGAAAGGCTTACTGGGAGTTATTCCAAAGGGATAAACTGAACACCAAGGACGGTGTTCCCCACAAACAGGGGATGATGTAACACCCTTATGTGAATACTTGTTTATTGTTAGTTACTTTTATTTACATGACTCATTAACTTATATGTTTGGAAAGTATGGTAACAAAAACTTATATATTAGGTAGATGTATGAAAACTAAATAAATTGTGAGATTACTTAGAGGGTCACAATTGTGGACCAAGAATATTAAATAAAAGAAAGTATTTTATTTTTATTTATTTATTATTTTCTAGATAGATGAATCAGTTATAAGTTTCTTTACCTTCCCTCCTAGAGTACGAAAAAACCCCATATCTATGAAGAATCTCAGTATAGCAGAGAAGGTTGGCTATAGGATTAGAGGAAGAAGGAAAGTAGAACCAAGGAACAAAAAAGGGGATTGTGACAATGGCATACTGCTTCCTAACTAGGAGTCTGTAACCTCGACTTAAATCGAGTGGGGCCCTTGGAATTGATCCATGAGTGTATAGTAATGAACTTGAATGAGGTGGTTTTGAGGTTCAAGTACAGGTTACCTCATTACTGGATGAAAAAACTATCTGGAATGAATAGGATCACGGGGAAACCAGATGTAATAACCAGTCTCATGGCTAGGTGGTGAGATATTCCTAGTGAAAATTTTTACAATGCAACTAGAAATATATCAATAACTATGAAATGCGTATGTTTTGTTTTATTATGAAATAACTATGTCCTTCTTGTACTAGAGTACTATGAGGAAAAGAAGCGGTAATGACAGTGACAATAGGCTAGTGGAGATAAATATTTAATCTCTTTATTAAGAAGATTTTCTTTTAATAATTCTGAAAACCAAGAGGAAGGAGTCTAGATGAAATTATTTACCTTTGTATAAGAGGTAATTTAGCAGACCATAAATTTGAGTGAAAATTGTGTAGGTAAGGAAGAATGAAAACAAGAATGTGAAACTTTGGTTGTAGGATGGGTCACTGAGTTAATTAGAAGTATACAGTAATGACACGGTTTATTAGTTCCGGTTAGCCTTAGAATACGAAAGTGTGAACTTGCTTAAGGTTATCTGGAAACACCACCAGTTAGTCATAGTAACACAACAAAAGGCAATAGACAGCTCACGGTGAACCGAGGTCCCAGTCGCGGCAAGACGCATATTGGAAGGACTGTAAGTAAGTTGATGTCTTGCTATCTACAGAGCTAAAAGAAAACATAAGGAAACAATAAAAACCAAGAAATCATTTAACAAAGAATATTTCTGAACTATAACATTTGCAAACAATGTAAACATTCTTGTAACTTGTTAACATCTACAAAACAATATGCATAATCTTGTAATTGTAACTGAAAACCTTGCAGAAGAGCTACAATCATAACTAGAGAAACAATAACCTTGTTGGAGGTTTTATTTGATTAATAGAACTATTGCATAAATATCAATAAGTTGTTTTTACATAATATTGTTGTGTCAAAATTCCACTAGAATTTAAGAGACCTTTTAGCAAAATGCAAGAAATTTTTTTTTCCAAGATTTGTACACGGAAAAGAAAATATTGTATATGCTTCTATGAAAAAAATCATAGTGTAATTTTGAAAAAAACATATTATAACTGTAAAGGACTTCCTACATAATTTGAAAATATAGTTCAAAGTTCGAACCGAGGGTTTAGAAAGTCAATATACATATAATAACCTTGTTCAAGAATCGAACCGAGAGATTTCAGACTCTCTAGAGTTCAGGCATGCAAGACGAAGATGTTGGTCTACAAAAACAAACATGAAAATAACCAGATATGCACCTACAGAGTTCAATATTAACTCAAGTCGACTAGAAATAGCAACAAATGGAAGCTAAGTAAACCCTTAACCAACACTTCGATAAAATGACTGATTTATTCCACTAAAAATGATAATATTTAGATTATAAAATTCTGAGCCAGACGGAGACAAAAAATAACTTGGAATAGGCAGGATCAAGCATTAGAGCTGGTGGTTTTGAAGGCATAAGCCCACGTAGAAGCGAAGAGGCGCTCACCTGTCCTGTACAAGAGATATGGGAATGGTTACGTTCTATGTTTGTTGAAACTCAGATGAACACCGAACTTCAGCGGCAATGCAAGAAAAATATATCAGATATTACCTAGGCGCAAAAATATGTTTGGTGGGTCTCCATCAAAAACCTATAGAACAAAATCAATATACTCAATCGAATGACCAACAGAATTTAGGAAAATATTGTGGCATCAGAAATTATTAAAGACAAGCCTGTTACCTGGTTTTGGATTCGGATGGCCTTCTAGAAGCTTGTAGTCGATGGTACTCCAATGGTAACTGTAGATAACTAGAAGCTCTAAGGTCAATGAATAGGGTTCAGAACCTTCGAGTGTTAGAAAATAGCTCAGAATCAGAAAGAAATGAGACACCGAGAAACGACTATTCTTCTGTCGTTCTGGAGTTGTGACCAATCCAAACTTCTTTTAAACCATCACACCTGACAAACCCTAACATGTGGCAGAGCTCCATCACCAGAGTGCACAATGAGCGTTCCAAGGATTGGGTAGATATTCAGTTACCAAAATCGTGTCGATGAACGAGCACCGTAGATCGTGAGTCGTGGTTGAGGAATGGTGATTAGAGGGGCCAAGTGTCATGGGTAGAATCTGAGGTGATTTGCTTACACGCGGGGGGGAATTAAATAGTACCATAAAATGTACAAGTTCACGTAGCTGTGAGTTGTGCATTAATTTGCATTGGGGAGAGCATTAGTGCTCCTCCAAAACAAATAAACATAGAACTATGATGTTGTGTGATCTTAGGTGCACTTTCGTTAGTATATTGTGGTACAATTTGGTCATAGGTTGGTTGGACCTTCTGATAAAAAAATGTAATGTGTAAACTTTTTAAAAAATAAATATATAATATATTATGAACTCTAATGTTATGACCTCTGCTTGATGGACATAAAATCTACTTTCTCATAATTATTTTATGCGCGTTGAATGGTTATTTTCATATTTTTGTTTGGTTAGTAGGGTAGACATGTTTATGAGATGTAGTCTTGTGACACACTTAATAAATATTAGGTATATGTATTTAATTTTTCATAGAATATTGTGAGTACTATCTATTCATAAATTAGAGATTGACATTTGTTTTCAAAGCCATTATAGTTTTTTTTCCTAATTAAATTAAAAGTATTGTTATAAAAACTCGTGAAAGTGTGTCATATAAACAAATTGTATTAATAAATTGTGGTATTGCTTTATGATAATATAACAAAATTTATTTTTAATGAGGTGAATATTTTTAATTAATAATCTTGTTATATATCACTAATTATTTTTATTTTTATAATTAAAAATAATAATAATTAAAATAAAATTACATCCTAATTAATTTTTATCATTTTTTTTAACCTCGTGTAATAATATTTTGATGTTTATTATATTTACTATATTTTTAAATTTATATAACCATATTACTTTTATATCTTTATTATCATGACAAACGAATAAATAAAAATTAATATAATATCTAGTATAACAAAAAAATTGTAAATCCAACATATCGCGTCATTTTTTCCTATGGGATGACCCGTATTATCTTTATCTAAGTTGTAGGAAAGTTTCTTACGCTGAAAAAAATATATTCTCAAAGAGAAACGTCTATAATATTTCAGGTGGCCAAATAAAATATGCTGCGAACCAACAATTATCTTTGAAACGTCCTGTCATAACCATTTCGTTTATCTGTAATATTTAGTTTTTCCCCGAACAACAATTAATCTTAGAAAAGTTGTTCTCCAACTTAAAGAATAGTTTGGCTTACTTCAATTCCTAAACCATTCCTTTACGGTTAAGTGTCAAAATTGACGAACATTTCCTAATTAAGATGCCTTTATGGTCCCCGTTCTTACCCATTTGATTTCTGATATTAAGAAAGGGATTTGTTCTCTCTGCATATTTGATGAACATCTTACAAAGTTTATGATTGTCACGTTTCAAGGAGGCTTGAATGGATTAAAGTTATGTTTAATGGGTTTCTTAAATCATTTGACTTATATTTTTATTAAGTTCCATAATTTTTTTTAGTTAAAAGTTTGGTGGAAAAATAAATTATTTATTCAAGTTTAAATATACAATTACAATAATTTTCATATATATGTATAAAATATAAAAGTAGAGTGGGAAGCATATCAGTTTAATAGTCGAATCAATATATATAAGTAAAAATAAAGTTTTTTTATAAGTATTTATCTGGATCTTACATCAAAGCAAAAATTAGTGGCAAAAATTAATATACACTCCCACTAGGCCAAACCCCAAAATCATACTAAACCCCAAAATCATACTAAACCCCACATCTCTAGATGCAACTCCAAAGTTAATCTCCAAAATTTGAATAACCTTTAGTTTTGTCCCAAAATCACAAATCACAGGCCACTATGTAGGGCACAACCTAATCAAACTTCATGCTATGTCACTCTCCTTCTACCTCATGGCATATTGGTTCACTGTATCGACTATTATTTAACTTTTGTGGTCTTTGTTTTTATGTGTGCCTTTCCACCAAAATCTCGTGTGGAATATATATGAGGTGCATGAATCCATTCCAATCGATGCGTAAATTTAGTGGAAACCCCAGGCTTTGGGACTCTCGCCTTATGCACTATCATACGATGTCTCAACACAATATCATCTCATGAAATTTATTGCAATGGCATATGACTTTCCCACTTTCTTAATCATAAGTTTGTCTATGTAACACAACCACCCAATGTGCAATGACATGTCATTACATGCTAAGTTACCCATGATGCGCCAAGGTAAGGGAGCCCAAAAATTTGTGTAGGTAACTGAATTGAAGACAAACATGCTCATTCAGGTCCTTGAGGATGAGGGCATTACATCCTTCCCCACTCAATATCATTCGATCTTCAAGGGAGTGGCCATGTTCAGAAATTTTTGTGGCCCAAAATTGGCCATGAAGCTTATATGGTATAGTGCTCCTTCTTAGAGCTATGGCGTGCATATTCATGGTGAAAGAATGCAAATAATAATCAAATGAAACATTAGTTACACAAGCATGTCCTTCACTAACATTTCTCCTCATACAAATGGAGTGGTGTATAGATCTAACACCTCTCATTCCAAAAGAGGAAAGAGGTGGCTGAATTGCCTCCTTCAGAGAGTCATGTTGCCCTCCCAACTCCACGTGGTTCATGCATCTTTGAAAATGCTGATATAGTTCCTATTCAAAGCCCTTCCAAGTGTAGCTTCTTATGATGATGTTGTATAATCTCATGGAATGTGTGGCTGAAAAGGAACTATTTATAAGCCCTTTGTAGTAACTTCTCCTTGAGCTCGGAGGCTCTAGATAACAATATCCTACCATGATAGTAGATGAATCCTTCTTGGACTGAATAGCCCTCTTCATGTAGTTGTTCATAAAGTACCATGCATGTGTAAAGATCCTTGGAGTAATCCACCAAAAGCTGGGATTCCCAATATGGATCAATCTCCCATAATGATAGTGTTGATTATCTATGAAAAGGAATGTATGTCATATGGTTGTTCTCCTCCTTGACATCTCCCAAGTGAAAGGTACATGTTGGAAGGTCATTCCTTCCATGCTTCTCCTCCCACAACGCAAAATATGAAATGACAGTGGGTAATGATGATGTTGGGAGAATGTCTCCCTCCTCCTTGGGCCTACCGAAGACTCCGAGCACTGTCTCATGGTATTCTAATGTTCCCATCCCTCCTGGATCTATGTTTGGAGCATAATGTTGTGAGAAATATCTCACAAAATCTGTATCAGGTGGCCTCCCAAGTGGTTTTCCACTAAATAATAGTGTCCCATGCAGTAACCTCATAAGCATAATAGATGGAACTATAAGGTCCTTACTTCCACTGCGCAAATCCATATCTAATTTCTATGTGGAATTTGTATGTAAGGGATATGTATGCATGCCTTTGATAATTTGAGTTTTACCACTCTTTTTATCCACCCATTCCATCTGCAAAGCCTCCCAATCAGTGGTGACTTGCCCCAAAGTAATCAACCATTGAACATCGAATATCACATTGGTGTCAGGTATGTTAACCAAAAGGAAGTGTTAAATCAATGTATATGTTCCCATGGTGACTGATAATGATGGGACATAATGCATGCATTGCATAGTTCTATCTCTTGGGACCAAAACAGAAAATCCCTCAAAAGCATCAGTGGGTATTTCCCTGCTTTGCACTAGTTGGGCATCAATAAAATTGTGGGTGGCCCTACTATCAACCTCCATACACCCTCTTATTTCCAGCCTCCATACACTTGCCTCACATGGCTAGTGGCTTTGAACCACAACTCGAAGGTAGTTGACACATCCCTTCCTAGATGCACTTGTCCTTTTGTCAAGAACTGTCTTCCTTGCACTCACTTAGAAATTTCTGGTGAGAAATTTACAGAAGGTAGCTGAACATCACTTCCTTGATCATTGATCCAAGGTGGCTAAAACAAACATGTTATTACAGCATAAAACATTCATACATAGCTAAAATTTTCATATGTAGAAATGAGTGCATGTCTTACTGTGTCAAGAAGTCAAACCACTTCTTACCCACCCACTTCGACGATGAATTTTGATGTTAAAAATCTTCTTCATGTGAAACATTTGTTCTCACATCAATGATGGATTCCTTGGTTCGGCTTTCACGGTCTTTCTATCCTCTTACCTCATGTTCTGGGGATGATTAGTTGGATGTAATGTCCAACATTGGGAAACAACATGTCCCTTTCTCTCGAAATGTGTGCAAGTCTTATGCACCTTCTTTGCAAGTTTCTTTTGCATCAACTACTTCCTGTATGCCTTCATCCTCTTCTAGCATTTCGAAACATCATGGTTAAACATACCACAGTACACACGGCAACTCTTTCTTCCATTTAAGCATGCATAATTGTCATGCCTTGCAGAAACATAATCAACTTGACTATGGGAAGAATTATACCTCACATGTTGCTTTGCATGTCCATCCTTTTTACCTTCATGAGGAGATGAACTTGTAGAGGCTCTAACTTTCCTTTGAAGACTAACATTAGTGTTCATGTCTTGAAAACTATTTTAACTCTAATGCTCACCATAAGCTGCATGTCTACAATCTTCTTGCTACAACATAGGCTTAAAACATTGGCAATCAACTTGAAAACAAGCTTGACATGTTTGTGGTTTATAACTTGAGACAAAATTTCTTCTTGAAGTTGCCTCACATGCCTTCATTGCTTTGGAGTTTTCACCATTATATTGAACATAACAAAGACCAAATTTGTTAGGTATTTCCTCAACCAAAATAGGATCAATCATGCCTTGTGCATGCTTTCCTAAATCCTTGCCTTCATAGCCTATTTTAAACATTAACTTGAACCCTATACTTCTATTTTTATTTTCAAATGAACCAACACATCTTTCTGAAGAGGAAGCTGAAGACAAATTTGTGTGAATTACCTCTGCTTCATGCATGTTCTTGGTCAAATCCTCTTGGACTTTATGGAGCTACATATCCATCTCATGAATTCTTTGGAGAATTTATTCCTTCTCTTGCTTCATAGAAAAAAATTTCTCACGAAGTCCAGTGCTTTCTCTTCTATCTCCAAACAAAATTTGCACCATGTCCTTGAAGATGTAGAAGTCTCACTTCATGTCTTCATAGAAGAATCTTGTGAAGGAGGAGGATTTGGAAACCCCACTTGTAGAAGTTATCATTATGAAAATGAACTAAAATAACATCAGAAAAATTCACAAAGATTTCAATATAATTGAAAAAGGTTATAAACAAAATGGTTGTACAGTCAAGCTCTTCTTCAAGCAACCTTTTGCAAACAAACAATCGTCAAGAGGGTTTGTGCTTCAAGGGTGGCCTTGAGATCCTTTAGTTAAGGAAGATGCCTTCAACCGTTATTCCTTATTGTCCTCTTCTGTAATTATCTAACAGTAGCTTCCCCTTCACCTCTAGCAAACTCAAGCAACAGTCAATTTGCAAACAGTCAAACAATCAAATTCTTTGCACTATTTAAACACCTTTCAATTCAAACAAGCAAGCTATTTATCTATGAATCAAGAAAAAAAGTGCTCTAATACCAACCTGATCTGAAAATGGGTTGGATAACCTGTTATGCTTTTCAATAACCTCCCACTGACTTAAACAAATAAAATATGTAGCTTATACTTGACATTTGCGAAATTTTGTACTCGAAATAGGTGCATGATTTTTAGCTGTTTAAGTGTCTTAATTCCATTCTTTTTTTCTCAAATTAAACAAGTGTAATAGAGATATAATGCAGAAATAAAACATCCATACATAACAACAAAATTAATCTAGGATTTCACCCGAATACCGTGGACTACGTCTCCTTGAGCTCTTGTCATCTTGACTTGGCTCTTTGGGATTATAGAAAATTTTATTTCACAAGTTCCACACTTAAATCCAATGGTTATTGAACTAAACCAATGGGCTAGAATACCATATATATCCCTGTTATGGCTGTCATCACTCTGTAAACATATCTAGGCTCCCTTAGACTTGATTCATTCTGTCGGTGCTCTAGAGCTACATTGAGATTCTCTATGGCACTAACTCCTTCAGAATTATTTTTTATGTCCCTAAAACCTCACCTAATATCTACAACACATACCAAACCTCCAAAATGGACTGATCATTTGCTCAAAAATGAGCACTGCATCCCTAAACTAGGCCTCCCTCCACGGTTTGCCGTGGGGCTGCCCAAAACTTCCATGTAGGTTCTCGACCTTTAGAAGTCGTAAAATGGCTCTGAAAATACCTTCATTTGATTTATAATGATAAAATTCATCAGAATAGACTATTGGTTCGCTGAAATTGGCCTCTAGTTGCTCTAACACCTCGTGGCACCCCTTGGCACTAGGGTCACTGAAACATTTTCTGTGGGTTATAGACTTCTATAAGTCCTCAAAAGCTTTTGAAAACTCCTCCATTGGATTCAAAAGTATCAAAATAGTCAGAAATGACTGTTGGTTTTTTGCATAAGGTCTCTAACTTCCCTGACTAGGCCTTAGTCTGCTGCTGGCACTTGCTGACTCTTATAGCCCCTGGAAATTCATTGAACCATACTGGGATTCAAAATTCCTCTACAGACTCTTCAAACAACACCATTAGTTCCAGAACATATTAAGCATCCAAAATTGACAATTCTATTGTTCATAAAGGCCTCAAGTAGCACTAGCAAGGCCTCAAACTGTTGCTGGCCCATGGTGGCCCTAGTGGCCCCTAGAACTTCTCTGAAGAAAAAACCCGCTCAAAAGTCTTTTGATAACACTAGAACCCTCACCAATGACTCTGGAATGTTTGAAATAGTTGAAATTGACTATTGGCACTCCAAAATTGGCCGAATCTAGCTCAAGATAGATCCTGAACTCATTTTCCCCAATGACCCCTAAAAATCCTCCACTAAACCTCAAGGAATTGGAATTAACTCCAGTTAAAGTTTGAAAGTTCTGAATTTTTGGTGGCTGCCATTAATTCATCGCCATACCTAACTATTAGTGTTTAATGTGGTCGTTAATTTTGGGCACATGGTCAAACTGCCCACGATTATTAGCTGTAATTGCCGGCATAAACCACGCAGATATATTAATTTTAATTCTGCATGTGACAGGTTTCCAACGAGACTGTAAATGCTGGTGGGTTAGAAAATTTTTAGCTGATTGTTAATAAAATAGATGCTATGTGATCAGTCCACTGATGCTGGCAGTGACTACAAGGGGTGGGGAGGTTTGATATTGGCACCTGGTCCCTAGGCTATGGTTCTATAAGGAGGCTCGCCCTTAGGACTCACCCCCCCTCCAAGCCCTAACTCTGATTACAATGCATTAAATATAAACTGTAACCATATGTCATTATGAACTACCACACAACCCGAATGGTAAATTCTTGCTGCTCTATGTGTGAGGGCTCACGCTCGAACCTGGCCGGCTGTAAAAAATTTAATAGACCATTCCAGGGGCACGTGGTGACCTTCGGGCCTTCCACGTGGTGGCCTCCTATTGGCCCAAATTAAAACACATGTAGACAACAATGAATCAAAACCTGCCACTTGTCAAAATTTGACTGGTCCATAAGAAATATTCCACAGAATATTTCAGGGAATATTTTGAGGAATATTCCTTGAAATATTGTCTTTTAAAATTTTCCCAATCCAGGTAAAACTTGGTTGAAGTCCAAAAACTGAAGTTTAATGGACTTTTCAAACTACGATAACTTATTCATACAGTGTCAGTTTTTCCAACCGTTCATGGCATCGAAATCAAGAAGACGAGATCCATCCATTCGCTTAGGTTTGGCACACTTTCGAACACTTTGAATTTTGAGCTATCACTTAGGTCCATGATCTAGTTTTGATTAGGTGTGCATTATCATACACACGCACCGATGTTCATTTTTTATTGTTTAGAAACATCAACTTGTGACAGTGAAATTATTGTGATTTTTTAAAATTCATTATTCCTCAAAAGTCAACACATATATTATAACAATATTCACATCAATTAAACTTATATTAGTGAATTTGAATGTGATTTTTGGATGAATTTTTTATATCATCATATTTTACATCTCTTAATTATAATATTTAATCATCCATATCTTTAATAAGTGGTGGAACATTTCACAGAGACAATGGAGAACATAATAAAATAAATGATATATATATATATAAGAGACTCTTTGTCATATAAAACGGGATAGTTATTGGTAACCCTTTGTCTTTCAATTGTGACACTTGGCCCATTACATTAAACAAAATGTCTGATTTCACAGATAAATATTTAAAAAAATACAACGTCTTCATTTGATATCCAAATATATTAATCATCATTCTTCAATGGAACTTCTCTCACTCCTCCAGCTACTTCCATGACTCGGGTTATTTGGAGGAACGTTTTTCTTATTATGTTTATTGTTTTCTTCTTCTTCAAGTTCCATCTACAAAAATAAAAATAAATTTATGTTTATTGTTTTCTTCTTCTTCAAGTTCCATCTACAAAAATAAAAATAAATTTATGTTTATTGTTTTCTTCTTCTTCAAGTTCCATCTCACATCTTCTTGTCCTCTTGAAGGAATGTTATGTGAAAATTTTCCTTACCAAAATTTAGTGATGATTAGCTTAAAAAAAAAGCATCAATACTGTTTGAATATTTTTAATACAATTAATAAAATAAACAAATTTTATATTATGGCAAAAAAAACCATTTCTTTTGAATTTCGACATTTGTTGACTATAGAGATGTTGTCCAACTAGAAAAATATTGACTTCGTCAAACATGAATATTCTGATAAATAGATAATTTACTTGGTCAAACATTGGATATATGAGGAACATTTAATTATCGTCGCATATGTGACGAACAAAATTATCATTGGAAATTCAATTAACATATCATCAGATATTTGATGATATTTATGTTTATTAGATATCCGAAAAATGTAGAGGCTTTAAATATATATATATATATAAGAGACTCTTTGTCATATAAAATGGGATAGTTATTGGTAACCCTTTGTCGTTCAATTGTGACACTAGGCCCATTACATTAAACAAAATGTCTGATTTCATAGATAAATATTTAAAAAAATACAATGCCTTCATTTGATATCCAAATATATTAATCATCATTCTTCAATGGAACTTCTCTCACTCCTCGAGCTACTTCCATGACTTGGGTTATTTGGAGGAACGTTTTTCTTATTATGTTTATTGTTTTCTTCTTCTTCAAGTTCCATCTACAAAAATAAAAATAAATTGTAATGAGTGTGTCTACATTGGTGAGAATAATGAAAGTTGAAATATTAAATAATATACATCAATGTAAATCGAAAAGAAATGTACCATAGCGATAATTGACTCGTTAACTATACACATTCTTTCAAAGCCTAATTTCATGCCTTCTTTCAACAATTATTTTGTTAGCGCAGTTCCATACTTTGTTTCGTGCAAGTTTTATACCCATAACAAAGCATAGATTTAATATAATTTTTTTTTCTATTAATTATAGACAAAGCTAAGTAAAACAAGATAGATACTTACAAATTCCACAATTAATTTCTGATATGCCAACATATATTGACAACCCATACTTAACCCAATGTCAATAAATTCTTATCATGGTTCTTTTTTGTATGTTAGTACCTGTTTGAATACATTCAATGATGATTTTCTTAAAACAACTTAAAATATACAAAATGAAATCTAGTTAAGTTGTCATAAGGAAGAAATAATTACTCACAATCATAGATATCAACCCTTTTCTTCCTTGCCCTATTTTATGTGCTGAATGGGTTCCATTTTCTTTTGTTTTCCGAAAGAAACTACTTGAAAATTAATATTTCATGATAAATTATTTATTTATTGTACCTAATCGAAAAATTCAATGATTAAATTTAACATTTGAAGCATATTGTTGTTGATATGGCTTCTCGTGCAATGCAATTATGTCCATTTTTTTTACCATCTCCTTGTACACCTTTTTCGATGTTCCTACTGGCATATTTTTGATATTGGTTCGTTTATCCTTTGACATTTTCATAATTTTCCTAAAAAGTAACATGACAGTAAACTATTTAATTTTTATATTGATATATGAAAACTAAATATAACAAAAGTGATATTTATAAATGTTTTCTTTGTCGTAATATATACATATAATTATAGAAAAACATTTAAAGAAATATTACTCTTTCAATACTTCTTTTTTGTTATTGTACATTTTTTATATTAAATTCTGACATGTCTCATTGACAGATCCCCTGAAAACTCTTCTTGTAGTTTAAATAAAATTTTCTTCTTGAAATCATTGGATTGATTTTTGTATTGTAAGTGGAACGAACATTTATACATTCATTCCACTAGATCCCTCAAATTTTTATAAAAGTTTTCCCCCCTTTCTTTAACCTCCAGAACAACTCTAGATGAGCTAAGGAGAAATTCATTTTCATTTTCATGTTTTATTTTATTTTATTTCTTTTTTTAGAAAAACATTCATTTTATTCGATGTTGGTCCCTGTAGAACATTAAACATATCTTAATTAATAGTTAACTTGAAAGTTGTTATCTAATATTTTTAAGTATATTATTAATGAAAATTAAAAAAATAAAGTCATATTGGATCGATAGTATTTTTTCATTCACCTGATTCATCCTTGTACAATTTTTCCATCAAGATTTTATGCTCTTCTGTTCTTAGATCAAAAAAATTCTTATTGAGCCTCATCATTTTGTGGCATTGCATGACACACACTAAACAATACATATTAGTTAAACTTACATATGGTTTAAAAATAATATTTGTTGTAAATAATTTACAAAGAACTTGCCTTTTTTTCTTTTCTGGATGTGCTATTAGTATTTTTGTTAGTTAAGCTCTTGTCATCCATTTTTTTTCAATATGAAAACTATATCATTCATTAATATATTTTATAAATAAATCACATACTTTTCAGGTAAAAATAAAATAAAAAATATGGTGCATCTATCTAAATTAAACGAGCGGTGCGTTTATATTTTTAATCGCACTGATGCAACTTTCACCACTTAAGCACTGACAATGGAAAAAAATTTCAACTATAATGATGCGATATGTTATTATAAACGCACCGTCACTATAGTAGAAAAATTGTGTGATGCTCTTTGTTAATAGAAAACTCGATGCGTTTTATTAATATAGGAGCACAAATTAACATAAACATAAATGAATGGAAAATTATTTTTATCAAAAAATTATTTTTGTCAATACGTGCCTGATGAATTATACTAAAAGCATTTACCAGTGTGCTATATTAAACAGGGTTCACCGATTAAGAAAATTTTTTTTTTTTTAAAATCGTGCAAGGGCCAAGATGGACTGGGATCCGACTCTGCAAGTGGTCCCACGGGTTAGATGTCAAACACCTATATATATAGTAATAAAAACCCTATAAATCTAAAATGAAAAGCCATAATTGTAAATTTTTTCAGTGACATAAACAAGAAGAAGTAAGGGTTTAACGTAAGAATGGATTTTATTTTTATTTTTTTAATTTTATTTTTCCAAATTTTAATTAAATCTAAATAGGAATAGAGATTGTAAATTATTTTATTAGTAAAATGCACATTAAAATTTAATATTTTTAATATGTGCATGTATTAAATCTAACACAAACTGTAAAAAACAAGTACTACAGTAAAATTTAACATTTTGCCTATACTACAAGGCTTTTGTGTGAATAACCATATGTTTTAGTTTTTTATTCTGTGAATAGTGCTCTTGTTCGAAAGTATTTTTCTGCTCCACAATGCTCTCTTCCTCTACTTATGTCTATCGTGAAAATACCTCCCTGATTTTTTTTGGAAAAAAAATGAAATAATTAATAGCTTTTACTATTTAAAGAAATTTCTATGAAATTACATTTTTGAAAATCATTTGCCACCCATTTTTCAGTTTACCTCTTTTTTTTAAACATAAAAAAAATAAAGTCGCATTATTTTTCCTTGACATTCGGTGTGTTTGTTAACCAACCACACCTGTGTGTCCAGTAATAAAACCACACCAGTGTAGTTAACAGTACATTAACACCAATAACAATAACTCCTTTTTTTAACACACTGAAATTACTTTTAGGTATGTACGCCAAAATTTGTTGTTGATTTTTCCCAAATGCAGGGAGAAAATCTCATACTTATATCAAATGGAAAATTCTTCAAAATCCATCTTGTTCCATAATATTTCTCAATTTCCATCGGAGAGTTCTCCCTATCGATCTCCAGATGTAATTACTTCAGATTTTATTTATATTTCATTATCTAATTATTTTTTTTTATCCATGTCAATCTCCTGAATAAAATTAATGTGTACAAATTTAGAGGTTGATGCAGATTCATACCCGAGTTTAGATGCAGAAAACACTCAAACAGTTCCAAAACGTCGGAAGCTCTTATCAGTAGCAAAGTATTGTAAAGTGCGGTTGGTAGATGAAAATGGGCAACCGCTTCACCCTTCCAATTGTAACATGCCATCTTCTAGCCACAATCCAGGGACAATGATGGTAATAATTGTTTGGTAAAATGTAATTATTTCAACGTCAAATCAATTAATCATGAATTGACTTGCTTACTAATTGATATCATCGATATTTTACTAATTATGTTCAAATATATTTTTTGAAATTATTAGGATTCTAGTGATGATGAGAAACCTACCTACCATCTTCCATTTCACCCCAAGACAACGTAAAATCGAGAGAAGGATGAATTCAGAGAAAAAATCAGAGAGGAACGATATCAAGAATGGTTGGATAAATCACCTATTTAATTCCAACTACGTCCATATTCCCCAATCATGAATGACTACAAAAATAGTATTTCTTCACAAGCTGGAAATGAAAGCAATCAAATAGAGGTTTGTATGGAGATTAATTAAGGGAGATGATTGCCATGGAGACAATGTTGTTAGATGCATTCCAAAAAAATGATCAGCTAGGGGATGATGCTCATATCACTGATACCTTTTTCGAAAGCCTAAAATTTTCTTCCACCACCCCTCTCTTTGGACCTGGCGGTCAGTCAAAGTCAACCGAGTTGGGGACAATGATGTTATTGTACAACTTGAAAGAAAATTTTAGCTTGTCGAATGCATGTTTATCATAAAGTTTGAGATAATTTACCATCAATTCGCTTATATTTTGAGAAATATTATCACATAATAAAAATTATAAATGGTCAATTTTATGAACGTTAATAATTACTGGCATTGTACATTTAATATTTTCCACAAACTATAGGTTATTTAGAGACAAGTTTCTTCTAAGTGATAGTGTCTTGACTGGTAGCTGCGAAGAGGCAAAGAAATTGTTGAAAATGTTGGGTGTTGAGTACATATCATATCATGCATGTCCAAATGATTGTACTTTATATAGAGGATAATATGCAAACAAAGGGATATGTCCAAAATGTGAGCATGAGAGGTATGATAAATACAAAAAGAAGGGTAAATCACCTAGTCCTCCTCTTAATACATTGAGGCACATGACTAATCTCAAGGATTCAAAGGCTCTCTCATTGCAAAGAATGGGCTATGTTGTAGGGATGGCATGCCTCACATAGAAGTGAGTTTTGATTTATGTGAATCTAAATAGATTCAATAGCCATGAAACATATAGAGGATACATGGAACAAAAAATTCAAGGATGAAGTATGAAGTCTACGACTCATCATAGCCATGGATGGCATCAACCCATATTCCCTCCAGAACACCAACTATTCTGTTTGGCCTGTAGTAGTGATCAATAACAATATCCCCCCATGTTTGTTCGTGAAGAATGAACATATTATGTTGGCTTCCATAGTCCCTACTATAATACAAGTGAAGAATATGAATATCTACTTACAACCACTTGTATATGAATTGAAGGAATTATGGGAGGGGATAAATGTATATGATGTATCAAGATCCCTCACAACAGAGAGGAGTTTTAATTTGTATGGAACATGTGCATACACCACACATGATTATATAGGCTTAGGAGCTTTCTATGGTAAATTACATGTTTATTTATTTGTTTGTATACGTAAAAATATTCTTTTGCATATTAATTTGATTCATTGTAATTGTTCTTATCTTCATGATATTCTTTAACCTACCATGCATATTGTATACAATAATTTCACAAGTCTTGTAACAAAAGGGTATTATGGATGAAAATTTTTTCGACCTTCTCCTTAAGCCAAATGGTCCAATGACCTATGAAAGCCAGTGTATGACTGCTCCATGGTATTCCTCCCAAAAGAACACCCTTCAGAAGAGAAACATCCCCTTTCAATGGTAAACGAGAGAGAACCAAAAGGCCTATAATAATGACACCAGCTGAATGGCTCAGAGCATATGAGAGATAGAAGGAGTTCATAGAAATGTTCAATTCAAATGGGGAGCCTATCTTTGATGATCCATAATTCTTCAAGACCTATGTTGAGAAATTTCCCATTGGGATGAAAATTAAATCTATATTTATAACCTTCCATATTGGGAGCATATTAAGATTACCCACATACTCAATACCATGTATATACTTAAAAGTGTTGATATTCTTTATGGAGGCACATATCATGAGAAAAAAGTGACACATTGGCTGTTAGGAATGATCTTATTACTTCAAAAATCAAAAGGAAACATTGGCCAAAAAAATTATAAAGTATAGTAGAGGCTAGTCGCACTAATTTTGATTTCAAAGAAGGTGACATTCCATGGATTTAAGAAAAAGATGATCTTTCTTTGGGAAAGGAATTTATAATGGGTGTGAGGGTGTCATATTCATACGGATATTCAGTACAACGCTGCTTCAACGTGGAAGACCATTTTTCAGGGTTGAAATCACTTGACCATATGAATCTTCTAAGAGTGCATATAATGTCAAAAGCATGATTTTATTATTTTTTATATTAATAATTTTTATCCCATAGGATCATAAAACATAACTAACTATGTATGCATGTGTTTATAACTTTGCAGTGTCATTATACTTTTTTCATGCATGGGTGTGTGAAACATGACTTCCCCCATGACCTAGCACATGCCATATCTATATTATCTGTATTTTTGCATTGGATCATGTCAAAGGAGATTCATGTGGCTAGCATTCCAAGGTGGTGTCAGGAGATAGTTGAGATTGTTTGTATGTTTAAGAAGGAACCATTGACGAGTTTCATGGACTTTTAGGTTCATCTTATAATCCACCTAGTAGATGAGTTTGAATTAGTTGGGGTGTTTTCTTGTCATTTGATTTTCTTCTTAGAGAGGTACATAACGAAATTGAAAGGTTATGTTCGAAAAAGGGAAAAACATGAGGGGTCTATGGGAGAGGGGTATGTATCATAAAATTCTTTCTATTATGCTAGTGAGTACATCAAGTAGGTCTAAAATTCACCAGGTGTAGTGATTTGGGGCGATGAAAGGGATAAATAAAAAAGAGAAGGGGAGCTTCTCCGAACATATGGAAAAATGTGCTTATAAAAAGTAAGTGACTTATAATTTCTCAAATTTACACAAAGTAACTATTCATGTTGAAATTCGATATAATGTATATTTTGATATCATATGTACTACATGTCTTTTTTATTTCATCAGTGAATGTAGAAATTAAAGCAATCAATTAGTTTGTTCCTTACAATTCTTAAGTGACACAACCATGGGTCGCATTGTATGAACAAAAGAGGATGAAATGGGATAGTAATAGAAAATAATTCATACTTTTGAATCGTAGAAGCATGTCTTATCCTGATCATTTAAAAAAAAATATGCGAATTATATACCCCAATAGTTGGGTTGCTGACCAATTCGGGGAGAAAAACAGTGCGACTAGTCATTACCCGTGGGTTAAAGAGGATGTGCTAAATGTAGGGATTGGGTGTAGAAATTCAGTAATAACCTATTTATGTACATTGCAAACTTAATAATGCACTTTTGAAATGTAACATATATATTTTATGTTTTAAGATTTGGGTTATTAGACACATGAAACTATGATTTTTTAACTTGTTTTATAGGTGCATTTGTTTCCATCTATGTGGGCATATGGACATAATTTTTTCACAGAAAATGATGATGATGGACACATGACACAAGACTATGGAGTGGAAATCAAGTTCGATCAATCTAGTCGAGCAAGCCACCTTGATCAAAACCTAGTACAAGGTATGTTAGGTTATTCCGAAAAGATAAAAGAGATCATTCAAGTAGACTTCTCTTCTTTCCAATGTGTTTTTTTAGGTGCAAGTGGTGGGACACCTTTGACTTAAATAATGTAAAGGAAGATTGCAATAGTAGGCTGATATGTATCAACTCTAGAAATATGTGGGATGAACCTAAGGAACCTTACATTTCCCCCAAACAATACAACTAGGTTTTTTTTACCCAGATGTGTTGGATAGGGATTGGTGGTTCGTATTGAGACATGACCCTAGATAAAAACATATTTTTGAGGGAGATAATGTTATCATGCCAAGTGAGATAGAATATAGTGATGGTGATGAGAAGAGAGAGTGATATGGTACATGTGTTATTTCATCATTTACACTATTTAAGATGGGTTTTTATAAAGAAGAGGACTTAACCTTATAACTACAAATATTTTTTTCCAATCATTATAATATGTAGTTTGAATTAATTGGTTTTCATTGTGTAAATGTAAAATAATTTCATTGGACAATTTTCAATTATGTTGATACTACAACAAAAAAGGACATTGGTGAGGGTCGAAAAATGTCACCATAAGCGCATTGGCGATGGGCAAAAGAGCCTCCGTCATAAAAAACTGAACGTCACCAAAGGTGGTGTCACCAAAAGTATAGGTGTTGTGGTCACATTGAAGGTCCGTCACCAATAATGATTTATAATGAAGGATAGTGACTGTCACCATTTGATATGAGCAATGGTGATGAATCTTAGCTTCCATCACCAAAAAATTGAATGTTACCAAAGCCGGTGTCGCCAAAAGTATGTCTTGTGGGGACAGTCAAGGTCCATCACGAATAATTATTACAATGACGAATAGTGACCGTCACCATTTCAAACGAACAACAATGATTTATTTTGATGGGCCCTTCATGGCCGTCACTATTGATGCATATATATGGCGACATTCGTTGACCGTCACCATTTCATATGATTTATGGTGATGGAAATTTCATGGTTGTCACTATTGATATATATATATATATATATATATATATATATATATATATATATATATATATATATATGGTGGCATTCATTGACCCTCACCATTCATATTTTAGTGAGGGTCCAAAAATGTCACCATAAGATCATTGGTGATGATCAAAAAAGCCTCATTCACAAAAAATTAATCGTCACTATTCCATATGAATATCAGGGCATGATGGAATCTTGCCACCAACCTCCTCCTTGTAAACCAGGTGCTCTTTCATTGAGCTAGAACCCTTTAAAGAATTCAGCTTTAAAAAATTAGACCTTAAAACTTTATAAATTTTAAATTCTACAAATTTCAATAAATTCTACTACAACGGAGAGAGAGGAATTTGTTTTACAAATAAAGAGTCAGATAACGTAAATCTATCAAATAAATATGGTGTCATTCTAGTTAAAATAGGCATTTTCATCATATTTACTAGAGTCATGTACACGCAAAAAATAAATAAATTACATTATCAATTTTGCATGGTTGACCTATAAAGCTCGTACCTATTACAAATAATTGAAGGTGTTTGATGATGAGTAAATTTAGATAACACTTCGATATACTACAAACTTGAGGCTGACTACAAATCATCCAAAAATGTTCAAAGAACAAATAATCATTGATGAAAAATGTACAGAAGCATAGAATTTAAGCATATGAATATATAAATATGAACATCTACCCACAACGCAAGTATACACCAGAAATATTGCATTATTTACCAACAATTATAACATTTAGTTACAAAATTTCCACTAAATTCAAAGTTACTAAAGAAAAAAATATTGCAAAACACAAATCAGAAATATAAAAATTGTCATTTACCATCTATAATTATGTGGAAGCCAAATTATGTTCCCTGTGTCATTGAGATTTAGCTTAGGTGGCTAAAAGGAGGTGTTTTGTTCCTCCCCATATGGATTCAAATCCCACTCGTCACATGCTTTCCCCTCGTAGGCTGATAGCTTCTGAAAGGATTCATTTCATGTGGATGGGATAGGTGTGACTTTTGATGGATTAGATTCCTCGGTCATAAAAAATTAGCTAAGAATGGATTTCTAAGTCCATAGGTGAAATTCCTATCACTGAGTGGAAGAATTCAAACCAGAAAAGCCATGTTCCCCATCCTTCATTTTGCAACAGCCTAATCCCATGTTAAGATGTGACATGACTTATGATCAACTAACTTGAGAAAGGCAATAACCGCTTAGAGTTCCAGTGTTCGAACCATGAATGCAACAAATATTTTATGCACATAATATAAAAAAAAAATAGTATTAATGGAAATCATAGTTCAATATAAAGGCTTCCAGTTATTGTTACTGTCATCCCAGAATGCCACCCATCAAGAAGTTGTGTTGTATACTAAAAATTTTGTATGCTTTTGTTTGTGAGAAACTTATTTGTGGATACTAAATATGCTCAACCAAAGTCACAGATTGACATCATATATCCTTCATTATTGAATTATAGGGGTTATGATTTACATGCACTGACCAAGAAGAAAAAATAACAAGGAATAACACCAAACTTATCATGCAACAAAAAGGAAAACATAGAAAAAATTAATAGATGTAGTTGTTAAATTTCTAATCATTGAAGGAGACAAAATAGGTAAATAATATGTCTTAATAACACATTTTTTACTTTGGAGTATGTACAATTTTTCAATGGATACAAGTGATGGTCAATGCATGAAAAACAATCATGCACCATGTCGCAAAATAAAAATACACCAGTTCTCTTAGAGAGTGGGCATTTGGAACCCACTCTCATACAAAAAAGCTATCATACAACAAAATTTCTAAACTTATCATACATAAAAAAGGGAAACAAAAAGAGCATTAATAGGTCTAGCTACTAAATTTATAATCATTGAAGGAGACAAAATAGGTATATAATATGTCTCTAAAACAATTTTTTTACTTTCAAGCATGTACAATGCTTCACTATCTTCCAATGATGGACAATGCAGAGAAAAGAAACATGTGGCATGTTGCAAAATAAAAATATGTCAGTTCCCTTGAGAGTGGAGACTTGGAACCCACGTATGTCAACATGAGATTTCAACAGAGGAGAAAAAAATATTGTATTCAAATCATGATCATATATTCATTCTAATATTAACTCTTTCTCTACAGGTGACCCTAAGAGTCCAATTTTTCCTTAGAGTAGCTTAACCATAGTAAAATTATCTACTAAATTTTGTGTTTCATTGCAAGTCTCTTATGTAGCTCAGCTTCCTAAAAATATTTCATGGCTATATTGTGTCTTGACTCTTATGAATGGGCTCATACTAAATCTTGATGGGGGGACTAAGGTCCAAGAAGGCTCCAATTTAGAGACTAACTTAAGTACAAAATAAGGCAATGATATGCTCAATATTGAAAGAGAGTCTACCCTCAAGTAATCAGGTTTAAGATAAATGGGTTATGAGAGAGTGGAGTATTTAGAATATCTCGAATATCTTGAATGAAATTAGGTATTTTGTTGCAAATATTCTTCTGATAAGGTTTTCCCATGTAAGAAGATGGTTCAATAAGATGAGCAACCAGATAGGGTAACTAAGGAGATCATTTGGGACTAAAGAAAACTTAAGTGAGAATTCAGATCACTCCATGTTGGAAGAAAACAAGAAAACATGTGGCACATGTGGATGTATGGCAATACTGGCACCACTAGTCATGTTAAATCAGTGCTATCTTATTTAAGGCAAGAGGCCTATTTTCCTCCACCAAACATAATGAATTGGATAGGCAGCACAATTATCATTGTTTTGGGTGGAGGAAAAATATTGTTGGCTACCTCTATTTTCCTAGCCTATTTTGAAAAGAACATCAAAAGAAATATAAAATATGTATACTGTAATCAATGATCTAGTTTGAAACATAGTTCATAGTGGGGACCACTTTCAGGGGTTTTTGAGACTCCTACTACACACAAAGGGGCTTCTAGTTCTACATGTCCCTCAACGATACCCCAAGAAATTAAACAAGATGAAGCTTTGAATATAAATTTGGTGTTAACGCATTGGTCAGGGTGATGGTAGATGAAGAAAGGGCCATTTGTAAGGAATTTGTACATTTCACTCAGGAATGCTTGAAGCAAAGGGACCTAAGGATCAAACCTTGGCATGGTTGGTAAAGGCTAAAAGAAAAAAAATTGTCATGGCCCTTTAGAACACGATAGAGCCACCTTATGGGGATGCAACCACCCTATCCCCTTGGGTTTTAACCTCGTGACATAGCTCTGCTGTCTAATTAGACTTTGTGAATCCATATACACCCTCAAGGAACCAATGGTTCGTGTTCAAACGGTTACAGACTTTTAGGCAGTTCTCTTTGATAGGTAAACAAGTGATGGTATAGAATAAAGGTCTTGGTAGAACCCTCTCTTAGGCACCAATGTAATTATGTGTAATTGTGATAGAATTTTTTTGTTTCCCCCCAAAAAATGAACACACTACAACATGCAATGATTAGAAAAATATAAAGGGGAAGATTACCGATTAAGAAGCTTGCAATTTCTGGGAATTAAAATGTTGACGTACTTTGTAGACATGAAAAACCCAAGGAAGCACATCACTAACACTTTTGAAATGGGTAAGACTGCAAACTTTAGCATTTTAAATATGGATTCTGAGTCATTCCCAATTGTTAGAATCATTTTTGGAAGAAATCCTGAGAATATAGAAATAGAATTGATTTGTTTTTAGACCATCTATACTGGTAACTCCTTACTTCATGCTAATCTCCTTTAGTCCAATCAAAACACTCCTTGTTTAATTTCCACTAGAAGCTGACACAATTCCACAACATGGTCTCAACTTCCCGCGGTCGTGATCCTAAACAATCATCAACCATGCCAAAATGAAAATAAAATCTATTTTCTCAACAATGGACCAGAGCAGAGCCTATAATCACCAAACCTATATAAAAGGATTTTTATTTATTTAAGGGAAAAAATAGTAAGAAAAAATCAGTGTAACTCATGCAAGACACAATCCAGTTCAAATTAATATAGTTGAATAATTGTCAAACACATGCAACAATTATTCCTTGAAATGAGTGCTAGAATTATAAGGGATCTACATATATTGAAACTTTAGTGCTCGAATAATCACAACTAAATGAGTAAATTTTGATACAATTTTTGATGCACAAAAATATATCCAAATGAAATTTTCTCCAAAAATCGTTCAGTGTTCAAAAAATTTAATATGCTTCAGCCATCTGCCGAATATTTTAAATGAGTGAAGAAAAGAGCACTCTGTTTGATACAAATAGAAGCATAATTATGAATATTCTATAGGAAACCAATCTAATATGCTCTAGATTCTGATGTAGTCTCTAAACAATATTATATATTTTGAGAAGATATTGTCAAAGACAATGACTGGAAGACTTGGCCAGGGGCCCAACAATGTCTACTCATAATGCAACTAAGATTTAAAGTGAAAATGAAACATGTCACACAATGTAGTATTATTTTACAGAGGTTTTCAAGATGGGCTACTCAAGAAGGAAAAATCATGAGAATTCTTGTTTGAAGAGCAACCTTCTATTGGTATATTTTTCATAATTCATGGAACTATGAAACAATGATATAAGTACACACATAATGGCTACAATATGTATTCAATTTCTACAATTTTTATTTTCCTCTTCAAGTACACACATTATCAATTCCATTATTTTGAAGACTTAGCATATGCAGATCCGAACTTTGCCTCTTCAAAGGGACAGGGACACAATTCTCTTCAAATGGTAGAACATGGATATGAAAAGATAAGTAATAATCCATAGAATGTGAAGTAGATTAACTTACCATCAATCATATTTTCTAGTGTCACATATCTTCCCAATTTTGTGAAAATTAGACATAGTAGAAATAAATTAAAAACAAAGTACACAGGAAAACACCAAAGTCTGTCAAAAAAGAAAAGAAAATTCAAAATAGTCAAAACGAGAGCACATATAGACATACACCCACAACTTGATACAATTTTCCACCAAACTAAACCCCTTTCCTAGAGAGGTACCTCCTGAGAGTTGGTTCATACTAATCTTAATGGCTCATCTAGGGTCCAAGCAAGAAGATCTGGGAATGATGGGGTAATAATGCTTCACAACGATAGCATCATTTTTTCTTTCTCCATTCGCATATCAAACAAAAGCTAAATTCAAGGCTCCAATTTAGGGACTAACTTAAGAACTGAATAAGGAAATGATACACTCATTATTGAAAGAGCCTCTACCCTCCAGCAATCGAGGGTTTCATAGAAATGGGGTATCAGATATTCGAGTATTCAATATCTCTCAAAGAAAATTAGGTTTATTGTTGCAAATATTCTTCTAATAAGGTTTTCCTATGTAACAAGATGGTAGAATAAAATGAGGAACCATATAGGTAACTAAGGAGATAATTTAGGACTAATGAAAATTTAAGTGAGAATTTAGACCACCCCATGTTGAAAGAAAATAAGAGAATGTGTGACATGTGTGGATGTATGGGAATATTGGCACCTCTAATCATGTTAAATGTACAGTTCCTTCAAAACTGTTTGCTCACCAAGCCATGGTGGCATCACTTCCATGACACATCCACCAGGAAGAGACTATATCATGTGAGGTGGCCTAAGGTTATAAAAGGTGGAGAAAACAACCAGAGAATGTAGGGGATTGAAAATGAATGGATTTGAAAAAAGAGGATTGGCATCATGAAGCTAAGGTTTTTAATAACATTATATTTAAATGGAAAATTATTCTAAAGTAGATAAAGGATAATGATGAAAAATTCACAAATGTAAAATTCACAGACCTCTATGACAACATATCAGATGATAACCTGAATATTAATAATAGATGAAACCATTTCAATCTTAACCAAGGTATTGGCAGTTCAACTATCTAAGAGAGTCTCGGGGATGTAGAAAACATCAGAGCCATACTTTTCAATGATTATGGATGAGACCCAAGGTTGCACGCCATCATATTCACAACCAAAATATGAAGAGGTTTCTTCATTTTTAAATTTAATTATAGGATTATTTTTCTTTGAACTTTGATGGGTAATTCCACATAGGTTTTAGAAATTACAGTAGAACCTAACTTTAGGCAAGATGTTTTGTTTTTTGAAAATGGAAATGGATCCTTCATCTCCTTTTCATTTTTATTTTGGTTATTAGGTGAAATTTGAGGCAATGTTTTTCTGTGAATTATTAAGTGTTACAGTGAGTGGTGGCCATAACACTAGCTGGTTTGCGATTACAAGGTATTCTTTCACCATATCTTGGTAGCCTTTCATTATTATGTACTTTCAATATTTCTAGTAATTATTTGTCAGGAAATATTCCACTAGAGCTGGGTTAGCTAAAAGCTCTTGGAATACTATACGTTAGCTATAATATGATCTTGGGTCTTATGGAAAGATAATGGTCTAATTGTATGTGTCTTCAGTGGCTCCGACTTTTCGTAAACAACTTGACAAGGACTATACCAACAAAATTCGGTTGTCTAGTCAATTTGGAACATCTCCACTTGGTGAAAAATAATATTACTGAGTATTATAATTTCTCTAAGCAACTACACCTCTCTGCAAGACTTGATCATTGGAAACAACAATATCACTTTTTTGATCCCTTCCGTTTTGGGTCTGCTCAGAAATCTAGCCTATCTTCATGTTGAAAACAACTCTTTATTTGGCTACATTCCTTTTTCCCTCAGCAACCACATGTTTCTCCAAGATTTTTCCATTAGATACAACAATATTATTGGACCAATCCCTTTAATTTTTCATATTCTCAGAAATATATCTTATCTGTACATTCAAGGAAACTCACTAAGTGGTCAAATCCCTTGAACTCTTGGAAATTGTACTCAGCTGTGGTATATTTTCTTTTTCTCACAACACTTTGAGTGGAAGAGTTCCTTCTAAATTGGGGCTGGTGCAAGAATTGGAAATGCTTGTATCTACAAACAAAAAAATTCAAGAATGTCATTACTCCATTTCTGGGAAACCTCTCTTCCTTGCAGATTTTATTTTTGTGGGACAAAATATGGTCGAAAAGTGTACCACTTGAGTTGGGAATCTTGATAAACATTGGTAAATTCTCTATTTATGGTCCCAGTAATATTTCAAGTGTGATCCCATCAAAAATAGGAAATTGCAGTAATCTTGAATGTTTGGATTTAGGAGCCAACAATATTTAGGGCTCCATCCCGAAAAGTATATTTCAGCTTCCCCTGTCGACCTTAATTATGCTTATGAATAATATGAGCGGTGATTTACCTGAAGCCATTGCAAATTTTAGTCAGCTGAGCTCCCTAGTTCTGGGAATAAATATGTTCTCAACTATGATTCCTAAATCCATTACCAGATTGAATCAGTTAACATGTTTAAATATTGGTACAAATAGTTTAAAAATTAAACGGCATCATACCTCAGGGTATTGGTAACTTAAGTATGCTAGAAAACCTTTAATTTGAAAAAAACCATTTAACATGTGACATACCCCAAGGAATTTCTAATTTAACCCAGTTAATGTAGGTAAATTTGGGTGGAAATAATTTCACTAGACGCATACCAGAAGAATCCATTACATAATTTACTCAATTGTCCTTCCTACATCTAGGTTCAAATGTGCTCATAGGTGGCATACCAGAAGTCATTATAGAGTTGAGTAACTTGAACTTCTTACATCTAGGTTCCAACATGTTAGGTGGTAGCATACGTCAAGGCGTCGATAGTTTGAAAAAGATTCAAAATATCTACTTGGATACTAACAATATCACAGGTACAATCCCTGAAGGTATTTGACAATGTGTGGAGTTGGAGTAGTTAGATTTGTTCGAAAAAAAGTTGAATGGAACTACCCCTGATTCTATAGGGAACTGCAAGTCTTTGATGGTTTTGACTCTTATGGATAACTTAATTTCAGGTATACTACCATCAATTTCAAAAAGGTTTAGAAAATTGCATATATTGAAGGTATATGAAAACAACCTTAGTGGAGCTCTAGACATAGACTTTCTGGTGCTTATGAAAGTAATTTATTCTTATTCTAATAAATTTTTTGGGATCATGCCTGAATCATTGGCCATTTGTGCCCAACTTCAACAACTGGATTTAAGCAAAAAAGGAGTAACACGGGACCTTCCTCAATACATTTCATTTTTTAATGACTTAAGAGTTTTAAGTTTGGGTGATAATAGGCTCTTTGGTGATATTTCTCAATGGATTAAAAATCTCACACATTTTTCAAGTGTTAGATTTATCCAACAATAAATTTAGTGGAAGAGTACCATCAAACCTTCAAACACTAGAGGGGTTTAAAATTCTTGGGTCTTCCCAACTTAGCAATAATACACTCTATGAGGATTTGAGGATTGTAATGAAAGGAATTGAATATGATTTAACATATGTGATAGCTACAAATACCATATTTGACTTGTCTAGAAACAATCTTACTGAAGAAATAAACCCTTAAAGATTTCTTTCTCAAATAATGATCAAAGTTGGTAGAGAGATTTTCCACAGACAATGACAATCATTGTTGTTGTGTGTAAATGAAAAATAGTTATTTTTCTTTCACCTACATATTCTGGAGTCAAAATCCCTCTCATCCCCATTGCATTCTACTTATCTAGTTTCCATTTAAACATTTTGAATTCCATAATAATTCGAAATCCTTATATCATAATTTGTGTTGAGTTTCACAATTATTGGTGTTTCATTGTCGGATAAGTTACGTTACATGCAAAAAAAAGATAATGAAAATAAAAGGTTTAAAAATTTGCAGAAAAATTCCAAAAGAATTCTCCAACCCTGTGAAACTTACTTTCATCACCTTTATCATGAAGGAAATGGGGATCTGCCATGTACAATGCAAACTTTCTATTTAGTTCTAGAAATAAAGATAGCATATAAAGGAATGAATTTTTTTAGTGTACTTAGTTATAAAAATCTAGATCATAAATATATACAGTGGCTTTCAGATTTATTTGTTTGTTGTGTCATTATTTTGTTCATACAATTAGGGTCAGAGAGACCGACAATGATTAATACAGCCATGATAGAAAAAAATTGGGAGGATTGTAACACTTTTCTCACCTATTCATCTCGTGCACAACTAGATTGGACTTTGGGGGGATTGTAGCACTTTTCTCACCTACTCTACTTCCGCACTAGTATGACAAAAAAAATTCTGTTAGATTTGGGCACATCCCTAAAAAAGGGCATGGTTTCATAGTTTTTACTGAAAGATTTCAAGCTTCCATTACTCAAAACAGAAGCAAGGGGAAATTTTTTCCAATAATTGTAAAGGACAACATTAGAAGAAATCCTCCCTCCTAAATGAGTGCACACATATGTATCTAAATTTTCTCTAGATGCCTATAGGCATTGATTGAAAATACTAGACATAATCCAGCTGAAGTTTGTGATATTAAATTTCTCAATATCAAATATAAATCTATAAAAAATGTTGTTGATTACCTTATGAATTAAGGGCCTATGTACCATGAATTTTCCATAAACACGGTGAAATTTTTTTTGAGATATTCTCTCTCTTTTGTCTTCAGAATCAAAGAGATCCATTAAACTTAGAACAAATGAATGATCAATATATCTCTTGGCCACTTTTGCATCAGTCTCAGGAGATGCTATGAACATGAGGAGGAAATCATAGACCAACTACAGATGTGACCAAACATGCTCCAAGGTTATTACCTCCTCTTCTTGATCAAGGCCTTCAATAGAAGGTGGTGGTGGTGTAGGTCTTCATGTCAGAGTCCTAAACAAATTGGTAGAAACCATCTTAGCAATCTCCTGCATTGTTGTTTCATTGAGCCTGCAACTACCTAAAATGATGAAAGCCACAAGTTCTAGTAGGTTTTTGTGTTCAATTTCCTACTCTCTCACATTTTTGTAGGGGTCGGTCAAATACAAAATAGCAGAACATAGGATCAATTTTTTTATGAGAAAATTTTCTCTGTTATAGCTAGGCACATCCCTGAAAAAGGGCAAAGGTTCATAGTTGTTACCAAAATATTTTTAGCTTCCATTACTCAAAATAGAAGTAAGGGGAAATTTATTCCCACAATTGTAAAGGACGACATTCGAAGAAGTCTCCACTCCTACTTCACTACTATTATTCTGGTGGTCATATTTAGATTTTTTGCTAGGAAGTCTGCCTAGTATTTTGTTTTTCATAACTGCTATTCATTTAGGCCAAGAAATACCTGGATCTGCACAATGCCAACATTCCCTTTTGCAGTTATGTTTTCTTGTCAGTTTTTCCCATAATTTAGCCATAAATCTAGAAGAATTTTTAGAATGATAGAGGTTAGAATGATAGAGGTTCCTGTAGGTCACGAAACATATGAATTGCATAGTCCAAATTTTCCAGCGCCACTCTTTTATATATATCTGATTTTCTATTTTTCTCCTCTGTATCAAACTATAGATTATATTTCTCTATCCTTTTTTGAACAGTTTGTCAGATATTTGAATTTATCTATAAATATTTAGGTCACGAAGGTCAACTGTCAATTTTTGTTTACTGCCAAATTGGACTTATTATGAATAGATCAGTATATCTATGAGTTTTCCTTCTAGGTTGTGCAGAAAGAACAATTTTGATGTTTGGTCTCAGAATGGTTTTTATCACAGACATATTACTTTGGAGGTAGTAATACTCATGGCTTTGGCCATTTACAAAAGGTTTTTTTGGTTGTACTAAACTAGCAATGGACCTAAAACATCTAGGTTCACTATTTATAACCCCTATTAACTTAAATATGATGGAATTTTGATGCGAACGAATAGATTACTCGTGATATAACAGATCGCCAAAGAAGAAACCCCAACCACCACAAAATAGATCTTGATCCTCGCCCTACCACCACAAAAGAGACCTTGATCCTCGCTCTGAGTTTTCCTGGGGAAATTCTAGCAAAATTATCCCCACCTCACTAAGAAATAACATAAACCGCGATGAGATCCCTTCGATAATATATTTCCCGTTCACTCTTCTGGAGAGGAAGACCACTGGTATTATGTTTCTGTGACAGGATCCTATGCACTGACAAAGCCCGTTGGCTCAATGATGACATTATAAGCCGGAGATAACCAAGAAATAGGTGCCCAAGATGAGGGAGAAGAAATTCATGGCTGAGTACAGGGAAAATGATGGCACCTTCAGGTGCATGTGGGGTACTCTGAGAGCACTATAAGGAATATTCGAGATGAGAAGTAAGGGATCCATTGAATATAACGATGATAAGTCTCCGCTTGATGATGATAAGCTCTGGTGATGAAAATTCACGACAACCAATGGAAGAAGTTTCACTTTACCATTTATTTCCTTGACCCCCTTAATAAAGAATAATTGTGGGACTTTACCCGAAATTTCCACGTGAAGAGTTATCTTCAATGTACAGTGGCAGAGAGAGCTCTTATCTGGTATGGTACAACATATTAGTAATTGTAGGAATATTATTGAGTTTACCCATTAGAAACCCTCATGAATCAATATTTCCCCTCCGTTTATTTTCGAGGTTACCCAAATCGACAGGTTGCCTTATAAATAGGGAAGCTCGTGCCAAAGATGATGGCTCAACCTTTGGATGAGTAGCCAGTGTTTTTGGGTGAATTATAGTGACAAAACCCCTATGAGTAGTTGCCACGCCAGTCTCTTGCATGTAGAGGAACGTCTGCCGACATTTTTCCAGAGATAGCGTTTTTCTCAAGATGGAATTCAGAATGACCGAATTGAGATGAACATTTAAGCTTTTGTCTGAGCAATTTGTCTTTTCCCATGGTCACTTGGGTTTTTGGTGTGACCCTGAGATATTAGTTACCTAGAATTTTAGGTTGGGTTATGCCGAAACGATGTTGTTTCGATAATGAATCCATAGAACCCATAAAATATATAGAAAAAAAATCATCATTCCAATAATGTAAAACTGAATTTAATTAAGCTTTTCTTTAAAATTATGGAAGAAAATGCATTTAATTATGGGAAATAGAAAATTGAAAAAATTCATCTCGATAGAAGTATGAGATACTTTCCATTTGTTTAGTAGGTTTTAGGTTATTTTTTTATTTAGTTTGGAGACTCTCAAAATAAGTTTTGGTTAAAAGTTTATTGGAATTTTTTTCATATTATCACTTTCCACTAGAGTTTTTGAGAAATCAATTTCCATCTTGAAATTCACTTAATGTTTTATAAACTAATATCACTTTATTTCCACTAACATCACTGACCATTGTTAATTTCAAATAAATGTTCTTGTGTACCTAAATTGTCATCGAAGGGTTTAGTTTCCATGGTCATGGTTCAATCTTACATATATGTTAGCTAACCCTAATAATATTATCTTGTAACAAGTTTATAAATTGATTCAATTGATCTAATTTTTATGTTAATAACTCAATCATCTAAATATTGGTGGTGATATTGAAAATGGGGTTCTTATATAACGTTCATGAAACATGAACCTAATATATATTCCACGTGGCCTTATTTTAACCTTATCTTGATGGTTATTTGAACAAAATATTTTGTAAAAAAAAAACCTACGTATCCTTGTGGTGAACCTTATGAAAGTCGATGCTTAGGCCATAGAGAGTATCTCTTGTATAATCACTAATGATGGGGGGTATACTTGTAAATAGAATATTAATATACTTGAGAGTTTAGAACTCATGATTATCCCACTATAGATGAGTTAAAACCCTAAAACGTCTGTTCTAGTTTTGTCCCTTAGTCAAATCTACATGGCCCTGGGCAACATATTTGTGTTGCTAGTGACCCTCGTTGGTATTATATGGAATGTAATATTTTTAGGAAAACATGTTCCATATGACACAAATTTTCATTCTTATTTGATTGTTGTTCATGTTGAAGTGTTTTTATTTTTATGAAAGAAATGCAATGAAATCTTATTTTATGTTAAAGAGCCTTCATAAACTTTCTCCTAGTATGATAGCACACTAATTTGTATGAACCTACACTTGTATATTATAATTGAAGTGCAAAGGATTTAGATAGAAGGGGGGTATTTATAGCAACTACTAGAATTATAGGGTGTTTCCCCTTGCAACATGAGTAAGGATCCCCTAAGCCCTTTTGCCACCAAGTCAAACTATTCTTAATGTCGTGATAATAGGTCGTGTCACATGGTCAATGGGAATATTTGTTAAAGGAAGGGACACACACACAACTAGCCTCCTTATTTAGTGAATAGAAAAAAATTCTTGAGTATTGTGTTGAGCATTTTTTTAGGCATTAAAGACTCCTAAGACATGATCCTTTGATTACTATTGGAGTCTATTCGAAGGGGTAAGGAACATAATTGAATTGGCATGTTAGTGTAAGACATAAATCCAATAGATAGGTTCCAAGGTGTGCCAAGGAATGCTAGGAAGTGTTAGGGAGACAAAAGGGATAGCTAGGACACATTAATGCATGGAAATGAATGAACAACAGTTTGCGATAGGAAGTGTCAGTGAGTTTCAGGTGTGTCAAGGAGGGAGTGAAAATTTAGGTTAGGCATTGATAAGGCATGCTATAGTCTAGGGAAACATGCCAAGATGTGTCAAGTGTCAGGGTGTGTCAATGCATGGAAGGGAGTGTTTGGGAGTTCTAGGGAAATACAAGGAAGCACTAGTTTCAAATGCATGGAAATGAATGAATAAGAATGTGTGTCAGGGAGTGTCGGTGAGTTATAGGTGTGCTAAGGAGGGAGTTACATGGTATTATAGGTATTTCCAATGAATTCTATAGTTACAGGGCATCATGCCAAGATGTTCCATGCGCTAGCATGTGTCAATGCATGGCAGGGAGTGTTAGTGAGTGCCATGGAAACACAACGGAGAACTAGTTCAAAATGCATGGAAATGAATGAATAAGAGTGTGTGATAGGGAATATTGGTGAGTTGTAGGTGTGCTAAGGAAGGAGTGACAAGGTTATAAGTTATCTAGTGATAAGGCATGATCGAGTTCCAGTGTATGTTAAGAAGTGGTAGTGTGTGTTGTGGAGTGCCAAAGCATGCCAAGGAATGCAGGGGATACTAACATGTGCCACATAGTGACAAGACATTTTATGATGTGTGAGGTGATATGGCATGTCAAGATGTAAATTACGTTTCTAAGTTGTTTTACTACCACTGTTGGATGTGAGCCTTGTATTGGTAACTTGTTAAGTGAGATGAGTTGAGATTGGACATGAGTATCATATGATGAGTTATAGGTAGTTCTTATGTGAACAAGGCATATGTTGAATTTCCATGAAACGTGAGAATTTTGGTTTGGTCTTAGAATATTTGATGCAAACACACTCTAGTACCACAACATATCACGAAATCAACTAGTGCACATGAAACTTTTTAACTTTTTCAAACCCTTCTTCGTTATACTAAAAACTATAATACAACAGGCTAGAGCTCCCATACTAGGGATCATGACCCTTTACAATCACATTGATACAAGGAATACAACTAGGGTTTGGTGTTAGTCCTTTGAAAACCAATCTATGAACAAGACAACACTTCACCTACTTGCTGATGGTGGTGAAAAGAAACCCTTTCAATCCATGTGTCCTGAACACATACGGAAGGTCCTCTTGCCTCATATTTTACAACTCCTTAATATTCCTTTATTAATGAGCTTAACTCCTTTAGGTTACTGAACTAATCTCAACAAACTCTATCATCTAGCTACCTCATTTTTCCTTCAAGGTCAGTAACACTAGGGGTCTTTGATCAGTTGTTCACAACTCTATTTGTGAACAGCTCTTTGGTCTACCAAATTTTTCAATACTACTGCTCCATGATGAAAAGTATACAGTTATGGAGTTTTCCCTTCTTCTCACTGAATCAATCCTATGAAATATAGTGAAATAGGCCTATTTGGTTGGCCCACATGATTTCTACTTTAGTCCTTCAAAGTTTTCACATCGTTATACACAATACGCCTATCCTTATACCAATATTGTTTTCCTTCACAAGTATAGATCTTAAGGCTCTTCTTTGTCAGTCACCTAACAACCCTCCAATTGTACTTAAACTGCCATCAATTTTTCCAACCATAATCAATCATTTTACTGATCTAGGGCCCGTGACACTACACTCATCTAGGGCTCTTCAAAATTTACACCTAACAATGATTTGAGTCCTCCCAAAATCATTGTTCTTGTGTACCAATTTCTTTGTTGTCTAGTCTATGAATAGATCTGAACCACACCTCTTATCGTCCTTCTAAAAATTTGTAGATGACTTAACTTGGGTCACAAATCATCCACTAACAGTCCATTGAATAAGTTTTTATAGGTTGATTCATATCTCTGTCCAAAACTCTATGGAAAATAAACCGAAATAAACTCCTTTTCATGTCAATACATTCTTCATATGCCACATTTCTTCTGCTTAATATTATGCTCAGGTTCCACCCTCCTATGGATATGTTATTTCCACACATAGTTTAGCAAGCCATATTCTAGATCTGTGGTTTATATTTCAGAGACAAACCTCACTCTAAGGGTCACAACCCCTCTTCTTCTATGAAGATTTGTCACAGTCTTAAGGGAATACCTTATGGACTAAACATGCTAGGAAACAACTGTAACTAGGGGATTATACTTTTTTTCTAATTTCTTTATAGCAATACCTATCTACCCATAGAAAAAAAAACAACTCTTTCATCCTTAAGAGACTATGGCTAGATCATATGGATCTGTAGATTCTGGGCATTTATTTGACTAAATATTGACTTGAACTTCAGATCTCTATGACCCTCAAACTAGGGTTACGTCAACCAATATTATTCTTGTAGCTACTTCTGTTCTAGCCCTAAATTCTAGTGCAGGCCCTCCTTCATTTGTATTTGTCTTTATCACAGACCTTGCGCCCTACTAACCACCACAAGACATGGTCTCAAACCTCTCTCCTATTTTAGAATTTGATGTGGCCTTCACACAAAGAGACCATAGAAATCACATGCCCATATTCTCATGAGAAACCTTTCTTAAGCTCAATCTGCCATAAGAGAACCAACAACATTACATCATAATTCCTAGCTCAAACCCATTAATATATGTGAAATTATTGTGAACCCTCACATGATGATCTTTCTCTTGGTGGATGATCATGGCCTCCATTTAGTAGCCCTTACTCGAACCTCTAACTCGACCTATTTCAATACTACATCTCTCTTGGCCTCCTTGATCAAATGAGCTCTTTCTCACTTGATCTTCTTTCCTTCATCCTAAGGCCTCCTTAAACAGATTTTCCTAGGCCTCTTAGGAACCCTATATACCTTACGAGTTTTATCCACTTAGACCTTAGGAAATATTAATTTTCATTTTTTATTTTCTTTTAGACTTTAAACCCCATCTTGGGTCCAAAATCCCTTCGCTTGGGTTATTTTCCCACAAATCCTTTCACTAGGCTTGAAGAGTACCTCCCAAGTGACACAATTGAACAACATAATCTAGTTGTAGTAACTGTAACTTGGTCAAGCTATTCTAGTCAAGCGAGGGCTTGGTTGGGTTCCCAAGTTGAAAATTAAGTAAGGGTAGTTCTGAGGGCATGATAGTTAGGGAGGGATAGGTCTTGCTACCACATGTCTAATAATTTCAATGCATGATGAGGAGTTTTAGGGAGTGTCAGGGAATCGCGAGGGAGAACTACATCAAAATGCATGGAAAGGAATGAATAAGAGTGTGTATCAGGGAGTCTCAATGAATTCAAGTGTGCCAAGGATGAAGTGTGTTAGGATAAGTTCATAATAGGATTTGTAGGAGGCAAGCCTATGGTTGCAATAAGAGGATCGACATAGTAGCTTTAGACAAAGGATAACTTTGCACTGGGCACAACATTGTTTTTCCTTTATCCATTATTTTTATTTTTATATGAGATGTGGCACACTTTGGCTGAATGTTCATGTTTTAAAATATTCTAGATAATTGCATATTTTACATTATTGTAATAATAGAATGAGAAAATCAAGGCTCATCTAACAGAAATAAGCTAATAAAATGGAAATCATGAGAGCTATGATGGGAATGGTTTCATTTTTACATAAGCTTGAAACATGGGAAACTATACTTGAAATTGGTTTCATTTTTTCACAATATTTAAACATGAGGGGAAAATATGCTTGAGAGTGGTTTCATTTTTACATAAGCTTGAAACAGAGACAAGTATGCTTGGAATAAGTTTGCATGCCCCTAACATAATGACTCAATTCGAGGCACATGCCCCCCAAACTTCATTTCATTCACCCAAGTAAAATACTAGGTACTAACAGGTTGGTGGAATTAAGTGTAATATCCCTGGCTTAAGCCACCATAAAAACTCTCATAAAATGACGTTTCTTAAATAACTAAATATTATTTATTATTATATTGATATTACATGAAGAATATTCTTGTAATTGTTGATTATAAGAATATTGGAGGAATTATTTCTTAATTATTTTTAAGAATTTAAATTCTTTTATGGAAATAAATTATATTTCCAAGTTGGATGATTAATAGATTTGGAAAAACTATGGATAAGTGATATTTTTCTCACAAGGAAAAATCAAATCTAGCTTTAAAAATAAAAGCATGAGAGATTTATGGATTGCTTTTTTGATTTAGGAAAAATTAGATTTATGGATGCTTTATGGAATGCTTTTATGATTTACAAAAGCTGGAATGCTTTTAGGATTTAGAAAATCTAATGTTTTTATGATTTAGAAAAAACCGTAATGCTTTTATGATTTATAAAAGCTATTCCATTTTATTAATTCTATTTATTATATGCCTATGAGAGATACAGAAGAGGAGAATGGGAGAATACATGGAGAATGGAGCCAAGGAAGAGGAAGAGAGTATTCCAAGCATGCATTAAGAGATAAGTAACCATATTCTTTGAAAATATTTTTGTTTGCATATAGGCCATGATTATATAATGATTTAATTAATTGCAATAAAAAGTTTAGGTGATAAAAAATTAAGATTAATTCTTCAGTAAATCTCTATACAATTTTTTTCATAGAGGAATAAGTGTATTATTCATTGAATTATGAGAATAATATATGTGTTGTGAATTGATAAAAGATTTTCATGGCTAAATAATTCTGTGAATTGCATGAGTTATTGGAAAATAGGGTCTACGTATGACTTTGTATCTCCCAAAACGAAATAGATATGAAAAATGTGAAAGAGGTTTGTATAAAAGAGGATATTAGGACAAAAATCCTCTTTCATATTTTCAAAATTAGTTTCCCATGCCTTTCAAACCGTGTCCATAATTTATGATAAAAACAGAGGATTATTTAATATTTAATTTTGGAAATATGAGCTCCAAGGATTTGTTCGAATATTCTAAAACATAACACCTTTGTAAAAAATGAGAGGGGTTATTTTGAATGAGTCCATTAGGAAAAAAAAACATCTTTGGGGTTTCTAGAAATTGTTTCCATTTGGTTGGAAGCCGTGTATAAATTTGATGACAAAAACATGAAATTATTTAATATTTTAAATTTGGAAAATTGGGCATCAAAGATTCATTCGAATCTTAAAAACTGTGAAACCTGTGAAAAAAATGAGAGAGGTTATTTTTAATAAGACTGATCCAAACAAAACCTCTTTGGGTTTTATGAAATTATTTTCCATATATTCACAATACGCATCCAAATTGAATGACTAAAATAGGAAAAATAGAGTAAAACATAATGCTCCCATTTCATTTTTCAATGAGATAAGAATAATTTGTTTATGTACATATAGGCATAACAATTATGTTGATGATTATTTACAAGGAATTAATTTATATGTTTACCAAGTATATTCATTAAATTTTTTAAAGAGAAATATTGGACTTTTGAAGAGAGTATGTGCTTAGGTGCACATGAATAATACCTAGTAAATTTGATCTACTAGAAATTATTATGTGATTTTACATGCATGAGGAGTTTGAATCATGTAAAAAGATATGAATAACTTATGTGAGGGGTAGCTCACATAAAATATTTGTGAAAAATGCAATTGGTTGTGTTATTTGAGAATGATTTGTTATTCATGTTATTTATTGAGGAAATATTACAATCTCTCTACTATGTGAAATGATAAGAAAATATTATCTATTTCATGCATAATAGCTATTGAGTTATCTATATTTTGGAAAAATAATAATTAAGGTGTTAAATTACTTGGAAAATAAATATATAATTGTATGAAAGGAAATAATTATTGTGTTAAAACTCTTAAAAAAAAGAATAGAAGAGAAAAATATATCCTTCTATGCATTATTGGATTAGATTCTTGTAGAGGAAAAAGAGTAATCACATGCTTTATTATGTAAGATTATTTAGAGAAACATATATGCTTGCATGCATGGGAAAAATATAGTTTTGAGTATTAGATTTCTAGAGAAAAGGAAGATGCAATCACATAATATTTATTGTGTTAGCCCTCTTTTGGGAAAAATAATATGTATTTTGCAAACCTAAACGGATTAGCTATGGTATTAGCTTTATCTTGGGAGAATATTATGTATCGTTATTGGTTATATCTTTTGGATGAGAGGGAAATGTCCCTTTGCATGAATGAAATAATAAGCGGTATGCGTTTAACCACTTGGAAAATAAATGTGTTTATTTTTCTATGAAATATGTATTTAGTTTCTTTTGGAAATAAATATATGTTTTACATGCAAGAATAAAAAGGCTATGTTATTACATGCAGAAAATTATAACTAGTATGTTACCTTGGTTTGAAATAAAGCTTGCACTGTTATAATTATAGCCAATGTGAATAAATCTTGTGTGGAAAATATGTCATTGGAAAAGAACATGCATTCATATGAATAAGTATAGAATATATTGTGTTAATCCATTTGGAAAAGAAAACATAAGAGTAGAAAAAAAGGAAATTTCTTGTTTGGATAACTATCTTGAAAGCTTGTTATGCATTTTCATGCAAAATATTATTATATAGTACGTTATCTTTCCTTTGGAAATAATATGAAATTGCATGCGATATTTTTTTAGCAGTTGCTAGAAAGATGATGCTTGATAGTGATTTATTTGTTACTAATGTGTGTGAGATGATGCTAAAGAAGAAATTTCATGTCAACTTGGTTATGTTTTATACATGCATACAAATATTTGTTGAAGTGTCACAAATAGAGATTGATTATTAGTTTATTAATATTTTATCTAATCATGATATCAAGTGTGTTGATGACAGAAATGGCACAAAACAAGGATGACTTGAGAAAATGATTTTTCAAGTTTAACATTTTGGAAGATAAAGAGTTTTTAGTCCATGCAGGTTTACTAGTTCCAAATTGCATGATGAGCCACTGAAGGAAACAGTCTGACTACAAAGACATAGATTGAGGATTGGTGGGTAAATGGTATCATGATGATTGTAATAGCTTATAGCTAGTTATGTTTCATTTAAGATTATTTTTATATTTAATTTTTATGACAATGCTCAAGGGATGGACTCCCTTATAACCATTGAGTGAGGGGTGACAACCCTCACGAGCGTTTAATAATAAAATTAAATGTTTGTTGGTTTTCACCCTAAGGGGTTTCTAGGGTATATCAGTGTCTAATGATGTGATTTTTCATTGTGTCATTTTCATAATGTTAATTTCTTTCATTATCTAATGTTATATTATCAATTAGGTGATTTACTAATTGATTTAAAATGATTATGGGATCGATGAATAGTTATAGCAAGAAAATTAAGTTAATATGCTACAACGAGGAAAATTAAGGGTTGTGTAACTCACTAGTATTTTTTACTAAATATTTCTCTATGTGATGATGCTGGTTATTCAAATGGTTAATACAGAAACATAAAAAGTAATTTATAAAGTTACACATTAGTAAATGTTGAAAAAATTTCCTAACTCTAAGCATTTTCCTATGAGGTTATCGGCGTATGTTACAAATGGTATCAAATCAAAATGTTGCAACACTGGCACCTTTTGGGAATCGTTATGCAAAAATGAAGTAGAGGTATGATGCTAGTGGGAATCATCTCAGGTATGATTTTAATTAAAATTGTAGCATACTACAATTAACATGAGATGCATGATGCCTGATTAATGACCATGTGAAAGAGTAGAAAGTTATAATGTTTCTTTAAAATTTGTGCTCATGAAATTTGAATATGGATGTGGATAAAATACAATAAAACCTATATTTTACCTATGAACCATCTTGAGCATTCACTGGTTATAGTGCAGTTTAATTACCAACCTTTGCATGCATAATACTAGAAAAATGATTATGGTGCATAAGAAAAAAAAGTGGGAAAACATGGCTAAAGTTACCATGCACTTCTCATAAAGAATGAATGCATGTATGGTTGGTGTGATAACTAAATAATTTAGAATTGACCCTAAAGAGGACAATGGAATGTTGAAAAAAAACAAAATTAAACGAAACTCTTTAGTTGTTAAAAAAAAAAGAAGGCAATGAGTGAAGTAGAACTCACATAGTGAACTGAAATTCAATGAAAAAAATCATAGTAGCATGATTATGAGTTCTCTTTCTTCATTTAGAGTTGTAGAGGAAAGTTTGCATTCCATGTGTTCGACAAAAATTGGTAATTGAGATCCACATTTTTGTTGTTTTAAATAATTGCATACGTGAAACTTTTGGATGTGATTCATCTTATCATCAATGGGTATTTATACCTTGAGGTCATGTAACCTCATGTTGATTCCAAGAAAAATTTATTTTTAGACTTGGATCCACAATTTGGTCGATTTTTCTGATTAGACGCTCCTGCAGGGATTGTGTTGTTGGTAGAAATTTTACCATTGATGATATGAATATGATTCATGCTATTCTATAAATTCTAGTTTTACTATCTCTCTGATAGTTTAAACATATTTATGGAAATTTATTTCATGTCCGCTAACTAGTTTCTCAATGGCGGTAGATTGTATGCTTGCCAAATATTTCTTAGAATTTCTCATTAACCATAGATTTCATGCTTGTAAATTGTTGTTAAAATTCCAAAATGGATGTATATTTCATGCTTGCAAACTATTTTTTGGAATGTTGAATTGGTTGTAGACTGCATGCTTTCACACTATTTGATAAAGTCTACAGTGGTTGTAGATTGCACGATTTCAAATTATTTTCCCAAAATTCCTCAACGGTTGTTGCTTACATGGCTGCAAGCTAATGGTAAGGAAATAAAAAAATCACATTTTATGTCCTATGCTTGAATGGGACTATTATTTCTCTACAATATTTATGGATGGTAAGTTGAGGCCTTAAAGAAAGCATAATGCTATGGTATGCAACATGTGTTAATGTCTTTTTCCTAAGCTACATGATTATTATTATGTGGAAATTTTGAATGTATACCACGTATATTACATGTGATGAACTTTTGTCAATGTAATTTGACAAATTGTGGGACTCATGTTGTGGGTTAAGTATAGATGCATGGTGTACAAAAATGTTCCTTTGCCTTAATTATAATATGCAAATGGAAAATTATATAAATTATAGTGGATTTTTAGACATTGACTACTTTTAGACATTGAATTTTTTATTGGATTCAATGGCTATGGAAGCTATGATGGGACTGATGTAATGACATAATATTTTATTTTATTACTGAGTTATTGAATATTTTGGTTGGGGTATTTAGGAAATAACTCTCTAGAGCTTTAGAAGACTTCTTGCCAGCTTATGAAAAGCTATTGGTGGTTAAGTTCAACATGGACCTTCCTTAAAAGTCTCCTAAAAATCCCTAGGAGAAAATAATAAAGAGGAAATATTAACATAATGGGAGAGAAAGATTATGTTAATGACTTAGTTCGAGATAAATACTAAGTGGAGTAAAATAAAGCATAGTGGGAGAGAAAGGCATACTTTAAAGAAAAAGAAGAGTATTTTTTTCGAAAAATATAAAACAAAAAGGCCTAGGCAAAAATTTTGGAAGACCTTAAAGCAGAATGCTACTAAAAATATGCTGGGAAGAAATCATGAAGGAATCAATGAGGTTGTTGATTCTAGTGGAAAGTAGATCTTAGCTCGGTGGGTAACTATTGCAGATAGTTCACGGTTGGGTGGAATATGCTGGGTTCCTCAATAATTCCCAGAAATTAACTACAGTTAGATGAAATTTTGTCTATGTTATGTTACTAATTTTAAAATTGTCTAAAGATGTTGGATGTTACTATTGACTGTAAATTTTATTACTATAGACTGTTATAGTTTTGCATGCATGATATATAAAATTATCTTAGCAACAATTTTGATGAAATAGGTTGTGTTTGTAGGCTTTTATGAGCAAATGAACATGTCATATATGACTTATCTATATGAATGCATAGAAGAAATTAATTGAAATATATAGGCAATTGAAATAACTCATGTTAGATAAAATAATGAGTTATTGAACTTGAAATTCCTGACACACTAGAGGAAAAATCGCTGGAGATTAATGCCATGAGTTTGAATTTGAATGAAATTACTGTGGGAGAAAAAGATATTAATTTGCAAAGGAAATGGTTGGAGATAAAAACCATGAGTTTGAATTTGAATGAAATTACCGTGGGAGAGAAAGACAGTAATTTGTAAAGGAAATGGTTGGAGATAAATACCATGAGTTTGAATTTGATTGAAATTATTGTGGGAGAGAAAGAACAGTGTAAATCCTAAATAAAATACAACATGCACTTGATAGAGTTTTTCTTATCCTTTTGATGATTAAAGGGCTAAGTTCTCCTTGATTTTTTTTGGAAGTATTATGATTTAAGTATTATTTTACATTTCCTAAATCACTGGTAATGAAAATTAAAGGTTAACGTTCCAATAATAGAAGAACAACGAGGACGATGTTCTCTTTAAAGGGGGGAGTTTGTAATATCCCTAGCTTAAGCCACCATAAAAACTCTCATAAAATGAGGTTTCTTAAATAATTAAATATTATTTATTATTATATTGATATTACATGAAGAATATTCTTGTAATTGTTGATTATAAGAATATTGGAGGAATTATTTCTTAATTATTTTTAAGAATTTATATTCTTCTATGGAAATAAATTATATTTCCAAGTTGGTATATTTTATGAGTTTTAGAAATAATGATTAATAGATTTGGAAAAAATATGGATAAGTGATATTTTTCTCACAAGGAAAAATCAAATCTAGCTTTAAAAATAAAAGCATGAGATATTTATGGATTGTTTTTTTTATTTAGGAAAAATTAGATTTATGGATGCTTTATGGAATGATTTTATGATTTAGAAAAGTTGGAATGCTTTTAGGATTTAGAAAAGCTAGAATGATTTTATGATTTAGAAAAAACTGTAATGCTTTTATGATTTATAAAAGCTATTCCATTTTATTAATTCTATTTATTATAAGCCTATGAGAGATATAGAGGAGGAGAATGGGATAATACATGGAGAATGGAGCCAAGGAAGAGGAAGAGAGGATTCCAAGAATGAATTAAGACATAAGTAACCATATTCTTTGAAAATATTTTTGTTTGCATATGGGCCATGATTATATAATGATTGAATTTAATTGCAATAAAAAGTTCAGGTGATAAAGAATTAAGATTAATTCTTCAGTAAATCTCTATAAAATTTTGTTCATAGAGGAATAAGTTTATTATTCATTGAATTATGAGAATAATTTATGTGTTTTGAATTGATAAAATATTTTCATGGCTAAATAATTCTGTGAATTGCATGAGTTATTGGAAAACAGGGTCTAGGTATGACTTTGTATCTCCCAAACTGAAATATATATGAAAAACGTGAAAGAGGTTTGTATAAAAGAGGATCTTTGGACAAAATTCCTCTTTCATATTTTCAAAATTAGTTTCCCATGTCTTTAAAACCGTGTCCATAATTTATGATAAAACCAGAGGATTATTTAATATTTAATTCTGGAAATATGAGCTCCAAATATTTCTTCGAATCTTCCAAACCATGACACCTATGTAAAAACAGAGAGAGGTTATTTTGAATGATTCCATTAGAAACAAAAACCTCTCTTATTTTTTTCAAAAAATCGTTTCCATTTGGTTGGAAACTGTGTATACATTTGATGACAAAAACAACAAATTATTTAATATTTTAAATCTGGAAAATTGGGCATCAAAGATTCATTTGAATCTTAAAAACCATGAAACCTGTGAAAAACATGAGAGAGATTATTTTTAATAAGGCCGTTACAAACAAAACCTATTTGGGTTTTATGAAATTCTTTTCCATATGTTTACAATACGCATCCAAATTGAATGAATAAAACATGAAAAATAGAGTAAAACATAGTGCTCCCATTTCATTTTTCAATGAGATAAGAATACTTTGTTTATTTACATATAGACATAACAATGATGATGATGATTATTTACAAAGAATTATATGTTTACCAAGTATATTCATTAAAATTTTTAAAGAGAAATATTGGACTCTTGAAGAGAGTATGTGCTTAGATGCACATGAATAATATATAGAATATTTGATCTACTAGAAATTATTATGTGATTTTACATGCATGAGGAGTTTGAGTCATGTAAAAAGATATGAATAACTTATGTGAGGGGTAGCTCACACAAAACCTTTGCGAAAAAGGCAATTGGTCGTGTTATTTGAGAATGATTTGTTATTCGTGTTATTTCTTGAAGAAATATTACAGATCTCTCTAATATGTGAAATGATAAGAAAATATTATATATTTCATGCATAATAGTTATTGAGTTATCTATATTTTGGAAAAATAATAATTAAGGTGTTAAATTCCTTGGAAAATCAATATATAATTGTATGAAAGGAAATAATTATTGTGTTAAAACTCTTAAAAAAAGAATAGAAGAGAAAAATATATCCTTCTATGCATTATTGGATTAGATTCTTGCAGGGGAAAAAGATTAATCACATGAAACATATATGCTTGCATGCATGGGAAAAATATAGTTCTGAGTATTAGATTTCTAGAGAAAAGGAAGATGAAGTCACATAATATTTATTGTGTTAGTCCTCTTTTGGGAAAAATAATATGCATTTTGCAAACCTAAAGGGATTAGCTATGGTATTATATTTATCTTGGGAGAGTATTATGCATAGTTGTTGGTTACATCTTTTGGATGAGAGGGAAATGTCCCTTTGCATGCATGAAATAATAAGTGGTATGCGTTTAACCCCTTGGAAAAGAAATGTTTTCATTTTTCTATGAAATATGTATTTAGTTTCTTTTGGAAAGAAATATATCTTTTACATGCAAGAATAAAAAGGCTATGTTATTACATGCACAAAATTATTACTAGTATGTTACCTTGATTTGAAATAAAGCTTGCACTATTATAATTATAGCCAATGTGAATAGCTCTTGTGTGGAAAATATGTCTTTGGAAAAGAACATGCATTCATATGCATAAGTATAGATATTGTGTTAATCCCTTTGGAAAAGAAAACATAAGAGTAGACAAAAAGGAAATTTCTTGTTGGGATAGTTATCTTGAAAGCTTGTTGTGCATTTTCATGTAAAATATTATTATATAGTATGTTATCTTTCCTTTGGAAATAATATGAAAGTGCATGCAATATTTTGTTAGCGGTTGCTAGAAAGATGATGCTTGATAGTGATTCATTTGTTACTAATGCATGTGAAATGATGCTAAAGAAGGAATTTCATGTCAACTTGGTTATGTTTTATACATGCATACAAATATTTGTTGAAGTATCACAAATAGAGATTGATTATTGGTTTATTAATATTTTATCTAATCATGATATCAAGTGTGTTGATGAAAAAAATGGCACGGAAGAAGGATGACTTGAGAAAATGATTTTTCAAGTTTAACATTGTGGAAGATAAAGAGTTGTTAGTCCATGCAGGTTTACTAGTTCTAATTGCACAATGACCCACTGAAGGAAATAGTCTGACTACAAAGACAGAGATTGAGGATTGGTGGGTAAATGGTATCATGATGATTGTAATATCTTATAGCTAGTTATGTTTCATTTAATATTATTTTTCTATGTAATTTTTATGACAATGGTCAAGGGATGGACTCCCTTATAACCATTGAGTGATGGGTGACAACCCTCATGAGCGTTTAATAATAAAATTAAACGTTTGCTGGTTTTCACCCTAAGGGGTTTCTAAGGTATATCGATGTCTAATGATGTGATTGTTCATTGTGTCATTTTCATGATGTTAATTTCTTTCATGATGTCATGTTATATTATCAATTAGGTGATTTACTAATTGAGTTAAAATGATTATGGGATTGATGAATAGTTATAGCATGAAAATTAAGTTAATATGCTACAACAAGGAAAATTAAGGGTTGTGTAACTCACTAGTATTTTTTACTAAATATTTCTCTATGTGATGATGATGGTTATTCAAATGGTTAATGCGGAAACATAAAAAGTAATTTATAAAGTTACACATTAGTAAATGTTGAAAAATTTTCCTAACTCTAAGTATTTTCCTGCGAGGTTATCAGGGTATGTTACATTAAGGTTCATTTATGAGATCAAGTGAAAGAACCAACTGGGAAATTGAAATATATAAGACAATACTCAAATAAAAATGGTATTTGTTTCATTTTTGAACGATCTTGACACAAGACAAGGAACTCTTCTCTAGTAACTTCTTTCATTTTTTAACAAGATTGACACAAGAAAAGGAATTGTTTTGTAGAGACCTTATTTTATTTTTTTAAGAAACTTGAAAAAATAAAAGGAACCCTACTCCAAGAACCTTGATCATGTCCCATATGAGGCCATGGCTTCCAAGAGGTTCTCATCATATAGGAGAACAGACTTGGTCATGCCATAATATTTCTAGAGCTAATGCTTATTGATTCTTTCTCAATAATAGGATAAGGACGGGAAGATTAGCCACATATCATCAGATGCCACTCATGTGCAATTAATGAAACCACCTTTTGAGGGTCTAGATCCATCACACATATATTTCATTTTCAGACTTCTTTCCAACAGTAGGGTATGATTCAAACCTCTCTAATGCTATATTTTGGCACGAAGTCAATTACAGTACTACCATACAGAGGTGTATGTAAGGCATCAAAGGTTTATGAATATGATGCAATGGAAGGATGTACAAACACCAATTATCATATTAATATTCTTAGGATTCAACTATAATTTCTATCTGTGCACCCATGCTATAATGGGTGTCCATAAAATCAATTGATGCGTGCTACTTGATTGCTTCTATATCCAAAATTCTTATATGGGGCCCACAAACATGAAAAATATTTTCCTACTCTATGATAACATCACTGGAAAGACATATATGTTCATGCACATTGTCTCAATCCATCCTAGGATATCAGAACAACATCCTTTTCATAATGGATTAAATAAAGTCATTTTCATGTATGTATTATTATATTTAGAAACATTATGGAGAATGATAGATTCTAATCATTGATTTGGTCCTCCTAACTGGAATGTGAATGTTCATTTTGATTACTTGATATGAGATGAGATTAACTGATGGAAAGAATATGCTCAAAATGAAAAATAACTTTGAGTGGTAGAAGGTTGCTTGTAAGGGCTAAGGCTTAATGTCCTTTCTTTTCAATGGAATTTTATTTCTTTAGGTGTTGACACTAGAACTGGGAGCTATAAGGCAGTATTAGAAATCCAATAAAGTACAATAAATTGGGTGAGAAATTAATTTATACCAATTCACCCGAAAGAGATAAGGTGACAGGGAAAAAATTAAAAAGTACATACTATGAATGGATACCAATTGATATGTGCACAACATTAGCAGATGGGAGAAGGTCTTAAGGGTTATAGGGGATGAGATGTTTATTTTCCAATATCACTCCCTCAAAACCCTATAAAGAGATAGTGTGCTCCATTTTGTTTTTTTAATATTTAAACCATGAACTCTTCTTATGAGGATTCCCTTGAAGGGAGGGTATGTGAAAGAAGTGGAAAAAAAAAAATTTCATGTTGAGTTGAAGGAGGGGTATAGATTACAAGTTTCTCTAGAGGATTTGACAAAGGTGAAGGGGATTGGAGTTTACCTACCTATTGCAACACTTTTTATTCCACCATTTTATTTCCTAAAGGAAATTGTATTTAAGGGTCATAGGTGAGAGCTCACGAAGATCTTAAAAATAAGAAGGTAGGTGTGATTTAGCATATGATTGATTCTTCAACGATTGGGGTTTTGGGTGATATTTCCCAGTAAATGGAAAAAATTGAAGCCCTACCACATAACTAAAACCCTCAAGTCAAGTGACACAAGTCATCAAATATTCCTCCTTAATTTGGCCTAAATTAGTGTTCAAGTCGGCTCAAATCAAGACACAACACTTCACACTATCATGTCAACTCAATAACTATGGAAAACAACTATATATATAGAGGTATAGTTTTACATTTCTACCACATAATTTTGGACATCTCTGAAGTTTCGTACCACAAATACAGATTGGATCATGATCACAGGTTTGGTGTTTGAGGATAAGGGCTCGAACCTATTACATAATTTAGGTAATCATCTATGTTATGATTCGGGTAACTTCCATGCTATGATGTTGCAGCAAAATAGGGCCTTGATGTCAACAAAAATCTAGTAAAGAATCAGTGCTATATTATGATACTCAATGCTATGAAGATGCTCGATGATCTCAGTTATGATGATCAATGGTATGATGATGCTCAGTGCTACGTTGTTATCTTAAACTCGGTCAAGGTAATGAGGATGGAGTTTAGGTGAAATTAAAGGAGATCTCAGTGTCATGGAAATATCGGTGCTAACACAATTAAGTGATGAATTGATGGAGGAAGTATATAGTCTAAAGGTCTTGGTCTTCTATTCTTAAATCTACTAAAGGAATAATTTTGACTGGGTTTTCCCTAATGAGTGGGGTTTTTCCTTAACATGTGCCTACATATTATGTCTTCTTCTATTTTTCTATTAGGAACCCTCTAGAACCTATGGGTTTTATCCACTTAGACCTTAGTAAATATTGATTTTCCTTTTTAATTTTCTTTTATATTTTAAACCCCATCTAGGGTCCAAAATCCCTTTGCTTACAAAGCCTTTTGCGACGAAACTCACACAAACCCATCTCAATAGGCTTGTGGAGTACCTCCAAAGCTACACAATTAAACATCATAGTCTAGTTGTAGTAAATGTAACTTGTTCAAGCTCTTGTAGTCAAGCGAGGGCTTGGTTGAGTTCCCAAGTCGAAAATTAAGTAAGGGTAGTTGTGAGGGAATGATATCTAGGGAGGGTCAAGGCATGAAAAATAATTAAAAGGCATGCTAACGCATGTCAAAAAATTTCAATCCATGTTAAAGAGTGTTAGGGAGTGTCATGGCATATCAATGCATAACTAGGTAAAAATGCATGGAAAGGAACGAATAAGAGTCGGTGCTACGGAGTGTCAGTGAATTCAAGTGTGCTAAGGACGAAGTGTGTTAGGATAAGTTTAGAATGGGATTTATAGGAGGCAAGCTTACAGTTGTTATATGGGGCTCGACATAGCGGTTTTATAAAAAGGGAGATCACTTTGTGCTAGGCACAACATTGTTTTTCCTTTAGCTATTTTTTTTAATATGATATGTGGCACACTTTCGATACATGCTCATGTTTTAAAATATTCTAGATAATTTCATATTGTACATTGTTTTGTATAAGTTTTTGGGCACTTGGCTTGTGTCGGCTTATATCTTGTGTGCCTTGTGCATCTTTTGGTTCTTGCAAACTCTTAGTTAATGGTCTATTATTTATATGAATTGAACATACATGCGAAATATTTCTTATGTAAGATATGTTTCTTAGTTATTTTATGGCTATGGATATATCATGTGATCCTTGTCTTGGTAACTAGTTAAGTGGGATAAGTTGAGCTTGGACATGACTGGCATAAGATGAGTTATAGACAGTTCTTAGGTGAACAAGGCACAATCTACTTGTAGTAGGTGAAAATTTTCAAGTTGTTGCAGTTTAAGCAGGCCAATATTGTCACATGAACTGCAGTAGCCAAGGACTTGATTGGGTTCCCAAGTCATAAAAAAATGTAAAGGCTAGCTGTGAGGACATGAGTGTCAAGGCGTGCAACTAAGGAATGCTAATATGTGCCAGATAGTGCCAAGGCATGGAAAACATGTTAGGATGTTCCAAGTGATCAGGCATGCCAAGATCTTGAAGGGTGTTTCAATGCATGCCAGGGACTGTCAAGGCAACAAAAGGGAGAAAAAAGTTTAGCTACAAGGAAATGAACACATAAGAGGGTTAATAAGTCATCAATTTACCTTTTCCAAGAGGGGCATGCTAGGCACACCAACACTAGGTGACAATAGGTGCTAAGTGCAAAGTCTTAGTGCATTCTAAGTGTCAAGTCTTCCTTTGTTTCTTCTCATTTACTTTCCAATAATTGATCTCAATTAAATTTAATATTAAACCATTCCAAATCAATATACCAATCCATCTCAATGTATTCCATACATGCTAAGACTTTCCAAGCACTAACACATTCCAAGCACCAATATGTGTCAAGGAGTGTTATGCATGCTATGCAGTGGAAGGACATGTTCAAGAGTGATAAAGTGTGATAGAGAGTGCTAATTCATGTTGATGAGTGTTAAGGAGTACTAGGACAAAACATTAAGGAAGGACTAGGTAAAAATTCATGGAAGTTAATGAATATGAGGAACATGTGCCAAGGACTAGTGTTAATGAGTGCTAGTTGTCATGCCAAGGAGGGAGTGACAAGGTATGTTAAGCATTGGTAAGGCATGCTAGGGAATATCAAGGCATGTCAAGGATTCCTAAAGTGTGCTTGGGAGTTTCAAGGTGTCCTAATTATATGTGCCAATTAATAGTGCCAAGATATGCCAATACATGCTAAGTGCTAAGGATGTGTAAGGTGCTATGGTATGTAAATATGTCTCGAGAAGTGTCAAGGCACCAAAAGTAAGGACCAATAAAAGGGTTAATAAGTTGGGACTTTATCCTTTTCAAAAGGGGAATTCTAGGTAGACTAATAATAGGTCCCAATACATTCGAAGTGGAATTGTGTGCCAAGTAGATTTGTGTGCCAAATGATAATGTATGTCAATGCATTCAAGCAAGGGTTCCAGGGCATGTTAGAGACTACATGAATGCCAACACTTGCTAGGGGAGTTCCATTTTGTGCTAGTGCATGCCACCATGTGCTTGGGCATCAGTGTCATGACAAGATATTCTAGGTACAAAGATGTTCCAAGACATGTGAGGTGCTAATAAATGTTAGTGTGTGCCAAAGAATTAGTTTAAGGTGTGCCTGGAGTGTTGAGGAGTGTTAGTTCATTCTCATTAATATAATTGTCAGAGCTTGATTATGTATTAAATAATATATTTCCTACACATGCTAGTGGTACTTTATCTAAAGGGAATTTTCTAGATAATAAATTTAATAGATATGAATCATGTGTTTACTCCTAGGAAAACTCCATTCGACTAGTCATTACTTGAGGGAAATGATACACACTAATTACTTCTTAAAAAATTGACTAACTATAAACATTATGGCCTTGGACATATTATAAAAAATACTCCACAATAATGGTATTTTATCGTTATCTTTTGACAAAAAATATATTAACACGCACATAGCGTCATAAAAAAATCATTGGAATGATCAATGATGATGAAAATTTTTTGACCGTCACCAAAAGTAACAAAAAGGGAATTGGTGAGGGTCATTGAAATTTCATCACTAGAAGTGTCACCAAAGAGAGAATTAGTGATGGTCCTTTAACGACCATCACCAAAAGTGTCATTGAAAATGGCTTTGGTGAAGAACCTTAAAGGACCATCACTATATACACTGACAACCACCTTTTTTTAAGGACCATCACCATATGTGACATTGATGAAGGACCTTAAAGGTCTATCACAAGCGTGACCCTCATCAATGTCCTTTTTTCTTATACTGTGATCTCGAAATAAATGCACTACATCAAGTTATTTATTTATTTATTTATATTTATATATGATATCTTCAAAATTTAAAAAAATGTATTAATGTATACTGTTATCTTTAGTAAGTAATATCATAATAAAATAATGATAATTCTAAACATGAATTTATTTGCATTATTTTCTAAAATTTCTTATGTTACAAAAATTCATATTATTCTAGATTTGTTATTTTACAATTATTTATGTCCTGAGAAATTTACAAATTTACAATTTTACAATTGTGCTAATTTAACAATATGTATGGTATATATTTTAAAATTTTACGATGATTCAATTTTATGGTAGTTATGGTTCAAATTTGACAATTAATTTACATTTTTACAATTTTACAAATTTACAAATTTAAAAATTTTACAATTTTAATAAAATTGAATCATGACAATACATACAATCACAATTACAATTTCAAAATACAATGACAATTACAATTACATTTTTACAATTTTACATTTCTACGATTACCAATACATAATATTTAACAAATTTCATTATTTAATATTAAAAATAAACATATGATCATGATAACTATCATATAAAAATCATATTATAAAATACACATCCAAATTTTCAAACATCATCTAATTATCATGATCATGATCATCTAAAAAAACACAAGCATTGTATAACATCATCATAACACAAACATCAAATATAAATTTCACATCAGAAAACTACTATAACATACACATCTATCCGCAAGCATATTAAATGAACATATCTAACATGACCTAACAATATAGACATCATGATGAACACCAACATGTAAATTAAGTACATCAACATGAACATAAAATACAGGAACCATAGGACGGAATGTCAACCCTACACCGCATGCTCGTGGGTATCTACACTTGAGGAGGTATCTCACCCTCTGCAGCCTCTCCCATGTCCTCATCATCTATAGGATCATTTGGTGGGGGTGAAGCATCTCCCCAACGAACATGCCAATATCTACAAAATATATAGTACAAAATAATAATTAGACAAATTCATTAAAAAAATTAATAAAACAAATTGAAGAACATGTTAGAATAAATTTTATTATAATTAATTAAGAAAATAAAATAAAACTATATTCATTTAAATAAAACACTAATATTACCTTTATCACCTGGTGGCTCATCCTGTGTGAAGAAGATGTTGGTACACCCTCGTAAATCCAATGCCACGTAAGGACATGGCACCATCATGAACATGGAGTCATCCTCACTAGCTAGTAGCCCTAGTGCATCACTAGAAATCTTGGCCAGATACTTTGACTGGCCCCTCTTCGGCATCATCACACCCCACATGTGAAATTGTACCTCTATCATCAGCCCATGAGGATAATGGACAAAATTAGGCCTCATATTTGGAAACCTTTCAAAAAACAAACAAAACAACTCCGAAGAAAAAGGGAAGTTAAACCTCCCATGTGTGTGAGAACAACATCTATCTAAGGCTATACAAAAGTGCTACAAAATAATGACAGAAAATATAACAAGTCATGGCCTCTGGAATAAAGAATCAACATAAGATAAAAGAGGGAAACTAATGTGTTGCCTGTCATTGGTATAATGTGCAATGGTGGTGAGTAATAGTGAGAGGAACCTAACCTCCTCTGGACCAATAGAGGAAATTTGTAGTTTTCCACTAGACATCTAAAAATATGTAGGAGAAAGTATATCATCCTTAATGTATCTGTGAGAGTATGCCAACTGAATCCCTGTTGCATAACTGACGGGGACATTAGGGAACTGGGGAAAATCCTTCCCTTTCCTAGATAGGCGAGTGATAAAATACATGTCCTCCTTAGTGGGCTAGTACCACTAGTCAAGACTGATATGGAAAGCTTATCGGTGGGCATCCCACTTGTAGATCAACTGTACTAATAATCCATTTTTCCCCTTCAGGGCTGTACCCTCCTCATATAACTTAAGGAGGCCTACCTCCCTTAAGTGCAACTTGGTGGGTAGCGTAGTAAGGCGAGGGTACAAAATTTTCTCCCTCTCCCTTGCCTCCCATTGTTGTATCATGTTATAAATGTCATTCCTCTACTCTTGTTGTTGTCTTTCCTCTCTCTGTTGACGTCATTCAATGATTCAAATATTAAATACATCAACCTCCCTCATACATAAAACATAATTTTTTTTATTAAATGAAAAATTTATTTACAAATATATAAACATAACTTTTATCGAAAAAAAAAATCGATGCACCACAAAAATAGTCACGCACTACCAACGGTGTGTACATGTATATCATGCAATGTCCACAGTGCACATAAGAAAATTCATGCACTGTGATAACAAAAAATATTACTTAAATAAATATTATAGGGGGTTCATTTACTAAACATATCCACCCCAGGGCATTTGTTATAGTGCAACACACCACTTGTTTGCAATATTTTACCACTTACGATGCAGTAACAAACATAAAATGCCCCGGTGTGGTATTTTTGACTGACACACCACACACTAGGTTCCTTTCTGTAATATAGACAAACTAGGTCGTTATGTTTATTTTTACATAATGTCTGGCTTGTTCCGGTAAACTAATGCACTGCCATAAATAAATTTTTGTTCTTAAAATATTATAAATTGTCGATGCATCCAGAAACAAACATGAACCACACTATTTTATTTTTATTATGGTGCATTTTTTGTTGGTAGCGTATCGGGCTATCACATTAACTGGCCGATGTGGTTTTTGTTAACATTGTTCATAGCGGGACCTATAAATTTACAGGGAAAACCGAAAATTGTGCGAGCCGAAAAACTCGAACGCGCCACACATTTTTTTTTCTTTAGAAAAATAGTGAGTTCTAAGTCAATTTTAAAAATTAATCTGCTAAAAGCCTAAGTTGGTGAGAAACATACACATTTGCACATCGAGGAGGCATCTCTCCAACGTAATACTAAAAACCAAATTTTCCCACCGTTTTGCAAAATTTGAAGTCCACACCCTCAGAAATGGATGGAAGGAATGTGGGCAATGGGAACACCAATGGCAGAGTGCCTCAGAGAACAACGGTCACAACGGTGCTTGAGAGATCTACAACACTATAATAAATAAAAATGAATTTTTATGGCCTATAATCTGTTTTTTAAATTAACCCTTTTTCAGTGTGCTCCAATATAAGACGCACCCAAAAGTTATATCAATGGCACACCTCACTTATTTATGATGCATTCGATTATTGAGACGCACCAGCCCCATTTGTATAGAGTTCACAGTGCTTCCTTTGAATAAAAACCCTATGTCAGTGCATCGTTGTACCTAAACTGCACCGGGATGTCGTCGTTAGTAAATAGCACTGATATGTTGAAAACGCATTGGGTTTGCAATATCGACCAACATTGGGCATGTCATATAAAAATAACCATATATTCTAATTAAATAAACACCCTATTTCTGGGCATCGTATCACCATACATGCACTGGGGTGTAATTATTAGAGTATAGCACCACAATAGTCATATAGTGAGTGTCTCAGTGTGGCATTTCATAGTATGCACGAGTGCGCTTTATATAAAGCACACTAATACCTTGTATGTATGAAGTGTACCGTGGTTTTTGTAGTACTTAAAAATAACTTTGGAATGATTCTTTAGTCTCTACTATGCACTGGTGTGTCACATATATATCAGACACAACGGTGCATATTATGATTATAAACACACTCCAAAAAAAAATCTGCAAAAACATCAACCCCCCAACCTCGATATTTGGGCTATTTTTTAAGAAATTCCTCAAAAAATCAGCTAGAGGGTATTTCCTTGTAGTGGTTTTTCTAATATTGACTTGCTCCCCAACCTTCTACAAAAATTCTCAAGGGAACATAAGTGTTCTTGTAAACCAAGATTTGATTTAACAATCATTATAAGGTCATATGTGTACAAAATTAAAATTTATAAAGAAATTTCCCAAATGGATACCATCACCCTCTTACGAATTTAAGCACTCTTCAAGATTGTCAATATATAAACCAAAAAGGTTAGGAGATAATGGGAAACCTTGCTTGACCCTGATATCACTTCTTAAACTTTCAAAAATGTCTGCTGAAGTTCTAACTTTGATTTTCACCTCTTCATACAAAATATGCACAACTTCTCTCAAATGCTTGGGAACGTCAAGTTCCTCCATTCTGCTGCAAAGCTTATCCCTAGGAACTGTGTCAAAGGCTTTTTTGAAATCAACAAAGAAACAAAAAAAATCTTCCTTTTTTTCCTAAAATTTTTCAATGATCTGCCTTAAAGTTATGCAATGATCAAGAAATCCTTAAAAGTGGGATTTCTTGAGATTTTTTATACAAATACTTGCATAAAAAATCTTAATAACAAACGGCTCTGCATATTCTCATTAATATAATAATCCTTTAAAGTGGGATTTTTTGAGATTTGTCCATTAACATTGAATGGTGCTTTTCTTGATATTTTTCTTTCAATACTGAATGTTGCATTACCAAAAACAATTTTAGCAACAGTTCTTCATTTTGATTTTCAAGCCTCAATGACAGATATTTTTTTCTATAATTTGGCTTGTATTTAACAAAATATCCATTTATCATTTCTTTCTTGCTCAATTTTAGGTAAGCACAAGTCTCAATGTCTCGTAGTTTGAGAGGCTCTTCTAAGATGATTAATGTAGCATCAACACAAATTTTACTCTGTAACATTGACTGAATTTAAATGCATTCATTATTGGTATATGCCTTATCAATGCATACATTTTATAGAACAAAGCTAACATCAAAATTAGGCTTTGTGCATTTGTTTCAATCAATGTAAGAAGGGACCAGTCACATATCATTATAGATATTTTATTTTCTGCATGAAAACCTTTAAATATATCCTACAAGGCAATCATTATTTCAAAGAATCCTTTTTCAAGCCAAAAGGAATCATCACATATATGTACTAAAATCCATCTTGACCCTACGAACCGCTATAATTTATTATGAACACAAATTCAAATAAAAAAATCTACAAGAGACAACATAACTGGTAGAAGTTGATTACCTTCCCTTTTGAAAATCATAACCCGTCTTTAGGATTTCCATGCAATCCTCCACACAAAATTTACCAAACAGTTTGTTTGTCGTAATGTATTACATCATGATTCTGAGTCCAAGCTAAAACATATTCATTGAAGATCTGAGGAGAAGGTTAAGTCCCCACCAAAAATAGCAATTGTATTTTATGATTATAGTTACAATCTCATATAGTCACGAGTAGAACACAATCTCTCATTGAAATGATCGAAGTGGTTGGAATCTGTCACAACAATCTCTCTTAAAATAATTTTTGAGATGAATCTGATGGCAAAGTCGCAATCACAACACACTCGAAGGTTCTTAATTACCTGAATAGTTGTCCCAAAAGTTGTCTTAATAAGCCCAAAAGAAATGACCAAATTCTCACTATGGTGGCAAGGAAATTTTTCCTTCTGCTCCTCTTCCACATAGTTAAATACAAATCTTATGTTAGGTGCATAACCTGCTACATTCATCTCCCTAGAGAACCTATACATATTTTCAATCTATCCCTATAATATTCTCCTCTTTCAAGCATTCTAGGACATCTTCAAAGGTAAGTCCAACCTCTTGAATGTTGTTAGCTTCAAGGATATTGAAGCATTAATCTTCTTCAAAGCCTTGCCTTTAATGATGGTAGTAGAGGTAGATACCTGTGGGAATAATATCAAACCTATGACTAGAACCAACTTTCTCTACAATCTAGCTCTAACTGCTAAAATTTTGCAGAGGTTAGTATACAACGAAGGTTGAAATCTTTCCCATTAATTGGAAAACTGACAAAATGGAAGATTCAATGGAACAAGGTGAGAATAGGGTGAGACCACTAGATCGGTCATAAATACAATTTCAAATTGTGTAAGGAGCTAATAAGAGATCTGTATCTCTTAGGGATTTACTCCATGGAAAGTGCGGGAACAAATGATGGTAGGAATATTTGATCTGATGGCTTGAAGTTAGCATGGGATTTGAAATTACAAGTAAAAACTAAGGAAAGGAACCATAACTTGAATTCTAGTGCTATTAAGATTTTTAAACAAGATGATATAATTTAAATGGTTAAAAAATGAGGGGTCTGAAGAATATATTTCCAAACTATAATACATGTTAAAGATGGAAGAATTAATGATGAGGGAAAGATCCCCATGGTGGCACTTAGTCTGAAAATCAGAAATACCTCTTAAAGCTAAATATTTCTCTGGTTAACGCCCGACAGCAAAATTTTAATTTGGGATAATTTCCAGGAGATAAACATGCATGAATATGTATTTTGTGTAATAAAAATGAGGAATTCATGGATGACTTATTTGTTTCTTGTTTTTGGAGATTTCATATCGATATGCTATAATATATTGATTTATTGAGAAGAAAAAATCGAGTATAGTGCCAGTATAGATGGGCATAGAGATGTTGGAAATGATGAGAAAGATGACATATGATTGATTGATCCCATATCAAATTAGCATGGCAGCCCAGTGTGAATATATAAATGAGGGCGGGTGTTTTTAACCTTCATTCAGTGGAACTTCTAGGAGTAATCAATCATATATTAGATTATGAAAGGATGAATTAAGTAGTCATATGTGGTCTGAGGTTGTAGAAACCATATCATCATTTCCATTTTCAATTGATTCATTGATCACATCATGATTCTGGAGGTGGTTTCATAGGAGAAATAAATGGAGCAGAGGACTCTTACTGAATTTGTTTGTTCTTGGATTTTAGAAAAATGTGTAAAACTTTTTAGGACTTTACAATTTTTTGTGATTTAAGGAATTTAGTTATGTAAAACATAAATATCTTTTGATATCTATATTTGAGACCAACACAAGTTTCCCATAAAATTAGGAATACTTGTGGTGGAAATTGATCTTCCTTGAAAGAGTAACCAACAAGAATTCTAAAAGAAACAGTAACATAGCTACAACCAAGCCTGGGTATTTTTCGATGGATCCTATCAAGAAGTTACATGTTTGCGTGGGTTGGTGTCGTTCTATTTGTGGATTGGCATCACCATTTCAAGCTAAATTTAGCATTAGCACCTGGCAAAAACAACCAAATAGAAATATGTTATGTGGCTTCTCTAGAAAACAACAACAAATAGGGTATACAAAAGTTGCAAGTGTTTTGAGACATAGAGATGATGGTGGATTGGTCTAATAATAATTGCACAAAAGATAACTTTTTATTTGACCTTAGAGGATATTTAATGGTCTATATTTTTCACATATATTTAAAGAGTCTAATAATCTGGTAGATCAGTTATTAAAAAAATCTTTGTGACTACAAGATGGGCCCTTTATTGAACAACTGTTCAGGGTAGGGATATAATTATCAGCTTCCACTACAAGGAAAAGGCCCTCTAATGGATTTCTTTGAGGAACCCCTTATAAAAATACCCCAACATTCGTTTCTAGTGGAGGTTCCTAGAGGAGGTTGGCAGGCAAAGGTTTTTGCGGAGGTATTTCGTCCCGTGCTCTTATCACTGTAAAATGCATCGGTGCATTTGACACAAGAAAGCATTGGTGCGGTTAAAAAATTGGCACACCGAACACCATGCGCTCTGTGAAAAACCACCCGATGCATTGTATTTCCGTAGATCACCGGTACTTTACATAATGTGCGCACCAATGCCTCATAAAAAAACGTGAAAACTCAAACCACCCGGGTCGCCCTTAAATGCACTGGGTCACCAACACACCAGGCCGCCTTGAAATTCCTGTGCACCAACATAGGGATAAATACATAAAACATTACGACCGAAAACCACACAAAACATAGGCACACCGGGATCCATGTGCTCCTAACACACCCGCCCGGTGCGTCATTTTCCTGTACAACACCAGTTCCTTACATATCTTCTGCACTGGTGCTTTCGAAAACGTGCACATACATAGATGTTGCCTACTATGGAATAAATCAAAAGCACTGGGGCTCCCATAGACCCTGCGCACTAGCAAATGGTTAAATAAAAAAAATTATGGCAAAAAAACTGCACAAAACATTGGCACACTGGAAATCATGCGCTTCGTACACATAGTACCGGTGCATTTAATTATGAAACAACAATGGTGCATTTAATTACAAAACAACACCGGTGCATGTAAACTCATCAGCCCCAATGCATCATAAAAGGTGTGTGAAACAGAAATTTCCCAGGGCGTGTGGAATGAAATAAACGCACCGGGATCCCCATAAACATCGCACACCAGAAAATGGTTAAATAAAAAAAAAATTGTGGTGAAAAAACTGCACAAATCATTGGCTCACTGGACACCATGCCTGGTGCATCATATTACTGTAGAGCACCTATGCATTACAAAGACGTTACCCTGGTTCTTCAGAAAAGCGTGCGAAATCAGAAGATGCCCGGGGAGGCATACAGTAAACACATTGATACGCTAGTAAAAACCCCGCACACCAGAACAGGGTTAAATAAAAAAAAAAAAATACGGCCAAAAAACCACATTTTTCACTTTTTTCAGTGCTACAAATCTCTGAAGAATTGGTGCAAGTTATCCTTGTTTGAGCTGCCATGACATCCATGCTCCCATTGCACTTATTGCACACACTACTATTGTGCATTGCCACCAATCTCCAGCTTGAATTTTATAAAAACGTGAACAAATTTTCTTTTGAAAATTCTATAGCCAATATGCCTCCTCGAAGGATAAATGTATAGGTATTTTTCTTTTTTTTTCCATAATTAAACCTTTCAGTGGATTATAATTTAAAAAAACCTTAAAATTAACCATTAAAAAAAGAAAAAAATGTCGCGTTGTGTGCTCCAGTCGTTCGGCTCACACCGGTTTGCGTTGTTGCCTATAAATTTATAGGCCGCACCACAATCGGTGATAATGGTATCTGCACTGGTTCTGGTGTGGTACCGCCAGATGCACTGTGTTATTTTAAAAAAATTTACAAACTACAGTGTTGTCATTTACCAGGCCACACTGTTCACAATGTGGTATTATGGCAACACAGTGCATCAGCGCAATTATCCACCCCGGGGTGTGTAATGTGGTTAGCGCACTGCATACCACAATTCAACATTGTCAACAGTTCGGCCTGGTAAACCAGTGCTAAGGGTATCCGGGGCAGTACCAAAGGCGCACCATGTTATATTGAATTTCCTTATAAAGAGTGGTGCGCTCAGTTACCTGGCCGCACCGTTGACGTAGTTGAATAGTGGTGATCTGGTGCGTTAACCGAAATAACCACCCCTAGATGGCTATTTTTGTCAGCACACAGCTTACCATATTTGGCCCGCGTCAACGGTGTGGCCTTTTACAATACCTCACTGATGACCATGTATGGTGACAGGCGAGTGGTGCACTGAATTAGATGTATGCCCCGGGGCGTATAGTGTAGTAAGCTCACAACCCTCTTGACACCGCACGTAGTGAACAATGCGTTAAAAATATTTTCTGGAGCACCGCCCCTAGTGCGCTGAATATCATTAGGTGCATTGTTGATGGTGCACTCTGTTGAAAGATTCACCAGGATTGGTGCATGACTGTGTTTTTGACGCATTGACTGTTGTTTTATTTATTTTTCAGAAAAATATTTATATACGTATATTTCTAGATACATGTGTCATTTAATAAAAAAAAATTTGGTTAATATGTCAATCATTCAGATACGTGAAAGGAGATAAGAGGGGCAACAAAAACAAAAATAGGTGAAACACTATAACATGGTTCACCTGTGGGAGGCAAGAGGGAGGAAGAGAGATGCATACCCTCACCTTATTACAGCAGTGACACAGGGGCTCCTAAGGGAGATAGGCCTCCTCAAGTTCTATGAGGAGGCTACTTCCCTAAAGTCCTATAGTTTGTTTTTGAGACATCTTATCCAAAGGTGGAATGCCCAGTGATAGGCTTTCTAGGTTCGTAACAACTAGTGGTACACACCCACTAAGGAGGATGTATATTTTATTATAGGGCTATCGAGGAGAGGGGTGGATTTTCCCTCATTCTCCGAGGTTCCAGTTGGTTGTGTGGCAGCGAGTCAGTTAGTTAACTCCCAGAGATACATTGGAGCACCTTTAGTATCTCCTGTAGAATTTCAGGTCATTGGAGGGTAGTTATGTATTGGTGCATTTGGTCATGATGAGGTCCAGTGTCTCTCACTTATCATTTTGACCAGTTGGCACAACACCGGTGACAGGAAACACATTAGCTACTCACTTTTATATTATGTTGATTCTTTACTATAGCATCCATGACTTGTCAGGTGGTCTGCCATTTTTTTGTGGAAGTTCTGTACATCATTATATAGATTTCATGCTCATGCACAAGGGAGGGTCAACTTCCCTTTTTCTTCAGACCTTTTTTGTTTATTTTTTGAGAGGTTTCCAGAGATGAGACTTAGTTTTTGTCGGCAGCCTCGTAGGCTAGTTATTGAGGCACGTATGCACATGTGGGGGTAGATTATGCCCAAGAGGGAGGAGAGTCTTTTTCCAGTGAGGATATCAGATGTTACACTAGAGTTTCTAGCCAGTTTTGATGAGAATCCCTTCATTATTGCCCCTTGTCCTTATGTGGGGTTGGATTGGCGAGGGTGTGCCAACATCCTCTTCACAATTGATGAGCCGCCAAATGATAGAGGTAATATTACTGTTTTATTTAAATTTATTATAACATGTTCTTTAACTTGTTTTTATTAAATTGTATAATGAAATTGTCTAATTATTGTTGTGTACTTGTATATATTTTTTAGAAATTGTATCTTTTGATGGCGAGGAGATGCCGCCACCACCACCTTATGGAGGTGTGGATCCTGATGATCATGATGAGGGCATGCCAGATGCCGAGGATCATTATGAGGCTAGTGAAAATCAGAGATCTACTCTTGCTGGTGCGCTGGTGCGCAGTCGACTTGTTGATGTTAGATATATGATGGAGTTGGCTGACCAACTCATTGCATTGATTGTTGAGGTAGGCATCAGCCCCACTCATTACAGAGACATAAAGGCATATGATAGGCTATTACGAATGTGGAGAGGCATGCCACGTGAGATATGCTGTTTGATGGGCCCATGTTTGTGAAGTCCATCTATGATTGCATTGATGAGGATTATTGCAGCGTGGTGGATAGTAGCACAAATCGGAACCGCAACATGTGATGGGATAGTCTATGAGGCATAGTGTACATCATCTGCGAGTTCTCAGAGATGAGGTTGGACCATTATTACTAGTGTTTAAATATTGATGTTGTACTACCACTAGCTGATCCATGACATTTATATTACAGTTGTATATTTTTAACATTATTGAGTTATATATATATATGTATATATGGTCCATGTATTTTATGTTCATGTTGCAGTTGTACTTAATTTACATGTTGGTGATCATCATGATGTGTATGTTGTTAGGTCATGTTAGATATGTTCATTTAATGTGCATGAATGAATGTATTGTATGTGATAACATGAGTTGTTTGACATGATATGTATATTTGATATACGTGCGTGATGATGCTTAATATATAATGTTAATTGTGATTTGTTAGATGATGGTGCGATGGTGCGAGTTAAGCGATTTTGTGAGAATGTGTTTTTTAGTCAAATTTGATGTTTGTATGATGGTTTTTGTAATTTTTAATTTGCCAGTGTGATTGTGCATATCATTAATTTAATTGTAATTAGATGTGTAAATTATCTACAGGTGTGATTTGTATTCCATAGTTCTAATTCTAATTGAATTGTATGTAAAATATTTGTAAAATTTTAATTATATTTAAAATGTCAAATGAATTATCAAACATGAAATTTTAACAAATTTTCTATTCAATAACAAATAATAGATCTAGAATAATATGATTTATTGTAACATAATAAAGTTTAGAAAATAATGCAAATAAATTCATGTACTTTGGAATTATCATTATTTTATTATGATCTTAGATACAAAAAAATAAAAATTAACTTATATAGTATGCCATTGTTTTTGAGATCAACATAATTAATGCAAATTATCAAGTGAATTATTGATTTTAACATTAACAAAAATCAAATTACCATTTAATTCAAAATACATATTGTATTAATATTTCAAAAAAACCATCTTAAAAATTATAAATATTGATGAAATAACACATGTACCATATCACTCTTGATTCTCATGATCACCCTCATTATCTTCTAGCTCGCATGGTGTGATAACACTATTGTTCTAAAAAATATGTTTTGATCTAGGGTCATGTGTCTATACAAATCACCAATCCCTATCCAACACATCTGGGTAAAAAGAAAACTGGCTGCAGTGTCTAGGGAAAAAATAGGGCACCTTAGCTTCATTCCACATCCTTCTAGAGTTGATACATATCAACCTACTATTGCGATCTTCAGCAAACATTTCAGACACATCTCTTTGTCTGCATATTCTCCTCTATATAGAATACAATCATTCGGACATGCATGATATGATATGTACTCGACACCCAACATTTTCAACAATTTCTTTGCCTCTTCGCAGCTATGGGGAAAGACATTATCACTTAGAAGAAACTTATCTTTGAATAACCTGTAGTCTGTGATCATGGAAAAAATATATTAATAAATGTACATTAATGTCGATATAATTATTAACGTTCATAAAATTTTCCATTTGTAATGTTCATTGCAGTGTACTGATTATATTTCAAAATTATATAAGGGGAGTACTTTATGGTAACTTACCTCAAAAGTTCTCAGAAACATGCATTCGACAAGCCAAACTTTTCTTTCAAGTTTTACAGTAACATCGTTGTCCCCAACTTGGTATACTTTGACTGACCACCAGGTCCAAAGAGAGCAGTGGTGGAAGCAAATTTAAGGCTTTCGAAAAAGGTGTCAGCGATATGAGCATCATCCCCTAGTTGATCATCATTTTGAAATGCATCTAACAACATTGTCTCCATGGTAGTTGTATCCCTTAATTAATCATCCATACCAACCTCTATTTGATTTCCTCCATTGCCAGCTTGTGAAGAACTACTATTGCTGCAGTCATTCCTAATTGGTGAATCTGGACGTAGCGAGAATTGAATCGATGGTTGATTCAACGATTCTTGGTATCGTTCCTCTTCGATTTTTTCTCTTAATCCAGTCTTCTCTCAATTTGACATTGTCGTAGGGTGTAACAGAATATGGTAGGTAGGTCGTTCATCATCACTAGGATCCTAATAATTAAAAAAAAAAAATTGAGCATGATTAGTACAAAATATATGATATCAATTACTAACCACGTTGACAATATTGCATGATTATAAATTTGTTTGACATTGAAATAATTACATATTATTAATCAATATATATACCAAACAATTATAATTATAATTACAATCATTGTCCCGGGATTGTGGCTAGAAGATGCAATATTATTACAATTGGTAGGGTGAAGCGGTTTTCCATTTTCATCTACCAAATGCGTCTTGCGGTATGCAGCTCCTGATAAGAACTTCCGACGTTTTGGAGCAGTTTGAATATTTTTTACATCTGAACTCGATGCTCAATCCGCATGAACATGAAAATATGTATACATTATAAATTTAATTAAGTTGTGCATGATTGACTGCATGGAAGAAAAACATAAACTCAATTAGATAGTGAAAAAATAAAATAAATCTGAAGTAAATATGACGTCTCTAGATGGATAGGGAGAACTCTGCAATGGACTTTGAGAAATATTATGGAACGAGCTAGATTTTGAAGAATTTTCCATTCAATATAATATATGATATTTTCTCCCTTCATTTGAGAAAAACAACAATAAATTTTGGTGCACAAACCTAAATGTAATTTCGGTGCGTAATGTATAGATAAATACACTGGTGTGTTTTTGGTATTGTGGAGCAATGCTGTTTTATAACTCGACACCCGATTTTGGTTTGAATAAAGGATGCACTGGTAAACGAATAACCAAAAATAAAAAAAGCGTAACGCTATTTTCTTTAAGTGAAAAAAAAGCGGTAAATTGAAAAATGGGCAGCAAAATATTTTTGAAAATCTAATTCTATAAAACAATTCTTTAAATACTAAGCACTTTTCATTATTTCACTATTTTTGCAAAAAAATTCAGCGAGAGATTTGCAGGATACATACATGGAGCAAACAGAGCACGAGAAGTATTCCGACAATGAGAATTCTAAACCTCTGGTGATTCAAACCTTGTACCATAGAATTTCAAATGATGTGAGTAAGGTTTTTTTTTGTACTTTTTTTCTGCAGTTTTTTTTATCCAGTAAAAGAAAAAATCAAAGTCTATTATTTTTTTTTACTTTTTCTGTAGTTTCTTTTCTGAAGTTAAAAAAAAAAAAAAAAAATTATTGTTTTTTTCACTTTTTTTCTGTAGTTTTTTTTACCTTTTCTGCAGTTTTCAAAAACAAAATAAAAAAAGAAATCCATTTTTAGAAACAAAACCCTAGATCCTTTTTGTTTCTAAATTAGGGCTTTTAAATTTAGATTTATAGGGTTTGTATTGTCATAATACATCCAACCCAGGGAATGAATTTCATAGTTGGATCCCAATCCATGTTGGCCCTTGCGTCAATCTAAAAAAAACATATGTTTTTTCGTCAGTGCGCCCTGCGTAACATAGCATACCGATGCGCTCTATTATACTAGCACACCACGCAAGTACAATGATAAAAAATAAAAAAACAAAATATGTTTTTATCGGTGCGCCATATGTAACATATGGAATCGGTGCCCTATTTCATTATGGCACACCACAAACGTGTTGTTTTACAAAAAACCATTTTAGAAACAAACCCTAATTTTTTTTTTGTTTCTGCCCTTTCTTATCCCTCTTTTTGTGATTTCAAAATTTGGGCTTTTCAATTTATATTTATAGGGTTTTTTTTGCTAAATATAATCCTAAGACATCCAACCCACGGGAGGACCTGCATAGTCGGATCTCAATCCATGTTGGCCCTTGCGTAAATTAAAAAAATAAAAAAAATTGTTTATGCACCCTGTGTAACTGAGCGCACCGGTGCGCTCTATTATCCCAGCGCACCACGCAAGTATCGATAAAAAAATCATCTCAATGCGCCATTTGTAAAATATGCATCCTGTGAACTATTTCATTATGGCACACCGTGAACGTTCTGTTTCGAAAAAAAAAAACTTTCAAAAAATACAAACATTACATTGTTTTTGTTTCTGCCCTTTCTTCTCCCTCTTTTTGTGATTTCAGAATTAGGGCTTTTCAATTTAGATTTATAGGGTTTGTATTGCTAAATATAGACCTAAGACATCCAACCGACGAGACGATTAGCATAGTCGGATCCCAATCCATGTGGGCCCTTGCATGAATTTAAAAAAATATATAATTTTTTTATTGGTGCGCCTCGCATAAATAGCGCACCGGTGCTCCATATTTTCTAACTGCAGCGCATAAGTAATGTAATAAAAAATTAATAAACATAATTTTTTTTTATCGATGCGCCATATGTAAAATATGGTACCAGTGTATGCTACAAAAATTAACACTCAGCTATTTTTATTATTTTATCATGGTTAACCGTTGCGGTGACTGACATGTAACACATCGATGATCCTTGTTGACGTAGAGCACTGTACGGTCTATTATATTCTTTGTGCGATGCGTTTGGAAGATAGCCACGCACTGGTGTCGGTGCATACACCATGAATGGTGCACCAGTTTCTTGATACTTTTTTTTTTACTTGAAAATTTGACAATTTATTTATAAATATATTAATGAATGATATGGTACAGGTTTGGGATTGATAAAGAAATGATTGACAGGAGATGAAACAACAAAAATACTGATAACACATCAAGAAAAGCGGAAAAGACAAGTTCTTTGTAATTTTTTTACAAAAAATATTATTTTTGAACTATATGTAAGTTTAACTAATATGTATTATTTACCATGTATCATGCAAAGCCACAAAATGACGAAGATCGATAAGATTATTTCAAATCTAGGACCAGAAGAGTGTAAAATCTTGATGGAAAAATTGCAGAAGGATGAATCAGGTGAATGAAAAAATACTATTGATCCAATATGAGTTTCTTTTTTTATTTTTTCATTAATAATATAATTAAAATTATTAGATAATATGTGTGAAACAATCTATTAATTTACATCTGTTTCATGTTCTACAAGGACCAACAACTCAGAAAAGGAATGTTGTTCTAAGAAAAGAAAAAAAATAGAACATGCAAATGAAAATTAATTTCTTCTAAGCTCATATGGAGTTGTGTTGGAGGTTAACAAAAGGGGGAAAAACTTTTACAAAAGTTTGAGGGATCTAGTGGAACGAATGTATAGATGTTATTTCCACTTACAATACAAAAATCAATCCAATGATTCCAAGAACCAAATTTTATCTAAACTACAGGAAAAGTTTCCAAACACTGCTACCGATGAAATAGGTAACCTGACCTCAAAACGGGAACTATAGCCCAAAAAGACTCAAAAAACATGAAAAAACACCCCAAAAAGAAAAAAAAGTGGATTCCAGAATGCACTTGGTTTTTTTTGAAGGTAAAATTTAAACATTTTATAAAATTATGCTAAAAACAAAATTGGTTCTTGAAAAAACACCCTCAAAACAAAACCAGTTGATGCTAAAATAACAAAAAAAAAATTGTCATATTTTTGACATTTTTAAAAATAAAAATAACATTTTTTAATTTTAAAAATTCAAACATTAAAAAAAACCTAAAATTTAAGAAAATTAAAAATTAAAAAATAAAAACATTTTAAAACTAAAAAATAAAAAAAAAACTAAATAAAAATTTTAATTCAAAAATAAATAAATAAACCTAAAATTTAAGAAAAAAAAAACTAAATAAATAAATAAATAAAATTTTAAAGATCAAAATTTCAAAATATATAGAAATAAAAAAATAAAAATAAAAACAAAATAAAAATATTAAATTAAAAAAAAAACAAGTGAAAAAAAGAAAAATGTTTATTAAATTTAAAAATTTTAATTTTAATTTTAAAATAAAAAATTAAATTTAAAGAAATATATTAAATTTTAATAAATTTAAAACTAAAAAATAAAAATAAAAATAAAAAAACATTATTTAAATTAAATGTAAAAGAGTGAAAAATTAATTAAAAATAAAAAATAAAAAATAAAATACAATAAAAATATATATATATATATATATATATATATATATATATATATATATATATATATATGAACTTAAATTAAAAATATATATATTAGATTTTATTAAATTAAGAAAAAAATGTTAATATTAAAATAACAAATTAAATTTAAAAAAATAAAAATATTATATTTTGAAATAAAAAATAAATTTTAAATATTAAAAAAAAAGATATTGTTAAAATAAAAAGTGAAAAAACTTTAAAAATCAATTAAAAATGAAAACATTAAAAAAATAAATTAAAAAATAATATATTAAATAAAAAATAAAATAAAAAACAAATTGATTTCAAAATATTAAGTTTAATTTAAAAAAAAAAAAAATCTAATTTTAAATACACAATTTTAATTGAAATATAAAAATATAAAAATTTTATGTAATTAAGAAAAAAAAAAAAAAAAAAAAAATTAAAAATATATATTAAATTCAAATAAATTAAAAAACAAATACAAAATTTATTAAATTTTAAAAAATTAAATGAAAACACTAAACATAAATTTTAATAATAAAAAAAATATGGAAAAATTAAAAAAAAATCAATTAGATTTAAAAAAAATACAAAATTTAATAAAAACTATTAACAAATTTTAGAAAAAAAAAATTTAAAAAAAAAATGAATAAAATTAAAAAATAAAAAAAGAAAAATGAAAAACAAAAAAAAATTAAAACTAATTATATTTGACATATAAAAATTAAATTTAAAAAAAAAAAATTTCAATTGAAAAAAAAAATCCAAATTAAAAAAATATATTAAAAAAAAAATAATAGTAAAAATAATTTTTTCATCATGGTGGCGCCGCGAATCGGCATCCCGCCCAGGTGGCAGCGGAGGCTGATTTCGGGAATCGACCTCCCGTGGCGGGAGGGTGATTCTGGAAATTGCTCTCCCGCGGTGGGAGGCCGATTCCGTGAATCACCCTCTCGTGGTGGGAGGCTGATTCCCGGAATCGCCCTCCCGCGGTGGGAGGCCGATTCCCGGAATAGCCCTCCCGTCGCGGGAGGCCGATTCTGATTCTGAGGATCGGCCTCCCGCCATGGCAAGGCGACTCCCGGAATCAACCTCCTGCGGCGGGAGGCCGATTGGCAGCGCTGCCATGATCAAAAAAATCCTTTTTCTTTTCTAATTTAATTTTTTTTTTTAAATTTTTAAGATTTTTTAATTCGTAACATTTTTTTTTAAATATTTTTTTTTTTAATTTGATTTTTTTTCGTTTTTGTTTTTAATTTTTTAATATTTTTAAATATTTTATTTATTTATTTATTTTTTATTTTTTAAACTTTTTAATTTTTTTTTTTAATTTCAAAAAATTAATTTTTTTTTTTTTTTTAATTCAAATTTTTTATTTTAAATTTAGTTTGTTTTAAATTTTTTTTTTTTATTTTTATTTTTTTTAAATTTAATATTTTAGATTAATTATTTTATAAAATTTAAAATTTATTTATTAAATTTATTAAATTTTAATTTAATTTAATTTATTTTTTAATCTTTTAGTTTATTTAGTTTTTCGTTTCTAAAATTTATAAATTGTTTCATTTAAAAAAAACAGTAAATTTATGGATATTTGTTTTTTAATTATTTGCACGTGGGTTTTTTCATTTTTTTTGTTTCTTAATGATAGTTTTTTTATTTTAATTTTCTTTTTCAATTTTAAATTTTGTTTTTTTTTTTTAATATGTTTTTTTTTGTTAATTTTAAAATTTGTATTTTTTTTCCTTATTATTATTATTTTTTTTAATATAAATTTTCAAATTTAATTTTTCCTTTTTGTATTTAATTTTTTTTAATCTAGATTTTAATTTTGTAATTTTAATTATTTTTAAATTTTCTATTTTAATTTTTTTTTAATTATATGGTTTTTTTTAATAACTTGGAAAAAAATGTTTTTGATTTTTTTTTTATTTTTTTTATTTTTTTGGGTTAATTTTTGTTTTTTTTTCTTTAAATTATGTTTTTTTTTTCAAATTTTGTCATTTCTTTTGATATAATTTTCGAATATTTTTATTTTTTTTGCTTTTTGTTTTTTTTTTTTTTTTAATTTTTTTAATTTTTGTTTAAATTTTTTATTTTTATGAGTTAATTTTGTTTTTTTGTTACATTTTTATTGGTTTTTTTTATTGTTTTTATATATATACTTTTTATCTAATTTTTGTGTTTTATTACCAACATGAAAATCACCACTCTAAAAAAAAAGGTTGATGCTGCATCAATACGTTTCAAAATTAGCATGAAAATCACTAACATTTTAAAACAAATATTTGTGTATATTAAAATTAAGTCATAAAAAATGTGGACGAAAAAAAAAAAATGGGTGATTCTGCATCACACTTTTCTGGAATTAGGGAGCTTTATGCTACCAAAAAAGTAGGTAACGGTGCGGTTACCTATTTCATCGTATAGTGTTTTGGAAGGAATTAGTCGATGTGACATATCGGGACAGAATTTTAAGAGAAAAAACATACAACAACAAAAAGAAGGAACAGAAAAGTAATATTCCTTTAAATGTTTGTCTAGAATTATCTATAAATATCACTTCTGTTATACTTACTTTTCATATATCAATATAAAAATTAAATAGTTTGTTGTCATGTTACATTTTCAGGAATATTATGAGAATCTCAAAATATGAATGAGTTGATATCAGAAATATGCCAGAAGGAATGTCCAAAAAGGTGTACAAGGAGATGGTCAAAGAAATGGACAAAATTGCATCGTGGGAGGAGCCAGCGCAATAACAATGTGCTTCAAATGTAATAAGTATTCATTGAATTTTTTGATCATTAGGTACAATAAATAAATAATTTAGCATTAAATATTAATTTTCAAGTATTTTCTTGTAGAAAAGAAAATAAAATGGAACCCATTCAGCACATAATGCAAGATGACAAGGAAGAAAATGATTAATATCTAAGTTTGTGAGTAATTGTTACTTCCTTATAACAACTTAACTAGATTTCATTTTTGTATTTTTTAAGTTGTTTTAAAAAAATCATCATTGAATGTCTTGAAATAGGTTCTAACATACAAAGAAAAATCGTCAGAGGAATTGATTGAAATTGGGTTAAATATGTGTTGTGAGTATATGTTGGCATATCAGAACTTAATTGTGGAATTTGTAAGCATTTATCGATCTTGTTTTACTTAGCTCCATCTATAATTAATAGAACAAATAAATCTTTTATATTAAATATATGATTTGTTATGGGGGTATAAAACTTATAGGAAATAAAGTATGGCATTGCGCCAACAGATCAAATCTTGAAAGATGGCATGTTACATGGTTTTGAAAGAATGTGTATATTTTATGAGTCAATTGTTGGATTGGTACGTCATTTCTTTTAGATTTACATTGATGTATATTATTTAATATTGCAATTTTAATTATTCTCACCAATGTATATACACTCATTACAATTTAATTTTATGTTTGTAGATGGAAGGTGAAGAAGAAGAAAACAATCAACACCGTGAACAAAACATTCCTGAAAATAACCCAAGTCATGGAAGTAGATCTAGCAGTAACAACAATTCAAGAGAAGAATGATGATCACTATGTTTGGATATCAAACCAAGGCTTTGTATTTTTTGAAAAATGTATGTGAAATCAGACAGTTTCTTTAATGTAATGGACATAGTGTCCCAATTGAAAGATAAAGGGATACCAATAACTGTCCCATTTTGTATGAAAAATAATGTCTTATTCACACACACACACACATATATATATATATATATATATATATATATTAATTTATTCTATTGTGTTCTCTATTTTCGCTATTGTGTTCTCCATTTTCGTTCTGAAATGCAGTAATAAAAATTTAATTCATATGAATATTTTTATAAGATGTGTTGACTTTTGATGAATAATTAATTTAAAATAATCACAATAATTGCACAGTCACAGGTCGATGCTTCTAAAAAATACAAAATGAAAACTAGTGCGTGTATTCTTATACTAGTGCACTTCTATTCTTCAGCACACTGGTATGTTTTTACGACATATCGACACTGCACAAATACCAAAACTAGTTAAAAATATCAAGGCGTTTGTGTGGTATAACACTTTGGTGCGTTTATGTCTATTTATGCACTAGTGTCATTTTACGACCTATTAGCGCTGCTCGAATAAAAATACTAATTATAAATCTCGGTGCATTTGTGTGATATGATGCACATGGGCATTTTTGTGTCTATACGCACCGGTGCATTTGGACGACCTATAGGCACCACACGAATACCAATACGAATTATAAATCTCAGTGCATTTGTGTGATACTGCACATCGGGGAATTTAAGTGTATACACGCACCAATGTATTTGTATGATATATTTGCACTGCACGAATATCGATACCAAATAAAAATCTCCGTGCATTTCTGTGAAAGGGTGCACCGGTGCGTTTCTAAAAGTCTACGCATCGACGCACTGATACGACCTATGGGCACTGCTCAAATCCCAAGGCCAATTAGAATGGCCCCATGCGTTGTATCACCAACACTACGGTCAGTGTTGTTTTATACCTTATCGGCCCAGTGCATACTTCTTATACAACCCTGGGGTGCCTTCTATAGGTACGCACTGGTGCGTTGAAGCCTGATTAGCACACCGAGGAAAAGAACATCCGTAATAACCTCAGGCTGCCCATTTTTTTTAGTTGTGTTGAATTTCCATTAAAAGCTCCGCCAAAACCTCCATAACCAGAAATAGATGTGGTAGCATATGTTTTTTTGACAATTTTGGCCAATTTTATAATAGTAAAAACCTCCTTTATAACCTACACTAGAGGGTCTTTTCCTTGTAGTGTACTTAAAGTTTGTTGTTCTAATGTAGGGTTCCAACCCCCTACCATTTTTTTCATATTTCCCCATATTGCTACTACGGTTTTTTTGTCTCTTTTGGCCTCATGTAGAAAGAGAAAATATAATTTTGTGAATGCTTCCTTCAAGTAGACTATGAATATTGTTTATAGATAGTCATAGAATAGAATTAGGGATAGTTTTATGATAGTTTTAAAGACCGTTATATTTAGATCCTGAAAAGGAAGAATGATGTATATTTCAATTTCACACAATAAATGTATTAATGTCCAAACTACAAAAGTAGATCAATGGGACTAAAACAATACATCTAATGTAACTACATAATGAAAGTATCTGCACCTCGTATAGCTACAATATCAACAATGGAAAAGGAGATGAGTACGTATCTAGAATTAACGAAAATATAATGAGTTCAGAAGAAAAGTCACAAAAAGAGTCCTGATCAAATAATTCCCTAGTGGAAACCCCAAAATTTAAATTTCCAAATATTAGCTTGGCTTAGGGTCTGACAACTAGAGAAAATATATTGGGTGAAACATTAAGAAATAGTTCTCACAGAGTATGGATTTAACTATAAAATCAATAGTTATTCAAACATTCTAAACCATTAATGGAACTTGGTAGTGAGGAGATAATTACAAATAACTGCGAGTTTTTATTCTGATACTACATAATTGGTGTATCAACTTGTTAATATTTGGGTAAGAATTAGTAACCCTTATTCGACATAAATTCAAAAATATTATATCTTTGGACTTCAAAAGAATATTTCTTGGCATAGAGAGGAAGTACATGACAAACATATATGATAAAAAAACATAACCTACTTAGAATCCCGATTACAAACTAGTGGGTAACTAGATTTTGTTGATTCAAAGGAACAAGGTAAGATTAGGGGAAGACCCCTATATTAGCTGTAAAGGAAATTTCAAACTGTGTAAGGAGATAATTGATCTCTTTGGCACTTTTTCCATGGAAAATGTGGCCATAAATGATGCCAAGAATGTTGGATTCCATGCCTTGAAGCTAGCATGGGATTTAAATTTGCAAGGAGAAAAAAATTGAGGAAAGAAACCATAGCGTAAATTCTAGTTCTATTAAACTTTCTGAACAAGATGAGATAATTTAAGTGGTCAAACAATGAGGGGTCATACATAGTAAATATGGAAGAAGAAGATATGAGGGGAGGATCCCCATGGTGGCACTTAGTCTGAAAGTTAGGAATTCCTCCTAAAGCTAAAATATTTCTCTGGTTAGCTTTAGACAAAAATTTTTAATTTGAGATAATTTCACAAGATAAATATGAAGGATCGTGAGATATGTCTTTTGTTTAAAGACAAGTGAGGAATCTATGGATGACTTTTTTGTTTCCTATTTTTTGAGTTGGCCAAAAAATTGTTTTCTTCTATCTATTTAGAAGATTTTGAAAAATAGACAAATTGGGCACACTGAGAAAATACTAACTCTAACGAAAACAAGAAATAGAAAAAATTTCAATATGAATTGATAAGATAAAAATTTGTTTGATTCCAGAGCTTAGAGGCTCTAGAATGCAGGACATTTGTTCCAGTATATAAACTATACATGGACTAGAAAAATGGTCGGTCTAGTCGACTCTTAAATAAATCTTCATAGTTACGGTAGAGAATTAAAGCAAGAATGGTTACATATCAACAAGACTAAAAACAATGAGAGTTCCAAATCAAAATCCATAATTATACAAAGATTCATATAACCACATGTAAGTAGCACAATTATATTTCTAAAATGCTGAGAAAAAAAAATATTACAGTTACTGCTCCTCAAAACTTGCAAAAGCGTAGGACTAAAATCTTTTGGAATATTCAAGTATTTATATTATGAAAACCATTAATAAAAACCCAAAATCTCTATAGGGTTTCGAAGCAATTAGAAATAGCAAATTAAATAATATTACACTATTGTTTACATTATAATGAAACTCTTGAACAAAATAGCAATATCCGAGTTCAAAACAAGAGGATAAAACCTCATATACAAATAAACATAAATCTCTAAATGCAAAAAGTATTATACACATGTATGCTGGGACCATAAATATCAAGACTCGAAGACAATGGCGAGAGGAGTTGAAAACATACACGGTACCCGTGACAGAGGTTCACCGTAACAAATGAGAATTTGACAAGTACCGAAGAGTATCATGGCAGTATTGAAAAGATAGGAAAACGACCAATGTGAACCATACCTGTAGAAAAATTATAGCAACTGTAGTTTAGAAAACATTCATGAAAGATAAGGACTGGAAAAACAATAACTAAGTAACTTGAGTAAAATAGTGTTTATATACCTGTACGAGTCTCACTCAAAAGAAAAATAATTTCCTATGAGAAGATAAGGAGGAAGGGGTGAAACCCAAGCGGTCATTAACACAAATGGTAGTTTAGATTAACAAGCACAGAAAACAACTAGTACAGTAGGAAATATTCACACTTTCTCTCTATGGTGGAGAGGGTTGAGCTCCATCCCGGTGGAAATGTTCTAGCGCGACCCGTGAACCCAAGACTGTTAACCAGCATAATTGGGTAAGAAAACTTGGAGAGGATGTTGGACAAAGTCTGAGGAAGAAAGGGATTCGTAAGAACCTGAACCTTAAACCTCTTCATTCCTGTTCGTGGATATTGTAATTCTGAGAGTAGTGAAAATATTAGTCACGGGTTGACAAAACTGCATACCTTGCCATAATACCCTTGACTTAAGATGTAAGCATCAAACAAATCCAAGCAACATGAGGAAGGGCCATAACTAGTATGGAGCAATCGCGCACAGTTGCAGAGCCACCAAACCACAGTGGTCTTGGTGCAAATGAATTGAGTAGTTAGGGTTTGGGGTTTAGCTGAAAACCCAGTTTGGAGGGAAACCCCAGAAGACGTAGATCTAAATCAATCCGAAAATGCAACGTTAACTAAGTTTCATAGACATGGAATCCAAAGGAAGAGTATGGGTACAAAAAATCTGCCAAAGGTTGGATCAATTAAATGCAAAGTACCAATACCCTAGGCGAGATGTAAGTCGATGAGGCTTTGGAGTAATGCATAAGACCCTCGGGAACTGAGGTAATAAAATAGTAAGCCAGGTATCGTACCATCTGAGTTAAGAGATGAAATAAAAACACGTATGTGGTGACAAGATAGGCCCAGTTCGTATTTAAAAACAAATGTCCATCAAATCTTATGTATACGCTAAAGTTTAAATTTTCCACAAATTAAGTATAATAAGTAATAAAATATAGACACATTATGTTACTGTGACAGATTTGTGCAGTGTATAGTCACGATATGATAATATATGGTAAATATATTTTTTTTATTTTTATTTACAATGTTTAGATAATAAATGTTACAAGAAGTTCATAAATGTAATAGTCGCTAATCTCCATGAACCACAACTCTTTTCTCTTTTGTCTGTTGTGCTAACAAAGAGTATCCCATCTCCATGCACTCTGAATTTATTAAACTTGTTTCATGTTTATACCATTCTTCTTCGGGATACAATATTCTTTCTTCTTCCGGATATTGATCCCGATAAACAAAATCGTTATTGCAGTGTTCCATTCCGAATTTTCACTAGAAACTTTTCCATCAATATCGTCGTTACCGTTTTTAAGAACGTTAATATTTATTTGCATATTTTTAATAATTAAAATTAATATAACAAAAAGATATGATTTACCTTAATTTATACAAGATTAAAATCTTTGTGCTGTTAAATATTTTATTTTAATTAATTAAATAACCTATACCAATTATTTTGTATTATCTACTCTTAATTTATACAATATTTTAAGATCTTTGTGATGTCAAATATTTCATTTTAATTAATGAAATAATCTATACTAATTATTTTCTATTATTTCTTCTTTAAATCTAGATTATTTCTTCTTTAAATCTAGATATAAAAGAGCATATTTTATTAGAGGAACACCTTTACTTAGTCAGACTCTAAGTTTATTTTCAATTATGTTTTACTTTACTATTTATTATTCTAACGATCCAATTTTGTTAGAGGCCTTGTTATGGAAAATAACCAATATATACCCATTTAAATCATGGATCTAACATAAGATGAGAGGGATCAAATTTCTTTTGTTGGAAACTTATTTTAGAATGCAGAAAACAATGTGTACTTTTTTACTGTTTAAATTACGGTTTTGAATGTTATAAAAATTACATAACATGTGTATTGAGCCATTTTATATTAATTCATATTAAAATATTTTATTCATCACCTAAATTTGATGTTTTATCTGTATAAAATTATACTATTCAAGATAGACATCTAAATATTGTATTTATTACTTGAAGAGTGAAAGTGAAATATCAACAATTTAGATAATTGTTTTGTTAATAGATTTTTAATTTTTTATTTATTTTTAATTTTTTTTGTTTGGTCACATAAACAAAAAAAATATTATTACTTTTTTGAAAATATGACATACTTACACATTTCTCTGATACCAGATTGTAGAATAAACCTCTGGACTCAATAAACTTCTAGACTCAATAATAAAAAAATAAAAAAACAATACATAATTTACTATAAGTAAAACAATGTTCTTTTAAAGAGATATACTTGAAGAGATAAGCATTATGTTGATGTAAAGAATCAAATTGATGTAAAAGGGAAAAGTGTATATGTTACTTATGGAAGTTGGAAGATAAATTCACTCGCGTTCCAAACAGTCACAATATATAATACTATCGGATTTGCTAACGTTTATATTAGTTCTTATACCTTTAGTTAGGTTTTTTTCCATGTAATAAACGATATATATTAAGCGTAAATTTGTATGTTTAGTATTTTCTTAATTTTTTTAATATTTGCTTATAAATTATTAACATAATTTTTGTTAATGAAGCACTTCATAAATTATGAAACACTCCATTTATCACTTTGCAGGAAAGAAGAAGAGAAACAAATTATAACCAGAAAAATAGTAATAAATCTATTTTAAAAAATAAATTTAAAAAATTCATATAAAAAATATTTATAAATAAAACATGATTAAGTAGTAGTCAAAGAGGTTGAATATTCAATTCATAATAAATAAAAATAAGAAAAACAAAATTTCAATTTAACTTTTTGTTTTTTAAGAATTTAAATATTTATTAAATAAAAATTAATTATAAATAAAACATGAATAATTAGTCGTTAGAGGTTGACTATTCAAATTATAATAAATAAAAATAAGCAAAGAACTTTCAAATGGACCTTTTCCATAATATCATAGTTTTTAAGAATTTTAATATTCATTTACATATCCTTTTAGGATTGTTTAGTTTATTTAGATGCTTATTTAATAATGAGCATACTTTTTAAATGGTCACGGCGAAGGGTTTCATATTAATTTTATGTTTTTACTTAGAATTATAATATAAGTGTAATCTAATCATTAATCATTATTTTGATGGAATCTTTTTTTTGCAACTGAAAATTGGTGTATTTTAGATGTAATATATATGTGTGTGTTTGTTTAGAGAATATATATATAAAATTAGTTTAATAATTGAATAAAATACAATCTAAAAATGGCTTCAAAGTTGTTTTTAAAAAAAAAATGGAATGAAGGAACGTTTTATTGTTTTAATTATATATTTAAATGTAAAAAAAGTTAAGATTTTAGGATTTTTTAATTAAACAATTTTCTAACTTTTCATTAAATTTAGTTAACATATTTTATAAAAATCAAAGGGATAATCAATTTTTAAAACTTATGGAACACACGACAAATCATTGAAACAAAATGTGTGTGTTATTGAGTCGGTTCCTCAATTTACTAGTGACGTCGATGCTTTCCTATTAAATCCAATAGTTTTACCCATCTAGTTTTGGTGAGGATGTGTGGGATGCATTGCCCAAGTGATTATAGGAGAATCCTGTGAAAGGGGATGTTCTATATTGGTATGTACAACTAATCATGCACTAACCGTTTTCCATTAGAAATCACATGCATAGCTACATTGCGTTATTGTACTGTACGTTATATAATTTGGTTTATTAATTAAAACCTTATATATTAAAACATATATAACATATTATTAAAATATTATATATTAATGTTAACTTTAACATTAATTTATTATTATATTATTTATGAGTTATATAATTATGTTAAAAAAAAGAGTTTATATGCATATAGGTTTTTTTTTTTTATATGTTTATTTCAAAAATGGAAAATGAAAGTTTATGTCTATTGGCCTTTTTATTATGCTATTGCACTCTATTTTTATTTTTATTTTACTTTCACTTTGAAAGATTTTTTCAAGGTCATGAGTAAATAATAAAAAAGAAAAGAAATTTTATGAGTTGTTGAATAGTTTAAACATATGAAATCCATTATACCAAAGATTGTTGAAAATATAATTTATAAATATTTGTAGTATTTGCAGTCGTAATGTAAGATGAATTCAAATATATTGATGACATATAATGAATTTATATACATTAATATTTTTATAGCTTTTTTATAGACATTGTATTTGGAAATAACATGATAATATGTGTAAGTTTTGTATAATTATCACTCTATTTTAAATAAATATAAAAAAAAAATCAAAAAATTATAACCTTAAGGTTTATAATATAAATTTTATTGTTTATCATATTAATCTTAAGGTTTATAATATTTATTGGAGGATTTAATATTAAGTTTGAGGTTTGTAATATTAATGTTAGAGTTTTGACTATTAATTTTATGATTTAATATAATAAATTTAGAGTTTATAATTTCTTGATTTATAAAATTATTCTTAGACTTTATAATATTAATCTTAGAGTTTATAATCATAGTGTTTATAGTATTTAGTTTTATAAGTTACAGTTTATAATATTTTGTTTAATGTTAGGGTTTAATATTGTGATGTTGGAATGGTGCAGAAATCAATCCAAGATCACATTTTCACAAACATTGTCTTTATACTGCAATCAATATGATAATAAATGTTGCAATGTTACATTACATTGCAACTTATTGAACATTGCATTGCAACATAATGACATTGGGGTTTAATATTAGGACTTATAATATTGGATTGATAATATCAAGGTTTGTAATGTTAATAATAAATTTTATATTCCTAGGTTTAATATTAGGAATTATTAGCATGGGGTTTAATATATTTTACTTAATATAATGGTTTTATATAATCATGGGATTTGAAATATTTAACATAATATTAGGGTTTAATATTGTGATGTTGTAATGGTACATAAATCTATCCAATGCCACATAGTGAAAAATATTGTAACGATATGACAATCAATCTAATAATGATTGTCGCATTGTTACGTTACATTGTAACTTAGTAAACATCACATTCTCACATTACAAAATATGAGTTTAATATTACAGTTTATAATATTGGTTTTAAAAACATAACATTTATAATATTAATACTTGGGATTATAATATTAATATTAGGGTTTAAAATCTAGGGATCAATATATTAATCTTAGGGTTTCTAATCTCGGGGTTCATAATATTTTCTTTTATAATGTCAGGGTTTAAAATATTTGGTTAAATAATCATGTTGAAATGATATAGAAATCCATCCAATGTCACATGTGTCAAACATGATTTCAATGCGATAATTAATCCAGGTACATTGTTGCAATGTTACATTACATTACAATTTATTCAACAACACATTGCGACATTGAAAAATTGTGGTTTAGTATTGATGTAGGAATAAAGAACACACAATTCCTACCAATCTGCTCACTGTAGTAAAATGTATAAATTTTTACTGAGGCCCTCACTTCCCTTATAAAAACTAGTTTGCTTCTTTATTGCACAACTTTAATCAATGTCAAAATTCTCGAAATATTCCCCACATAATGATGTAAACATCTCTAGACCACATACCATCTATTCTTGTCAGAATGGTATTTTGTTTCAAACCCTGTTAGAACTATATTTTTTATAATTGATCCTTGCAAATCTGAATTCATTAAAGAATTTGAACAACATGAAATTCCAACCAACATATATGATAGCTGAACAAACATATATGATGGTTTTTTACTCTACCATACACATACCAATGTTCACAAAGGATCTTTTAAATGCTATCGATGGTTTGAAACCACATATCAACACATTTTAAAACCATTAAAGCCAGATTTCATTTCACCTTCAGCAATATCATTGACTTGTAATATCCTTTCGACGTTTATTGCAATTATAACCGCGCCAGGTAATGCATCAAATTTCACAACACAACGTAGCCTCTCAACGCATAACGTTGTGGTCCGACCCTGCATCAATTCCAGAGATTCATACAAGTTGACTCCGGCATTTGATACAGTTGTTTTCACGAGTTGGAATGCAACACATTGACCAAACTATGTTCCTTTATACTGCTAACACCGTCTTCCAATCACCTATCATAGTGCTTATGCACGTCAAGGAATTCGCTTCGATCAACAATGTTCACACAGAGACTGTTTCTTAATTTAATGCTAGGCTTGCTACATTCATATGATTCCATTCCCTAGAATACAAATTTCCTTAACAACCTAGCTTGTGTTTAGATCTTGCGTGAGTTCTTTACAACAATAACATGTCATAATTCAGCTTCTTCCGTGCAGTGGTGATACAACTTAAACTGGATCTGCGTAACTGGTTTTTCTTGCTCACTACAGTGACGTTGATGACACATAATCATAATAGGAACTCGGTCTATCTACATAGCATCACATATATATACACTACACACATCAAATATAATTAAAACCAAAAAATAAATGGACAATTTGAAATTCCAATCAACCGACTATTTCATGGGCTAATAAGCATTAGCTGCCCCTCTACAATTTCAACATCTAATTCAGATTCTTTGTTATTCCTCACACACACTCACACCCTATTCATCTCTAGCTTCTCTAATTTATACAAAATATGAGAAACTATTCTTCTCGGAATAGTATTCTTCTAGAATTCCTGAACAAACCAATGCCTCCCTATTATTAAACATTTGCCCCTATCTTGGCTCTATTTCACGTAGGGAAAGAAACCAATTTCTATTATTATGCCATATTTAATTAAATATAAAACAAACTAACAATTCTCCTAAACTAAATAACAAATTTAATAAAATAAATTATTAAACTATTCCTAAGTCTATTTTATTTCCAATTAGCCACAACATGTGACCAAGATGTCACATTGTTGGCTAGGTGCTTGATGCTCCTTCATCAGACTCCCGGGCAAGAAAACCTGATCTTGTAGTACTTTGGAGTCGATCCCCAATATCTGTAGTTCTGTTGCAATCATCCAACTGGCGTCTTCCATTTGTTGTCCTTTCTACTTGACTAAATAAGTTTGGCTCCTCATTTTTGTTGACTCTCTCTTTTCCCTTTTTCCTGCTTTGGGCTTTCTTCTGTTGTGGCGTCTCCTTGTGGTTTTTATTTTGTGTTTTGGTATAGTTACAAATCTGCAATACATGATTAAGTCACCTATTTTGAATTTCTTTTTCAACCTTTTCATATCTGCTAGCTGCTTGTCTGTACTACTGCATTCCTGCCATCTTCTTTTGACATCTCCCTCAAATATGCTTCTAGGAGTTAGCCAATTCATGATAGCTTGGATTTTATTCGAATCCGCTTTCCACTCTTCTTTAGAGACTACATATTCCTCCAAAACTTCATTAATCAACGTGATGGTGATTTTCTTTATGGCTCGAGAATCTGTGCTCATGCGCCATTCATCTTCTTCCATTGGACTGAGTACTGTTGGTACTGCACATGGCTTAAGGCTTCCTCTTACTAACCCTTTATCCATCATTTCTTGGACTTGTCTTCCAATTTCAACTTTCTCCTTTGGTGTTAACCTGTAGGCTGCTTTATTCGTCAAACTGGCTCTTGGGATTAGATCAATATGGTGGCTAGTACTCTTGATGGGTGGCAACTCATTCGACAACTCATCCACAACAATGTCAGCAACATCATTCAACAAATTCCAAATTTCTTCAGGTAAATATTCTAAATTTGTAGAAGTTAAAATTACCTTCGGTCTCCCAACAATAGAAAAATTCATTTCCTCTCCCTTCTCATATTTCTGCAACAAAGTCTTCCAACTCATCAACATAATTATGTTTCCATATGTCTCCTCATTAGCTTCAGCTTTCAATGGAAACAGTGTATGATTATTACCATCTTTCTCAAAAGTATAAGTGTTTCTTCTGCCATCATGTATGGCATTTCGGTCAAACTGCCACAGTCTCCCTAGTAATATGTGACACACATCCATCAACATTATATCACATAAAACAACATCGTTATAAGTACCAATCTAGAAGTCATCTTTACATTGCTCAGTTACAATAATTCAATGGCCTTTCTAAAGCCATGATACTTTATAAGGAGTGGGGTGTATTGTTCTCTCCAACTTCAACTTGTCCACCATCTCTATATAAACAAGGTTGTCAGTACTACTGCTATCAATTACCAATTTGCAACACTTACCCCTTGACTTACATATAGTTCTGAAAAGATTTTTCCTTTGATCAGGATCTTTGGTCTCCTTGGCTTCCTTAAGCAATACACTCTTCAGCAATAGGGATTCTCCGGCTTCAGGTGGTTCCTCATTGGCTTCAGGTTGAGGAATCTTCTCCTTTTCTTTAGCAACATTCACATTACGTGGTTTTTCTGACTTCTGATGAGGGCAATCCCATTGCATATGTCCCCATTCACCACATACATAGCACTATACATCTCTTCCTCGGCCTCTGCCTCTGTGCACGAACCTTCCACGGCTAGAATCTTCTCTTTGTGGTGATCTATTTCTCGCACTCCCTACCTCATTCTAAGAGTGTTGAAATCTGGATTCAAATTTTCCCCCTTCTTTTGTCATATTCCTGCCTTTATTTCTCTAGTTTTGTTTGCACAAGATTTTTTCCTCTACCCTCAAGGCTGCTTGATAGGCATCTTCAATCGAATTCAAATTTAATAAGCTGATCTCATCCTGTATTTCATATCTCAAACAATTTATATATCTAGCTGCCTTTTCTAGATCATCTTCAACATGGCCAGATCTAATAATAAGCTTATAAAATTCTTTAGTATATTCCTTGATTGTCATCCCTTTCTGTTTTAAGTTCTGCAATTGTCTAAACAAATTTAATTGGTAATCCTTCAGCAAAAACTTACCCTTTAGCTTACTTACCATCCTGTCCCATTTCTTGATTTTGGGCTTCCCTTTTTGCTCCCTCGATAGCTGCAATTCGTCCCACCATAAGGTTGCATGGCCTTTCAATCTCATGGCTGCAAACTTCACTTTTTTCTTGTCATCGACTTCTTCATAGTCGAAGTATTTATTTAATGAACGGATCAAGTCCATTAGCACCTCCACACTAAGACGTTCCTCATATAAAGGTACTTCTACCTTTGGTCGGTTGTTGACCTTTGCGAGAATCTTCATGAATTTGGCTGCCTCGCTTTCCTCCTCCACTTCTTTGTTAGTGTTCTCTTCTTCATCAGCACTATCGACAGCACCATATGCTGCTCTCCGTCGAGTAGTTTCTACTATAGCCAATCTCGTGCTCAAATTCTAGATCTCATCTAGCAAAACTACGTTTTCTATGGGTCTCCCTCGACCTATACCGGCTCCTCTCCTGGGCAGCATTCTCTACAATGCTTGAAAAATTGCTTAACAAGCTCTGATACCAAAAATGATGTAGGAATAAAGAACATAAAATTCCTACCAATCTGTTCACTGTAGTAAAATTTATAAGTTTTTACTCAGGCCCTCACTTCCCTTATAAAAACTAGTTTGCTTATTTATTGCAAAACTTTAATCCATGTCAAAATTGCCGAAATATTTCCCACAAAATGATGTAAACATCTCTAGACCACATACTGTCTATTCTTGTTAGAATGGTATTTTGTTTCAAACCCCGTTAGAACTATATTGTTTATAATTGATCCTTGCAAATCTGAATTCATTAAAGAATTCGAACAACATGAAATTCCAACCAACATATATGATAGCTGAACAAACATATACGATGGTTTATTTACTCTACCATACACATACCAATGTTGACAAAGGATCTTTTAAACGCTATCGATGGTTTGAAACCACATATCAACACATTTTAAAACCATTAAAGCCAGATTTCATTTCACTTTCGGTAATATCATTGACTTGTAATATCCTTTCGATGTTTATTGCAATTATAACCGCGCCATGAAATGCATCAAATTTCACAATGCAACGTAGCCTCTCAATGCATAACGTTGTGGTCTGACCCTGCATCAATTCCAGAGATTCATACGAGTCGACTCCGTCATTTGATACTATTGTTTTCACGAGTTGGAACGCAGCACATTGACGAAACTGTGGTCCTTTATACCACTAACACTTTCTTCCAATCACCTATCATAGCGCTTATGCACGTCAAGTCATTCTCTTCGGTCAACACCGTTCACATAGAGACTGTTTCTTAATTTAATGCTAGGCTTGCTGCATTCATATGAATATACTCCCTAGAATACATATTTTCTTAACAACCTAGCTTTCATTCAGATCTTTCATGGGTTCTTTACAACAATAACATGTCATAATTCAACTCCTTCCGTGCAATGGTGATACAACTTAAACTGGATCTGCGTAACCGGTTTTGCTTGCTCACTATGGTGACATTGATGACACATAATCATAATAGGAACTCAGTCTATCTGCATAACATCACATATATATACACTACACACATCAAATATAATTAAAACCAGAAAATAAATGGACAATTTGAAATTCCAATCAACCGACTATTGCATGGGCTAGTAAGCATTAGTTTCCCCTCTGCAATTTCAACAGCTAATTCAAATTCTCTGTTATTCCTCACACACACTCACACCCTATTCATCTCTAGCTTCTCTAATTTATACAAAATATTAGAAACTATTCTTCTCGGAATAGTTTTCTTCTAGAATTCCTCAACAAACCAATGCCTCCCTATTATTAAACATTTGCCCCTATCTTGGCTCTATTCCACGTAGGGAAAGAAACCAATTTCTATCATTATGCCATATTTAATTAAATATAAAACAAACTAAAAATTCTCCTAAAATAAATAAAAAAATTAATAAAATAAATTATTAAACTATTCCTAAGTCTATTTTATTTCCAATTAGCCACAACATTTGACCAAGATGTCACATTGCTGGCTAGGTGCTTGATGCTCCTGCATCAAGTATAAGGGTTTTTATTGTAAGGGTTTATGATACTATGGTTTAATGTTACGTTTATGGTATTAATATTAGGGTTTATAATATTAAACTTATGGCTTAATATTAATATTAGAGTTTCCCCAGATGCGGGTGTTTAAGGGCATACATACGGTTCTGGGCTTGTGGTTCGGTGCGTGGCAGTGCCACATGGCCACCCACAAGCCACACCTTCGGCCATCAATTCCATTTAATAGCTCGGGTCGTCAACCCAATCAGCATTTACTTCACTGCGATCATCGAGGCAGCTCCTTCTGCTTCAAATTCCACTCCTCATTCACTGTCTGGCTATGTTCTTCGGCCTTATGGTTCTACCTTTCGGCCTTTTGGTTCTACCTTTCAGCCTTTAGGTTCTATGACGTTCTATTCTTGCCCCCTGTGAGGCTGCTACTCCCCTGAGGTCGCGGAGCCAAGCTTCCGCACATCGACTGGGAGATGCTGCAGTCTTCGGTGTTGCATTGAATTTATGTCGGGCCACCATTACTCACAGAGCATCCTCTGCCAATTGCACCTCTCTGATACCTCTGGCCTCACCCCCACGTCTGAGCTTCAGTTGCCCTGTGCCTGCCCTGCTTTCTCCACTTCTTGGTGTGCCTTCTGCCCCCACTGCACCACTATGCTTTGCCTCAGGCATCACATGCAATGCAGGCATGGCTATAGGAACAACCACGCTTCTCTTCCATCCCCCTCCTCTCTGTCGAGTTCCTCGTCCTCCTCCCTTGAGAATTCTTGGGGCAGGTACCCTGATACCCGCAACAAACATGGTCATCTATCTAGTTTGTCTCATTCCTTCGCCTTGCCTGGTCCCCTCTGCCATTTTGCGGACTCCCTCCAATGCCCAATTCCACTTTCAATGCACCTTCGACTGCCCTCATGTTATTGCCACCATCTCGGTTTCCTTCCAGGAGGAACCCGCTGAGGCGCCCAGCCACAGTCAGCCCATTCTGCAAACGCACCCTCGCAGCAACCTCTACCCTTCTAAAGAGGTGAAGAAGCAACAGGCTCTAGGCAAGCATAATTTGCGCTCGAAGAGCAGCAGCAGCTCCAGATATAGTAACGATGACAAGGAGCAGAACAGGCAGGCCGGTGGTAAAGTTGGTGATGCTACAGAGCCACGACATGCTGCACTGGGCTCCCAGGAAGGTGATGATGATGAATATAGATGCCCCATAGTTAGAAAAACACCTCTAGCAACCCATGATACCTAGAATTTTAGTTTTTATCTAGTTTACAGATCCTAGCATCATAGTTTTGTTATTTGTTTCTCTTTATGTTTGGTACAATCACTTATGTCTGTATCACGCTGGTTTCCTCACTAGAGACAGCGGCTCAAATTCTCTTTGGGCTGGTTTCCCTTGCATGGGCAACTCCATTTTTGTTGTTTTGTTGCAAACAATGCCACTGATACAGGCCTGAACTGCAGAGGCGAGAGCCTCCATGTATTTTATGTTCAACTAATAGAATTTAATCTTACTTAGAAAAAAAAATATTAGAGTTTATAATTTTGGGTTTTATAATGTTAGGGTTTATAATATTTGGTTTAATATTAGGGTTTAATATTCTCGCATTAGAATGGTACAAAAATTTATCCAAATTTGCATTGCGACAAACAATGTCACAGTGTGACAAACAATGTCACAATGTGACAATCAATCCCAAAATGATTGTCATAATGTTACATTAAATTGCAATTTAATCAAAGTCAGAATGTAAAATTATAAAAATAAGGTTTAATACTAAGGTTTCTAATATTGGTTTTTAATATTTGGGTTTATACCATTGTGTTAAATTTTTTCATTAAATTGCAATTTAATCAAAGTCAGAATGTAAAATTATAAAAATAAGGTTTAATACTAAGGTTTCTAATATTGGTTTTTAATATTTGGGTTTATACCATTGTGTTTAATTTTTTTTTAATATTATAGTTTAATATTGTCACATTGGACTAGTATAGAGATTTATCCCGCGTCACATTAGGACAAACATTGTCATAATATCACAATCAATCCGACAATTATTGTCTCAATGTTACATTACATTGCAATTTAGTCAAAGTCACAATGTGAAATTATAAAAATAGGGTTTAATACTAAGGTTTCTAATATTGGTTTTTAATATTTGGGTTTATACCATTGTGTTTAATATTATGTTTATAATATAAAGGTTTTATGTTAGATTTATAGAATTTCGTTTAATGTTAGGGTTTGAAATAATAAGTTTTTAATAATGAGATCTGTAATATTGCCTTTAATATTAGGATTTAATATTGAATTTTATAATCTTAAGGTGTATAATATTAATGCAAAAAATTATACCTTAATGTTAACATTTATAATCTCGCCTTTCAGCATAGAGCTTATTACTCTTTCTAAATTTGGCTCCCTTTAATTTCTATTTTGCTCCGTTTTTTTTCAATTTAGTAGTGTACTCACAATGTATGCCCTATGATTATTTCATGTACAATATGGGATTACCAGTGATATATGGTTACACATCTTGGGTCATGTTATTTTTACAATGCAGGCTAACTCATCGCTTATTTTTTCTAATGCTATATGTCGACATCCTGCAAATGCTTACCTATCCTTATCATGGTGTAATGTCTCCTTTCCAGTTAATGGCATATATGCGTTCGTTCTAAAATTCCTGGTTTTGAGACCTAGTGGTTTCGGGGTTGAAACGCAAGTAGAGTTAATTTATGGACTTGTACCTTAAGTGATCGTTTGACTAGAAAATTCTTAATTCTGGATAAAATACCATACTTGTAAACATTCTTCTTGGAAAAACTATATAGATATATATCTTGGGTTCAATCGCGTTAAACCTGATGTTACCGGTCCATAATTTTCAGTGTCCTTTACATGTACTTCCCTTCATTATCTATTGGTTGTATCGATATTATTTATTTTTGAATAATTTTGTATTCCGTAGAATTTTATTTATCTCTTTATGTGCATGTCTTATATGTATTCTTAAAAAAAATTCTAGATTATTGAATTATAACAAGGGTGGCTGCAAGGCTTGAGGGAGGAGTCAGGAGTATGATGTGAACTAGATAGGGTCCCTGCCTTGAGGGAGGAGTCAGGAGTATGATGTGAACTAGATAGGGTCACTGAGGACCCGTATATAAGTGGCCACAACAAATAGCATTCTGGATTCTGGAATAAAAATAGCAACTTTCAAATGTGCCAGATTATAACAATAGCAAAAACGATTTTTCTACTAGGCAACTTGGCAGGCAGCTTTAAGAGCCGATCCTTGGCAGTTTTAAGATCTGATCATGATAGCAAAGTCTTAAGAGCCGATCCTTGGCAGTTTTAAGATCTGATCATGATAGCAAAGTCTTAATAATAATTTTAATGATAGGCACAATGTTAAGCAGAGTAAAAGATTGAAATTTAGGTGTGCACTTTTCTTTCTTCAATTTAACTTTTAAAATGTCATAAAATAAAATATATATAAAATAATTTTAAAAATGTCATAAAATAAAATATATTTAAAACGTCATCAAACCAAATATATATAAAATCTAATCATTGGGCAGCAGCCAGAGTTCATTGGGCAGCAGCCAGAGTCCAGACTCTGAAGCTGCAACAATATGGCACAAGACTGTAAAAATCTAAATCTAAATCTGAGCATAAAATCATAATCATTGGGCAGCAGCTAGAGTCTAGACTCTGAAGCTGCAACAATTTTAAGCTGCAACAATATTGCACAAGAGTGTAAAAATCTAAATATGAGCATAAAATCATAATCAATATAGCACAAGACTGTAAAAATCTAAATCTAAATCTGAGCATAAAATCATAATCATTGCGCAGCAACCAGAGTCTAGACTCTGAAGCTGCAACAATCTAAATCTAAATCTGAGCATAAAATCATAATCATTGGGCAGCAACCAGAGTCCAGACTCTGAAGCTGCACCAATATAGCACAAGACTGTAAAGTGGGCCAGTACAAACATGGTAAGGCCAGCCTTCTCTTCAAAGCAGATAAAGGTGCACACTGGGATTTTGCTGTTCAATCAGAACCCCCTCATTTGGAATATTGCCCTCAAGATTTGAAGACCCAATTCGGAAATCAATAACTTATCAGCTGAAGATATATGTTGCCAGAATCGAACTGAAGACCCAATTCAGAAAACAGAAACTTATCAGCTGAAGATATATGTTTCAGATGGCTAACTTCTGTGCATATGTTGATTCATGCCACTGTAAGTACACTGTACAATGATGGACGCATATATAAGCATCAAACTCTCATAAAGATAAAATGTTGTCAAAGGAGACCATAGAGCAACCTAAAGGCCTTAAACAAATAAAGGAAGATTCTCACCAAAATCGAAAGTTGACGGGCGGTGTCAAAGCGTTCATAGGATGCAATCTAAGGACGCTGGTTATTTTTTTTCAGCCGAAGTAGAGGGTAATTCTACCCTTCGGATTTGGCAGACGCCATGTTTCTTTTTTTAAATCAATAATTAATTCACGAGGATTTAGCTAACATCTGCAGGTGTCATCGGGGCATCTTCAGTAACCTGCTCCAGTTCTGGAAATAGTCAGTGCTTGTCGATCCCCAGATAGTTTTTCACCAAGATTTTCAAGGTGGGGAATGTGCAGAATGACATGAAAATGTGCAAGTCCATCCTTCTTGATCTCAACAGTGCAGGATCAAGTTTCTCTACATGATTGGTTGTGAAAACAAAGATTCTCTCACTAGCACAGCATGACCGAAGCCCATCTGTGAAATTAAGCAAGCCAGATAGGGTAATTGAATTGTTGTTCCACTCACGCCGATGCATTGGAGATCCTGCATAGATGTATCGGTCGAGTGGTTAAGAAACAATACCATCATTATAGGTGCCTCAATGAGAGAAACCTAATATAAAAACTTAGGATAATAATAATTTAATACAAAATTAGACAATTAAAGTAAAATCAAAATAAATGAAAAAGCTTGTTCTTTGGAGCTTGCATGCGTTTTAGGCGTGTCTGTTAAGTGCTCTGAACCAATTCGTGTCCCCTGTCCCGTTTTCAAAGGTCAAGTAGTAGAGCAACTGGCCAATGGGATCTGGGGCATAAACAGATGCAACGGGCTTTAAATCTTCACCTGCGCTTGGAACTGGATCTGCCCCTGCTTCTCTCATCTTTGGTGCCTCTACTTTAGCCACTGGTACTTTAATGGGGTCATCTGGATATGGGTCTGAACGAAGGGATGGCTCTCCAAACGGATTACTTGCCTTTGCCAAGCAGAGTCAAAGGACCAGACCAGCGAGTTGCAGCAGTGCAGGTAAGAGCGATCCCTCCACATAACTAGCCTCTCTTGGAAAGCATTAGAGGTTCCTTCAGGTAAGAGTGCTCCCTCCACAGAACTAGCCTCTCTTGGAAAGCATTAGAGGTTCCTTCCTGGGTTATCATGAATGTTTGCAGCCATCCCTAAACCTCATCTCTTGAATTGCAAAGAGCGCAAGGTGACTGGCCCCAGCATTTTGATTCTTTTTCCCTTGCCGCAGTGCAGGTAAGAGCACTCCCTCCACAGAACTAGCATCTCTTGGCTAAAGCGTTAGAGCGTTAGAGCTTCCTTCCTGGGTTATCGGGTTATCGTGAATGTTTGCAGCCATCCCTGAACCTCATCTCTTTCAAATTGCAAAGAGCGCAAGGTGACCGGCCCCAACATTCTGATTCTTTTTCCCTGCCCCCTCTTGCCTTTGCCAGCCTTTGGCTGGAGGAGTCAAAGGACTAGCCAGGTGCCCCAGTGCATAAATGCCTGTTTGGTATCCGGATTCAAACATCATAAATCTTTTTCTTAAATGCCTGCTTAAACCCAAAACCTTTGTTTTAATGGAGTTAAACACAGTAACTAAGTATTCAAATTATTCAGATTGTTGTGAAATATAATTTTTTCTGAAATATTTTGACATGGGGCTCAAACACTTAGTTACATGTCTCTCCTTGCTTTCAAGGAGATACACTACCTACATATACAATTGAATAAGGGAATGAATCATTATACCTCTGAACGTTTTAGAAATAGAAAAAAAATTCATATACATATAAGTCAATTCACAGCGATATTGGGTTCTTTGTAGTGAAATTATACAATAACTAGCAACTCAAAATA